>JAHQIW010001974.1:0-33078 GCA_019055375.1 Parelaphostrongylus tenuis
ATTTTTCTTGCTATTCTCCAAAAAGAAGGCAAAATCCACTGATAATTTTGGGTCATCAGGTACGAAGGTTTGTCATAGCGGCGCTACTGTTCCAAAATCACATTTCAATCGTATAGATAAACAGCACCAAGAGCTATCTGCTTTATTGTGCCTCCTTACCAGATAGGTCACCGTAACTCACTGTGACGCCTATTTCAATTCTTTTTTTCAATTGCGCAAATATATAGCTTCACGTATCATATCCCAGAATGTTGAGTGAAATGCGAAACTTGAGCCTCAGACGGTAGTTGAAAGAGAGCGATAACAAAGCAGGAGTCCCTGTAGCTCAGAGGCTGACGTGCGTCCTTGGAAAGGGTACGACACCAGTTCAACTCGCGCCCAAGGCTCCGAGTTTTACACATCAATCAGCACTTTTAGACATGTACTGATTTTCGTATCGTGATTCCGTACACATAAAACAAGTTCAAGCCATCCCCCGAGTTACACCTTGTCGACTAGAGGTCAGACAACATTCGTGGATACTTAGTTATAAAATCCAGAATTGTTGAATATAGTACAAAAATTTGAGCCTCAAACGGTAAATGAAAAAAGGGTGATAGCGAAATAGTAGTGCAGTGGTTAACACGCGTCCCTCGAAACGGCAAGCCACGGGTTCAACTCCTACTCAGAGTTCAGCAAAGTTTCGTGCATCACTCAACGTCATTTGACATAGAGTTATAACGTCAAATCGATGTTACTAAACAAGTGAAGTAAAGAATTCTTGTGGTTCTTATGACTGCTAAAATTGCACGTGTTGCGCAGTGGCTAGATGTGTCGTGCGATACACACCTTGATGGTTCGATCCCGTGGCGAAGAGTGGACCAATCCTTGCCCCTTGAGGATCGACGAATTGCTATCAGATCTGTCTCGGAGGATAGCAGCACTGAGTTGTTGGATCGGTTAGCCGCAGCAGGTCCTCGCAGTCTAAATAACTCTGCGATGTTTGATGAAATCGAATGCGCGGCATGTTCTATCTCTCAATGATTGAGGAACGCCGAGAGATCTATCCTTCATCCTTTTACACAACTGACAAACTTTTTTTAGCATAATGTCCTCACATGGACAGTAATCTGACAGTTAGCTACCTCAGTCGTGGAGGTAGCCAAGCTTTGAAGTCCCCCCATACGGGCATGCAAGAAAACTTTTGAGCATTTAGGTGTCAAATTCAACGTCCTTATGATCCAAGCGCGCACTCACTACATCGCCGTCGATGAAGTGGGCCAGCGCCCGAATAAAGAGTCCACGCTCGGCTGCGCCCTTTTATAGCGCATGACTTTTGATCTACCGCCATTCAATACGATGACGTCGATGTGTGCGGAGCATGACCACGTCCCAAACAAATCCTTACCACCCACTCCTCTGATATCTCGAGTTGTGCAGTGCGGATTCCTCCAATTGTTCAATCGACTCTCTCCTCACATTCACCTTTCATGAAGGTGTTTGAACATTTCACGCGCTGTTACTTGAGGACCTCGTTGTCCGTATGGATGTTGTAGGAATGCTAGGAGGTGACTGCCCTAACAGTTGAGGAGGTAGCTAAGTTAAGGAGCCCCTATGTGGGCATGCAAGAAAAGCTGGGAGGAGGTGACATCACGTCAACGCTCCTACCGCCCGGACAATGTGCCATTGCATCGGCGTCGATGAAATGGCGCATTGCGCGAACGAAGTGTCCGCGCTCGGCCACCTCCTTTTATACCGTACGGCTTTTGATCTACCGGAAATCAGTGCAATAGCGTTGATGCCTGTGCTGCGTCGCGACATCTCCAAACTATCGCTATTAGCCACTGCGCCGATTTTTTGATCTACATAGAATTTATTCTTCTCTTCGTTTGTAATTTAGGGTTTTATGGGCTTAGGAGTGATTTTCGGCTTTTTGACTTGCCTCTGACTTTTTCGAGGAATTGTTTTATCTTTATTTTTTGTAAGTTTTATTTACCACCACTTATAATTGTCAATCAATCAACTACACTGCTGTGCCTTTGGGGGTTTTTTGTCAATATAAAGGATAAAGAGAATAAACCTCTCGCCGTTGACCAGTTCCCGAGGGATGCCTATGCATTTGATTCCATTCGTAGCATGTTAGAAGTAATTTGCACGCATATTGGCCTTTACGTTGACTCATGGGTAAACTATTGTTGTACTTTACAGCCAGGCAAGTCTGCTGTCAATTCAGTGACTCCGAAGAAGGGAAAGCTTAATGAGGTGTGGACAGGGATTGAAGCATTGACCACATGTCTATGGCGTTCACATTGTTCGTCGTTCATCATTCAAATTGGGAAAACTCGACAAACAGAGTGGCGCAGTGGTTAGAGGTGTACTGTGTCTAACGTAAGGTCGATGGTTCGATGTCGCGCTCATGGCTCACTAAGTCATCCATCCCTCCAGGATCGCTATATTTTTACCAGGCGGGTCTCAGACTTCTTTGGGAGGATAAGCAGCAATATACAGTGGAAGGCCACCACAAGGCATTGGAATTGCCAAATATGCATTCAATCATCTCAAACAAAGTTTGAAAACTGAAGACTAATGCACGACGCTCTCGTCAGGGATTGATCAACACCAAGAGCTCTATCATTTCCCCTTCAAGACAATGCATACGGTAAGCAGCTGTACATGGATTCTGCCCAAAGCTTCCCCCGAGAGAAATTGAGGGAGAGAAATTAGCCGCTATGTGCAGATATCACAAGGGAGCCAGGCAACGAGGTGATACTGTATACTCTGAATACAGAGAAAATTACAATCGACGAGGAATTATTTCTTCATGTGGGTAGGAATGCAACACTTCATGTGCTTGATGCCAACTTCAAGTCGCACTTGTATGTTTCAAATGTAGTGAAGTATTTGTAGAAAATTACGCAGATTCTTTGGGATCATGTTCGTATAGGGAACATATCCAAATCACCCGCTCAGTTCACGAACCGAGTGAGGATCGATTCATGCAGTTCTCTTATTCGAATCTATGCAAGGAACATCTCGTCAAAAAACGGAATATGAGGTTTCTTGCCCTTACCAGTGGAATGTTTATTTGATTCGATCTTGTCCGACCCCTTGCCGAACTGAGCAATCTATTTGGAGGAATTATTCAATGACTTAAGATTGGTACTTCTGCATACGACGGCAGATGAATATTCGACTCCATTAGCTAGACGGTAGTTTTTCATAGGACTGTCAGTAATCAATCGAAAGCTTGAATCTTTGGCTAGAGGCCTACGTAATTTTTTTTGAAAAAGTCCTACTAGTGCTGTACCGTCCAAAATGAAATGATGTTTCTCACAACCATCGTTTTTTCGCTTACCTCGCTTATATTTCGCTGGAAAAAACTCCTCCCTTAAACTTTTAGTACTTTTTCGATAACGCAGGTCTCGAACAACTCGAAAATGTGCTTGCTTTTTGGAAAACCTTTTTTGATAGCTTTTTAGGAGAAGGAAAAGATTTCTGCTTTACACCTTAGCGGACACAACTCTTTCTCTACTATATTAGTAAGCATTCGATAGCGTAAGTATCAGTGATTTTAACGCTGTGCTTATTTTCTGGAAAGACCGTTTCGCTGCAGTCTAACAAGGAAAGTAAGATCGAATTCCACATATCCGTTGGCTTGTTTACCTGCTAAGCTACTGGCGAGGGGGTAGGTGGAAAGGCGGTGACCGCTCGATGGCCTAACGAGTCAGACATGTGGAGTGCTTGTTGATAATCAACTGGATTTTTTTTCCGCTTTGGAAGAAACTCAGTTAAAACAATTGACTCAGATACTACGAGATTTCCTCAACACGTTCATATGCTTTTCGTGCTTCCAAAGAGTTATACGCGTGTGAGAAATGAAGACGTGTAAAGCCTGTGAAACATATTTTTATTTATGCCGCAGCCCTTACAAAAGAGTCTTTTCGAAAAACGGCTACGTAGGACGTTGACCAAAGATTTAGGCTTTCAAATGATTACTAACACTCTTACGAAAAGTTCCCGTGCAGCAAATCTGATAGAATGTTCGTTTGTCGCCGTATAGCAAAAAAAAAAGCCATCCTACTTTATTACAAGAAAAGAATAAGTGTAGAACCACGACCGTTACGCAAAAAAAAAAACAATGAGGTTCTTGTCGCAGTCTGCTGGGCTAACGCTGTCCTTTAGAATCTCTCTCTCTCTCTACGTTGATGTTTTTTCTTAGAGTTCACCATGAGCTGCAATGTTTGCCCGTTAGTTAATAGCTAAATTCGGGTTTGAAAATTTTGAGACACACCTAAACGCTTGTCTTGTTTCGATCAATAAGTTTGTAATTCGATTTTTGTTCTGGTAGTACGACATGTTCATAGTGAGAATTTTGATAGAAAAAGGATGTCGTGCTACATTTTTCGATGGCTAGAATATATAGCAGTTGTTTTGAAACAATATTGTCTTTTGTTTCATTATTAAGCCCACACAGTGTTGTTATGAATGTCTACTATGGTAAACAATTTGGCGTTTCACTTTCATCAGAGTCACGTCAAATCAAATTAATTTTCCGCAGAGTTGTTTCGTTCTGGGACGCTTTTTCTTACAACCCACTCATTGCGAAGAATCGAGTAGAGGGGGCACCCCCACGAATAAAGCAGCGTCATCCAGAACTATCCTTCTACAGAAGCTCAAGCCGCTCGAAAGTGAGCTGATCACGTTTGCCAGAGTACGGAGCTGTACTTGGTCGATTGCCTAGCAGCTGTACTCGATTCGTCTTCAATGCGACAGCTAAGAGGACCAAGATCGGAAGAAACTACTGTTGTGAGCGCTCGACATCGGGGCTATGTCAATGGCGAAATCGTCGAAATGTTAGCCATAGTGGAGATCTGTAGAGACCTCGTAAAGGCTTATCACTAAATTAAGGCGACTATCCATGCCGATGTGCAATAAAGATCGTTTTTATCATTATTGCATCTCGCTCTTCTGCTCAGCTTGCCACCTTTCACAATAAGTATAATTATGTAGTAGCTTCTAATATTTTTAACAAAATAGTAGTCTATTAGAATAGCTAATAGAGTAAATTGCTTGTCCGGCGATCACGTGCATTTTTTGAATCACTAACGGGTAATCGTTAGTAAGTGTTGTCGTCCTTTACTATAAAGACTTTTAGACACAATGTCACCGAGATCCAGTCATGGCTGTCGTCGAAAGATCTCGGAGCATTCCGTGAAGCGTTGGAACCACTTGTTCAAGCTTGCCATTTGCTACAAGTTCGTCTCCTTATCATTTTATTCTTGTCATTGAGATATCAGGTAACTTTGGTATTTTAGAGTCGAAAAGATGAGTCGAACATCGATACGCTGTGTGGAGAGATGACAAGTAAATTGAAGCCTCGGCAGGTCTGTACTATTTTTCTGCGGAGTCAGTCATACAAAATCATATTAATGAAGTATAATTCAGTCCAGAGTCAATGTAAGTGCAAGGATAAAAAAGGATAAAGCTCACGGCGTTGATCAACTCCTGAGGGATGTGCCATGCATTCGTTTTCAATTTTTAACTTTATTTGAGGTGATTGGATGCATACCTGGCCTTTACAATGACTCGCGTTGACCTCCCACTGCGCCGAGTCAGTGCTGCTTATCCTCGCAGGCAAGCCTGAGACCAGTCTGCTACGAATTTATCTCCCCCTAGAGGATGGACGGCTGGGTGAGCCATAAGCGCGAGATCGCACCATTGACCTCGTGGATGAAATAGGTACCTCTAACCACTGTGCCTCTTGTAAATGCACGAGAATGTGAAATTGATCTCTAAGTCTTCAGAACCAGCGATCTTTTGTGAAGATGGAAATGTGATTGCTATCTGAATATCTTGCCTAGATATCGAAATATCTATTGGTCATATTCTAGCTACATCGTGGTTGTATTCAGATCGTTGCAATTCTACAACACTACGCGCCTCGGACGACTTTGAAGAGCGAGACGTCGATGCTGAACTGCTTGCCATGGTGCAGCAACGGTTGATGAGCGTGCTCTCGCTAATGGAGAGACTGCTGAAGATCAGGTAAACTTGTTTCCAAGCTTTTACTAATGCTCAAGAATGAGTTCAATCTTTATGGTTTTATTTCCTCATCCACATTTTTATTAGGATGTTCCATAGGTTTTGACACTAGGCACTAGGGCAATAAATATTGGATTTATTAGCCAAAAGTGATTGTTGGTCTCGTTCAATTGCGCATTTTCTTGCAAACGTTTTGGTATACAACTTGCCTATGTTTGCTTTGAGATGAAGCGCTGGGAACGAATTTTCTTGTTACTCACGCACGATTGGCGCGTAGGGGGAAGTGCTAGTGAACCGGGGCGCCATATTAATAGAGCTTGAAGCGATGATACGGTTGCAGAAAAGGCAGCTAGGAAGTGATTTGCGAGTTTAAAGCTGGAGAGAACAGTTTGGTGGATCAGTCGCACCGCGTCTTCCAGAAGAAGCTACATTGATATTGCGCGCCGCTTTACTAGCATTTTCCCCTACGCGCCAATCATCCAAGAGTAACAAGTGAATATGTTTCCACGACAGTTCCATCTTAAAGGACGTATAGGGCAAGTTTTCTACACCAAAATGTTCGCAAAAAATGCACTATTTGACAATACGAAAATTATGTAATTCGAATTACTTCTGTTTGATAAATTGGTGTTTACACCTTTTCTTCGAGTGCTTCATTAAGACCACGCTCAAATTTCAATAGATCCTTTCATTATTATTTGAGGCAACATGTCATGTGGTCTGGTAAGAGCTCTTTACAGCCCGAGACACGTGTTTCGTCCTTACAGACTCATCAGGCGGGCAGAACCCGTCGTCTCTCGATATTTTTATAGTCAGTTCTCTCGGGAGCGTTACACTCTTTATAGAGAGTTAGTTGTCGACGACGTACGTTTTACACTCTATGTCAGGCGAAATTTTTATCTAAAACAGAGTGTTTTCGCACTCGATTGCTAGGTGGCTGGTATTTTTATCATATTATACCTTTCCTTCGATTGCTTTATTAAGACTACGCTCAAATCTCAATTTTTTTTTAATTTACAAGAGCCCTTACCAGACCACATGACATGTTGGCTCAAATAATAATGAAAGGATCTATTGAAATTGGTGTTTATTGCCTTAGTGCCAAAAGTTATGGAGCGACCTTATTGTTCAATGGCAGCTATAAGGAGCGTTTACGAAGTAGTAAGTTAGATATGTCGTTTCATTTCAGAACACGTTGATTGTGATGGGCACGTATCTGCAGCCCTTCAATTCCCAACCATTTGTACACTCTGACTTTCCTCTCGAGGCGCTTTCACTTCCGACCTGCCTCCATCTGCAGCAAGTCTGTCGACTACTTTAGTGAAACAGTTATTCAGATCGTGACGCATCTCAAGAAATATGCAGCAGCTCGTTTCTCTACCTCCTTTTGGGCTGAACTTCATTAGAGTCAATTAAAATCATCATATCAATTTTTAATACTCACTTTGATCCAATCCAAAACTCTCTTCAATCCAGCAAACAGTGTTGTTTGATATTTGTTACATGCCAAAAGGAATGAAGTCCGAGAGCGATGGAAACTTCGCGGTTCTCAATGCATGATATGGCAGTAGTCCTAGTTTTTGACATGGGGAACAATCGTCAAGCTTTGGTAAACGCCTCTGAGTAGGCATATTTCCAAGTATAAACACAAATGATGCATACTGATCATACAAGAATTTTTGTACAAAGTTACATCTGTAGTAGAGTCAATAGATAATAACAATAAATGCTTTATTTTCTACGCTCTCTCCTTCTCGTTATCATTAGACTTTAGAGTTCGAGATGAATTATTTGTAGAGCACTTGAGCTTATTAGTCCTAGTCATCTGCTTGTATATAATGTTATTTCGACGTGTTCAAATGCGCATTTTGCTCTTTGTAGGTTTTCTAAGTTACTAAATGTTCTTATTAATTTATCATGTATTGTTACGCTGAATTATTGCTTCAATTCTTTCCTTTCCTCTATATGTCATAAGTTCTATTGTATCGATTACTTCGTGCCTTTCTCTTCATAAGAAAAAAAATTAATTACGAAGTCCCCTTTCGACTTATTTTATGTTGGTATTATCTGGCTTTGAAACAGCTTTCTCCAGGTTGAAGATGAAGCTTGTTCATACAATTGTATCATGTTGAAGACATGCAGCATATTTATTCAATTTTCTTCCCCTAAAATAGTCAGTCGGATGGTGTTTTCTAAAGGTCGATTGGCTGAGCTCCTTATGAATGTTTAGGAAAACCTTACTTGAGCGAACTCCTATTAATTTTGCAAATAACCCCACAAGTGGGGTAGACGTAGCGCAGGGGTCCAAGACGTCCAAGGGCTCGTTTCCCTCACCAACAATAGTCACTATCTCTCCATGGTTGGTGAGTCGGAACTGAACACTCAGATTAATTCACTCTATCGAATCCATCTCCCGTACGGTCATCTCGGATTTCGTGGAGAATCAGCTTAACCCCGTATTCAGTCACATTTGTAAAAAGACCAGAAATCTAGAGCATCGACTGAACTGGCTTTGAGGACCTTCTGGATAGTAGTAAACACACTTAACTACAAAGCGTCGGGGGCGGGAGACGGGATAGCGCGATGGTTAGTGATTCGGTGTACCAGGAAGCAAGTCTACGAGGCGCTGGGTCAATCTCTCCACCCCAATACTCTCAATACAAAGATTTTAAGGTACGCTTGAGTTTGGATACCTCAGTTATTACATCGAGAATCGTCTCGACCAGCACTCTACAACATTCATAAAGAAGAGGAAATCCTCAAGCAGAGTCGATGCAGCCCTTGAAATATTCGAAGATTCGCCGAGGATGAATATGAGGAATTAAATCCAATGCAAAAGGTAGTGGGATCGGCACAGTGTATTGTAATAACGGGTCGTTCAAAAAAAATAATGAGAAGTGTTTTGATGCGAAGAATATGTGATGTAGGGTTATGTAAAGTAGCAAAATTCCAAAAAAACGAACAAGTAAAATCTGACAACGAAGTTGATAATTAAGTGATATCAAGGAATTGTCTCATTCCACAATATTACAATTTCACGGAGTTGAACTTCTATTCGTCGCAGGTATGTTCCAAAGGTCCTTCTTGGCAAGTTTGAGTGCACCGGACCAGCCATAATATTCAGGTAATTGGGTATATTGGCGAGTACACATCATATAAGCCATACGTGATGAAGTGTTCATAACAATCACTCGACCGGAATAAAATGAATTAGCTATAGGAAAGATTAGTTTAAAAGAAAACAACATTCATGATACGTGAAGGCTTCAGTGATTCTCATTTCATTCACGGCAATGAGTTTACCACCCGCCTCAGATTCCTCTCTTCGCACCTATACACCAACTGGTGCGCCGAAGTTGTTCGCGGTTAGTTTGTTTCTTATTAAAGTCAACTCTTAGGAGATTTCAGTGAGTTGGAAATAATGAACGAAATTAGCAGTGTATGATGTGGAGTGCGGAGGCGTCGTGGCCCAGTGGTTGGATGCCCGTCACAGCTCGCAAGGAGCCAACCCTCTCATATATTTAACAATGAACACCCCATCCAGGACATCCATGAGATTGGAAGGAGACGCGTACAACATTATTAAAGCCAACTCTTAGGAGATTTCAGTGAGTTGGAAATAATGAACGAAATTAGCAGTGTATGATGTGGAGTGCGGAGGCGTCGTGGCCCAGTGGTTGGATGCCCGTCACACCTCGCAACGAGCCAACCCTCTCATACATTTAACAATGAACACCCCATCCAGGACATCCATGAGATTGGAAGTAGACGCGGTTAAATGACACTTTGTCGACATTAAAAAGAAAAGCGAAAAAACGATTAACTGCTAAAAGACTGGCATCCGCACAGTGAAAAAAATGCTGTGAAGACTGGTAATAAACTGCCAAAAAGGTGAGTTACATCCACAACAAGGCTCACTCAAGAGTAAACTGGGAACGTCTGGAGATCCACGGACCAGCGGCCATCCCTTCCAGAGCATGTGTTATTCACAACACCACTATGGTCCTTGCTTTACCTTTCTTTTATCAAGTTTTGACCCAATCAAGCTGCAAGACATGAGCTTGAGCAAGAAATAATCAAGTGTATCTTTGAGGTTTCTAGTTTCACTCTGATCTCAACAATCTTGTGGTTATGATTCACATCGTGCACCTGTGATGAAAATAGCAAAGCAAAGATCAAAACACTGTGAAATCAGCAGTCGTCTGAACTTGTTTTAAAAATAAACAGCCATTTCACCTATTATAAGTCTTACCCATGAAGAACGACGGTTCTAAACGATCCGATAAATGCAGCATACAAGGTGGCAAAATTTTTAGCTCTTCTGAGCCTTTTTACTAAAGTTTAGTGATCGACTGGATAATTCTCGTGGGCTGTTCAAAATCAAACGAAATGCTTTTTTTCTCATGAAAGTCTAGGAGACTTTTCGGCCATAATACAATTTAACCAGCTGAAGACGATGGCGAGACATGATATTCTCTCGACTCCTTCCCCAACGCTTTATTTCAAGTCAACTGTGAACGCCTCAACCCAGGATAGTAAAAGGAGTAGATATGACCCAGTATTCTCCGACATCCATAAGAAGATGAAATCATCAAGGAGCTTTTGAAACAATACGTGCAATGATGGAACTGCTTTGTACACACTGAATGCAAGGAAACGGACCAAATCCAAGATGTGCTGCGATTCGCATAGTAGATGTGGTGCCCAGTAATGTCAACAAAGAAAAAGTTGATAATATATATGTTGCCTTGTGCAGATCGTACTTTCACAGGCAGTCCCTTACTAGAAATTTGGCTAAATTGTTTAATGCAATATAAAAAGAGATTGATTCTAGGAGGAATCGAAGCATCGAACAACACATCCAAAACCAACACGACTGCAACGAGCAAAGGATGTAATTAGTGTCATGGAAGTAGGAAATCAGCAGCATTATAATTTTACATAGCCATTTGTTTAGAATTTTTGATTTTTAGAAATGGAAGAAGTTTAAACCATTTTTGTTGACTAAGTGAAGATTAATGGATTCGAATCACCTCTAAACATGCGCAGTAAATGCAACAGTGAGAGTCAGAAGCAAATAATGTTACTACTCGTCTTCATTACAGAGACGCCTTAAAGAGAATAGAAAACTGCACGAACGAATAATGAATCTAGATTATAAGTTGGATCAAATCAACAATGAGATAGAAAACGCCTTTGTCAAGGTAAGTGGATCTATTACAGTTAAAAGAAAAAAACAGTAGGTAATAACGGTTTTGACGAGATGAAGAGAACAAAAGCTCTTAGCAGAAAAGAATTAGCTTATATCCTTTCATCTTTATTTGAGCCAACATGTCATGTGGTCTGGTAAGGGCTCTTGTACAGCCCGATACACGTGTTTCGTCCTTACAGACTCGTCAGTTGGGCAGAACCCGTCGTCTGTCGATCTTTTTATAGTCAGTTCTCTCGGGAGCCTTACACTCCTTATATATAGTAATCGACGACGTACGCTTTACACTCTATGTCTATGTCAAGTGAAATGGCTCAAATAAAGATGAAAGGATATATTGAAATTTGAGCGTGGTCTAAACAAAGCACTCGAGATAAAGGTATAATTATGATAAAAGTACCAGCCAATGAGGCATCGAGTGCACAACACTGTGTTAGTGAATTTTTCACCTGACATAGAGTGTAAAGCGTACGTCGTCGATAACTATTTATAAGGAGTGTAAGGCTCCAAGAGAACTGACTATAAAAAGATCGACAGACGACGGAACCTGCCCGCTGATGAGTCTGTAAGGACGAAACACGTGTCGCGGGCTGTACAAGAGCCCTTACCAGACCACATGATATGTTGCTCAAATAAAGATGAAGGATATATTGAAATTTGAGCGTGGTCTAAACAAAGCACTCGAGATGATGGTAGAATTAGCTTAGTTTAGATATCAATGCACTCTGTACTGACGACACGCAGCCCTACAGGCTTACATAAGATGTATATGTCCACTGCCTCATGCTCCTAAAAAAATCCCAACAAAAAGAAAAAATGAAAAAAGTCCTCACCCGGAATGCAGAGAAATATGTACACATAAGTACGTCTCCTCCATAGAATCATAGTACCTACTCGGCACTGTGATCACCACATCATGATGGATACCGACAATCCCATTTTGAGTGCTATTCGATAAAGAATGGTGGAAGTGGAGATCTCTAATTCATAATCTTAAAAAACCTGTGATAGCACAACTTCTACCCAGAACGAACCAAAGCAGATCGACGGAGATGGCTTTTTCGTGAAAAAGAGTTTCACCAATGAATACAACTTCATAACCTTTTGACTTCTACAGACCCAACCTTGCGTGTCGAACTGGCAAACGTGGGCTGTGTGTCGCCCCTCCTTTGCCGTTCTCACCCCCCGGCGTGAGAAAGGCTCCACTTCTTCCTCTGCGACTATATAACCTAGCGTGTACTAACATAGCGTGTGACTATATAAGCTAACCCCTAGCTTTAAATAATTATCCGTCTCACTCCTCTCTCCCACCCGACACAATGAGACGCGAAAAGCAGTCCGCATGAAGGTTTGTGGTTCGATCCCTTATCACACACTCTTCTCTGTAGATTTTTTCTATATCGTATCCTATGCTTGAATCAATAGCACAACAATCACACTACATCTCATATAGTAGCAACATCGTGACACAAACATCGTTTTATATATTTACTTATCACAATTACTCAACAATCTGTTTTTAACAATAAGTTTCAACTATTTGCAACTTATAACAACATAATATATTTGGATCGACGTTCCATATCTACGATTTGCGTTTTCACGCCAAAAAGTGATGATTTCATCAGACAACTGACGCGTTTTTTGCTGTGATGATTACGTTACGGAAGGTCCTTCGATACTAAATGACATCAGAAAAGATAACATAAAAAAAACTATGGTGAAATGTTGGGGAGGGGAACAAACTAGCAACCTTCTTCCTGGTGACGGAGTGCCGAGTTGCAGAGAGGAGTGAGAGGCAGTGAAAGAAGTGGGATCGTTTCTCACGCTAGGGGTAAGAGTGGCAGAGGAGGTGGGGCAAGTAGTCCACCCATGCCAGCTAGACACGTGTATTTGGGTCTGTGGAAGTCATGGATTAACAGTCGCTAATCTGACGCGAACGCTTACAGTATATATCACAATTATTATTTGAGCCAACATGTCATGTGGTCTGTTGTGGGCTCTTGTACAGCTCCATATACGTGTTTCGGTCTTGACGGCCTCATTAGTCCGGGCAAACCCTTTGTCTTTAGCCAATCATCTCGCAGTGCTCTAATTCCTCACTCAGAGTAAGCGACGTGAACGATTTACACTGCCATTAAGTGAAATAAATCTATAGATCGCAGATGTTGTACACTCCATTGATCTTGGCCGTATTTTTTTTTGCAATATTATACTGTTTACTTCAAGTGCTTTCTTAAGACCGCGCTCAATATCATATATCTGATAATGTATATTTGAGTTAACATGTTTGTTGGGTCTTCTACAACTGGAGCACGCATTTCGGCCTTGACAGCCTCGTTCAGTTGACAGTGTAAACTGTTTTCGTCGTCGCCTACTCTGAGTAGGGGACTGGAGCACCTCGAGAGGATTGGCTAAAGACGAAGGTCCTGCTCGACTGACGAGCTATCAAGGCCGTAAACACGTGTATTGAGCTGTACCAAGAGCCTCATGAACAGGCCACATGACATGTTGGCTCAAATAATAATCATGAGATTTATTGAAATTGAAAGTTTCAAACATGATCTTGAGTAAAAACTCGAAACTACGCTACTATATTTCAAAATACGAGCTTGTGGTATACTTAGACCAACATAGAGCATTAGTTTCGCAATAGTCATCGTTCAACCCTAGTAAATCTGCAGTTACGGCTGACTCCGGCAATAAACTCTTGGAGATGCTGCATTATAGAACAATGCATCGGTAGTCAAGTAGGCCAGATACGTCATGATTTTGGATACTAATCGGAGAGATCGCCTGAGGACTGAGTCCAGCGCAAGTGTTATCATTCACATAACAGAAATACTATGGATGCGAACTAGTCTACCGACCAGTCTTTTCCTTATATTATGAAGAAAATATATCAGATCCTCTGTATACTAAAATTCAGCACAAACCTTTGAGTAACTCTTATCCACGACCTACCTTATATAGGATCTTTAGGCGCGGGTTCGTATGTTTGACAATTATGAGATTAGAGATGTTGCACATTTCCTTGGTTTCTCATCAGCACAAAGTGTGGATCAAAAAAGCTGTTAGCAAGAAAGCTCAAGCAATACACTAATTTCTCAGATAGAAAATGAACTCGGAGCGACAGAACTTGGCCGACAAATGTCTTTACAAGAAGAAAGAACGGCCAAGAGCCCATCAACCGCTTTTCTATCCTCCATTTCTTGGCCCACCCACAGTAAATTTGACAGGTAACAGAACGCGTAAGGGGCAGAAAAAGTGAAAATGGACGAATGTTTCATGATTGAGGTTTTCGTATGCGGAGTCATGCCACTGCAAACGTAAGAATGATGATCATTCTACAGAGCGGAGACCTTGTGATATGGAATACGTTCTAAAGCGATTGGCCAACATTGAAAGAGCATTGAAAAAGTATGGTAAAGATGAAAGTGTTACATATGTGCTTCTATAAATTTTCTTCAATCTGATAAATCGGTTCTGTAGACAGGCAAAATCGATCCAAGCAGAGGAGCCGCCTAACCAAAGTTTCTCCACTCAAGAAAGCTGCCTATGCTGCTCACGTCTACGACGATTCAGCCCGCACACTAGCTGTCGACTTAGAACCACCTTCGCTTTGCATTTTATAAAGATTAAAGAGGCAACTGACGATGGGTTTACCCACTATGCGAGTATTTGAAGAGCTGATAGAGTCATAGATTTACTTAAGAGATTCGTTTGTGAGGATCCATGATTTTTTGGTGGGATATTCCTTGAGTCTTAATGATTCACCGTTTTCTCGATGAGCCAACATGAGGTTCTTCTACAGCGTTCATTAACAACAGTCAATGATTCGGCAAATTTCGTAATCTTCAGTTTGGAAAAATCTAGTTAAATGCAATCAACGATCAAAGTATCTGCATAGATAAGAACAATAGAAGAATCCGCAGCACAAATTTTATTCCGATTAATAACCAGTCTCTTCATAAACAAAGAAACATATTTCTCAAGCCTAAAAAATCAGAAAAATCCATCGCTGTAATTTTTGGTCGTAAAGATTTGCAAAGCCAATATTCTTGGTAATCTAGCGAATAAGGTTTATTATACCCACTGATGTAGAGTTGATGTGCAAACTTTTGCGTCAGCTGGGACTCGAATCCACAGTTCACCTTATCCAGGGGCGCGTGCTTGAACAGTTCCACTATCGACGCCTGCTTTGACACCACTTTCTCCAGGCTACAACGCATTTTCATGAGTCTGAGAGCTGATGCCTCGAAGCATGACATTATTACCACTTCTGCTTATTTCGGATTCAAAATAATGCATTTGAAGAAGAGAGTACGAGGAACACGTGTTATTTATGCTTGCCCTACAACCACAGCAGGCCACCTTCTTAGTTGGCTAAAACACACTTTGAGCAAAACTCTGATCTGACATGCCGTCGTAACTCAGTGTCCCTAAAGGTAAATTGCTTTGGCACACAAATGAAAACATTTGAAGTCTCGATATTAAAGGACTGATCAAGTGACGAATAGGCATTCCGAGAGATATTCAAGCCCCTAGAAAACGTGTTGTCAGTCATACATGATGTGACTTTTCCTGTTTCAGGCTCTCCATAGAGGTCAGTACACCATCGTGTAGACAGAGAAATTCTCGTTCTTACGTTGGATCAGTCTGTAGTTTATATGGATGCAACGAAATCAACGAGATTTTTTCACAGGTGCTCATCGAACATTTCCACTAACACTGGTAGCCAATATGTATACATCCTTTCAATCGACTGTTTTCAAACCTCGCTATAAACATTCATTAGAATCTGTGAGAATATTCAAAGCCTTTCCCAGGTTAGTATGTCAGTGGCTTATGTACGTTTGGATGGTATCGCCCGTATCCCATCCCTGCTATAACCTAGGGTTCAACGTAGGCGTGTGGATCTGATGAAGCTGGCAATGCCGCCACTGATGTACCAGTCCTCCAAAAGGCTCTAAATAAGCTCACAGTTTGACAACAACTATTTTAACTGTGTAGCAAGACTCCCTCTCTGCGTAGATTCAAAAGTATCCAAAGTGACGTACCGCCCAAAACAGTTGTTATAAGACAATCTGATAACATGATAACATGTTTTGAGCCTTTCATGAGGTCTGGTGCGGCACTTATACAGTACCAGACAGTGCTGTTTTGCCCTTGTACACTCGTCAGTAACATGGTGCCTTTCGGTTCAGCTAATCCCTTGAAGATATGATTCATTTTACCAGCCATAAGCGCTCTGCTGTGGTCATTGGAATGTCGGGGGATTTTTATCACTCGACACGTTGTGATCATAATTCAAAGTCGATTCCTTTATAAGTAGGAGTACTTCTCCCATCAAGGGATCAGCTGAACCGAAAGGCACCGTGCTACTGATAAACCTGTAAGGGCGAAACAGCAGCTGTCCAGTACTGTACAAGTGCCATACCAGAGCTCATAAAAGGTTTGTTATCATGTTATCAATTATCAAATTGTAATTGTTTCTGAGTGAGGCTTATATAAACGTTTGAGAGTAAAGGTTACTATAAGAGTCGTGAAAACATGTCAAAATCTCAAATTACTTTACTATTCAGACTTCGAAGACCGTTTTCAATTAATCTCGGCATTACAGCCAATCCACGGAAATCCAAAGGCTTAGCTTTTTAAGCCGAAGCGACGTTGTTGGCAGTAGTAGTAGGATTGTTGTGTAGGTTCATGTTAATATTACAATAGTAGCATAGATCGCAGGCTGACGTTTTGGCGACACCGCCTTCTTTGAAGCCTGGATATGCACTGCATCCTGATATCCTCACTATGCGTCCGAATTCTGAAGAAGGCGGTATCGCTGAAACGTCACCCTAAGATTTGTACTGCTATTTGTACTACTCATCATCATAAACAGACAATATCTGCCCACCTCGCTCCGGCTCAGATAAAGTCTTTGATGTTCACATAGATGATTACTGCTTCTGAAACCACGAGATATTTTGTTCAGACACAGAAAGATCTGCAAACAGCGAAAAACGCCGTTTTCACGGATGCTCTCCATACCAGCAGTGTATTCTTTACCGGGCAATAATGATGGAATTCGGAGTCGCGATGATGTAGAAAAGCTCAGCAAACTCATCGACCGCTTTTTCGTAAAATTGAAGAGTTCGGTAAGCACTATTCAAAGTATATTCGTCAAGCCAATCCACCTAAAGGTTTTTGAGAGCATTTGTGATATCTTAATGATTTAATAGAAATCGGATTGACAAAATGATGAAAGTTCGGTTGTTTCTCCGACGTTTAATTCGGATTGTAGATCTGATCTGGTTTCAGAAAGATGCTTACGAGAGCGCTTGTGGAGGCAAGTGCATTGTTTGCCACATGAGTACCTCAGCGTCGATCACCGCCACTTAGCCGAATTGAAAGAAGTTGTGACATGGACCTGACAGTGCTTATACTTGAAAGATCCACAATCTTCTACACATTTATATTCCTCGTTTCTAACTATAGCCAGATGTCTTCGGTGCTTTTTCTGCTTATATCTAGATCATTGTTGATTGTTTTTTCTTTCAATTACTCAAAAATATTCCCCACTCATCCATTTGAGAGGCTTCAAGTAATTCACATAATGCCACAACGTTTCTTCCATTTCACTTTTGAAATTGACAAATAACAATCAGTGGCGTTCGAAGAGATCGAGAAATTTCCATGGCATTCGAGGTTTCTTTTAATAAACGATTATCTCGATAACGACTCTTGAATTGGCAGCAAATATGTGGTCAACTATAAACAGAACTTCGGCCTACTGCACGGGAAGCTGTTCTTCGCATTATCGCTGTTAGTGCGTTTCGGGCTCCTAACATTTGATGTCAGTATTCTGCACCTTAGAGTGTCTGACGCGGGTACACATGTATACTAAGAATGTCTACTATTTTATGAGAACAAGATCTACATAAAGGTGAAAATGACCCAATCTTGGCCATCTTCTCGTCGAAAGTGCTTTGAAACAGTGAAATATGAGAAAAAAGGGATACACTTCGTGTAAGCTCAGCAAGCAAAACTCACCAAGCGGTTATAGAAACACCAGAAGCAAATGAGGCTGTGCCTGTTCAATCCGTAAATGATGGAGGTGACGATGTAGACGATATGGAGTTGTTTCACAAGATTTCTATAAAACAGACTGTTATACTCGTGTTGACGAAGATGAGACGAAGCTGCATTCTGAGATGTTCAATATATTCCACTAAATTCATTTTTATCAGACTTATTACATAATCCGACAACACATACCACACAACGCGGATCCCAGCACTTATTGAACTCAAATTGTTTCCTCGCATTTATCGTCCAAGACTTTCGAGAAACCTTATATTCGAGTTCAGCTCCTGCTTGAAAATGTTTTCACCTTCATGATGACTGAATACTGGAACGAGTTGACTCTCCCTGATATCCTAAGATAGCCATGTTAGGTGTTTCCACGTAGATTAAGGATAGTGAGAATGGGCTAAGCCATTCACGCATCGGAAGTGTTCACTACCACTCCCCTATCCGCACCTTAATTGTCATTTGCGATTATTAATTTCAGTTGAATGGTTAGATGCCTGCGAAGCACTTCGCAATCTTTACCAAGAACAACACCCTTCGTCTGCTCCGGAATTGCTCGCATAAGCTACTCGCGAGTACAGTTAGAATAGGTCTAGCTCAACCAGCAAGTTTTATAGACCCTTTTAATAAAACAGCTTTGACGTATAAAACGTGGACCTTTTGTGCTGTAAAGCTTTCTTTTAGATTCCAGGCATTATACTGTTCACATACTATAGCATCAGTCTTTCGTAATCAATGAGACACAGGTTCTCAAACACAATGTAGCATGTCGGACATTTATTATATTATAATCTTAATTTATTAAAGAATCGGTCATCACAATCTACTTGCGGATCCCATCAATTCTTGCATTTGAGTCGTTAGCTCAAATTCATGCAGACAAAGCTGGCATATTTCACGTTTCGCCTTGGCCTCAACTTGAGAATTTCGTATCTCTTAGGAGTGTCATAGAATACTAGTACAGACGATTCTCCCTACATAGTAGAGATAGCAGAGCTAAGGCGTTGCGTTCCTACTCGGTTCAATTAAATGACTTGCATGAGAGTATTGGTAGATATTGGTAGAGTGCACTGGACCAGATCCTCTTATGAGTATCATAACCTTTCTATAAAACATCACAAGCTTGGAATAAATGCTTACACAGAATGTAGCTTGCCGATCCACACTAACTTGTAGTGGCGATCTCACATCCAGAATGCTGCCGATATTGTCGGCGTTCGATCAGGAGTATATCAATACAGTAACGATCAAATTCATTACGAATATAGGAAACCTATTCTAAAATCTGCTGAATCTTCTCAATGCATGGCTGAATTAAAGACTGACTTACTTGATTCTTCTGGTATATCTCTGTTTAAACATCCCGTTCATCACCAGCGATAGTCCTCAGTCTTTATGCATAATTTTTTTTTCCGAACAAGTCTGCCACTCAATTGTCGACAACGTAGGATTGGGTAACCTGGTTGACTCTGGGTTTGTGTCGAATTAGTGCTTACGAGTATATAGCGCTGCACCTCTGACTAAAGTCTAAGCGTGCATCGAACATTAACACATTCGAGATCCTACTGTTTTTTGGACTGGTTGGCTGGAACAAAATTGCTGTAGTTGTGATTTTCTGATGAAATTCAGATTTTTATCGTAAATAAGGGGATTTCGTGATCATTTGAAAAGCAGAATATGACTGAAGAAACTTCAAATTCTATCAATATCAAAAGGAAAGCCAATATTTTCCACAGAACATTAATTGTACATGCAGACAGCATATTTTGAGCCTTTCATTAGGTGTGTTATGAGCACTTACACAGTGCAATACATGTGTTTCGGCCTTGCAGCCTCGTCTGTTGCACAATGCCCCTTGTCTGTGCCGATCCCTCTAGAGAGAAAACTTCCTTACATAGAGGGATCGTCGACGAACACGTTATACCGCGTGTAAAGTGAAAATTCACCTCGCCACGGATAACACACCACTGCATGTTCAGCGACATAATCAGCGGACACGGTAGTGATTAACAGTCGATTTGCTCAATGCTGATATTTCTATTATAATGCCATTATATTCGATTGCTCTATAAACCTCGCTCAAAATTATGCTGTCTGGATGTATTAATTTTAAGCGAGGTCTTAGAAAACAGTCGAATATAAAGGAGCATTAACTAATTGATTCTTGGTCAAGAATGATATTGCAAGCTTACAAATCTACATTTTACGATGCAAGCGGACTATTTTAGATCTATTTTCGAAAGGACATTGAAATTCGAATTTATTAAAAATTGCATGCTATTGATAAGTATCAATTCTTGGCGTGTACATTCATCACAGTAGCCCCAATAAGCCAAGACGCGACGAGACGACGACCGATCCATCAAAAACCATGCATTTAGTCCGGTAATCAAAAATGTACCAAAAAAAAAAAAACCCATCACGACATAAACGCGCATTGATTTCTTGCTAATTAGATGTTCCAACCACTCAGTGCCATACCACTAATTAGGGTGGACAAACATCTGTGTAGTTTGATCCTAAATAAGGCCATTAAAATCATTCAACAGCATTCAGCGTCTTGATATTCATTGTCACAGAAATCATTCGACTCCATTTCATTTATTTGTATATCGGTACATGATGTTTTATTACAATATAAATCAAGGTTCAGAAAACAGATGAATGATGACGGGAGAGGGACTTCTTCAAATGGTCCCGATTTTACAAAAAAAAAAACTTTCATAGACTACATGTCCAACTTTCTTGGTTTATCGCCTAAGCATAGGCACTAATTATCACAATATGAACCGAGATAATAGAAGATCACTCGGAAGTCAAAAGCCGATTAAATCATACCTGTCGACATAAATAGATTCTGAAAGAATGATTTTTTATGATAAACCATTTTTCTGAGAAATAGAGAAACTTCTGAAATGTTGCTGATATACAGACGTTTATGATTTGGCATTCATTAAATTGAGTGATACTTCATCAGTAATAAAATCTCGGTATTTTCGTTGTACGAGCTGTTGGATATCGCCATTGCGATCATCTTCACGACTTAAGAATAAAACAGTCATTTCAACTATCGCTTCCATTACAACCGTCGGCTAAAAAAAATGTTTAAGTCGACCAGTTATAGATGAGTAATTAATTTTTTAGAGACTAACAAGTGTCTTTCCATGAAGTCGCATTTTCCGCCCGATGAACGGACTGACTAGAAATGCGAAGTCAGTGAAAGTGTAGTGCTGTGCATCCCTGTGAAGAATCAAGTATACCAACAATAACAATGTATGCATTTCACAAATTAAGGAAAAGAACAAGAGTAAATTAAAGAAAACCAATTAGTTTAGTTAAGTTCAAAAATAACCTACTTAAAGGTGTAATGTAACTTTTCAGTAAGATTTCGAAATTTCTGAATCCTCTCAACGTTCTCATTATAATTCCAATTTGCAGCATTGAGAAATAAAGTAGGTTGAGATGCCCTTTCATGCTGACCAGAATCTAGTGGATTTAACCAACCATCTAGTACTACAGCGGCCTAAAAATGTGATATGCGACATACATACGCATAAACATAGGTGTATATATATACGTATATATATATATATATATATATATATTCACAAACACAGGTACATATACATATACATATATATATATATATATATATATATATATATATATATATATATATATATATACTTTTCATTTCAATGTTTTCTTGAGACCACGGCCAAATTTTGATATGCTTGGTAATGTTTCGCCTTTGAGAGCCTCGTCGTTCGGGCAGGCCCTTCCTCTAGCAGAAACACGCGTATTGAGCTGTACAAGTGCACATAACAGATCATGTGAATGGCTTAAAAAATAATTGTCAGGCATATTGAGATTTGAACGCGGTTTCTAGAAAACACTCGAACGAAAGGTATGATATATTTGACGATAACAGCCAAGAGCAATCAAGTGTACAACACTACTCATTCAGTGATAAATTCACCTAATCAATCGTGTAAATAGTACGCCTGCGCTTTCTCTATGCAGGGGGTTGGGCTCACCGAGAGGATTCGCAGTCGAAGGGCTTGCCTGACTGACGACGCTGCCAAGGCCGAAACACGTGTATTGGGCTGTACAAGTGCCCATAACAGACCGTCAGAAAATAATTATTAGGATCGTTATCTTTAATCATTACTTGAACCCTCTGAGGTTAGCGCCTTTTTCCAGACTTCGGTAATCATTTGAAAGCCTGAATCTTGGCAGTTCCAATATCTTGTTTAGTTCATGAAAACACGTGTTTAGTGCGCTATAACAGCCGAGGCGGCTAGGATTTGTGAATGACTTCTTATAATTTAGTAGTCAGTCGATAACATAAATTTGGGTGACTAGAGCTAAGTTTGGTTTTTTGACAATGTTTTTTTGATAGAGCGCTGGAGAGCAAGAAAAAAGAATGTTTTGTTCCTCTAGGTTTAAGCTTAACAGCGGGTTTATTTAACAATATTACATAAAAATAGAGAACTCAGCCCATTTAACGATAGAACAAAGTTTTTTCCTCAATTCTAATCGAGAAACCTGGAAACCCCTAGGAAACGAAGGAAAAGGTTTCAATTATATAGCAAAACCACGCGCTAAAAATTGCACCGAGTGTGAAACTCAATTCAAAATTACTGATACGACGCAGAAAAAAAAGCCTTTTCGGAACTGCCAAGACTCTAGTTATTGACTGAATAGTCTGGGGCTTGCGCGAAAGAAGTCTTGTCAATGAAAGGTTAAAATTTGATTAATGACAACGGAAAAGTACTTTATCTTCCTTATTTTAACCATTTATCACCGGTTCTCACATTTCATTATGTGAATTCCTACTTCTAGCATTCGATTCTTCTCCTCACACTCACTGTTTGATTGAAAATCAGTTCGTCTTCGTGAGCGCCGTAGTATATTGGTCGAGCGACCCCTTCCATCCCTAGTCAAATCAGACTAGGGTGTTCCGCAAAGCGATCGTTGACTGATTGCGGAAGTATTGGAGGGATCAACTAAGCGTCGAGCATCACTAACCAGTGACTCAGTCACCGCTCAACTTCCTACCGTCTCCACTTATTTGAACATATATATATATATTTATTTATTTATTTATTTATTTATTTATTTATATTTATATACGTATATATATATGTGTACATATATACATATATGCATATATGTACATAAATTTATGCATATACACACGTATATGCGTACATGTACAGATGCATGCATATGTGCATGTGTATATAGGTACTCATTTATGTATATGTACCAGTTTCAAACAACAGAGAAAGGGTAGTACCTGAAAATCCGTAAAAAACGCAGTGGCTGCTATCAATGTTGCACCGCCAAAAGAATGACCAGCAACATAGGCTCTTGAAAGATCAAGCCTTCCCTGTAAGTACAGCGAGCACTATCAATTACAATACGTATTTTATAAGCTCAAGAACGTGCGAACCTTCAATAATGTCCAGTCAAGTCTATTCCGACAGCGACATTATCGCTTTGTAATTGACCGAGGTTAATTTCCTCCAGTACATGAAGCGCTTTCACACATTCAGATACGCGTTTTTTTAACTGAAAAAGAATCGAAGCCTTTCAGTGAGTACAGGTAACCGCTAAGAAACGATTTGCTCAAAAGTAACTGCGTTCTGCGAAAATCATAGAACAAATGGTTGTGACTACAGCTGGGCTCTTATTTTATAGAAGCGCTTGTCGTCTAGTCGCATCGGGAAATGACGTTCACTCAACCGACCAGATACGGGGTCGCATACAAGTTTGTAAGTCCAGCAAGCAGAATAGTCACTGAACGGTATACTTTATCACTCTGTTATCACTTTACTTAACCCGTATCACAGCGTTATGTAAAAATCCATCTCATCGACTGTTTTTAAACCTCATTATGATCATTAAGTATAGCCTGTGAGAATGTTCAAAGCCTTACGGAGCTTGTTACATCACAGCCATACGTACGTTTGGACGGTGTCGCCCGCTTCATCAGTGGCCCACACCCCGCACTAAACCCTACTTTATAGCAGAGATGGGGAGACGTTGTTGATGGTGAAAGCAAATGATAAAGTCATGTGCTATTACTATAAACAGCACTGAACATAATCGATGTCTCCTTATCTCTGCGATAAAGTAAGGTTCAGAGTGAGGCGTGGGCCACTGATGAAGCGGGTGACACTGCTGAATGCTGAAACTTACGTATGGCTCCGACGTACTAACCTCGAGAGGGCTCCAAACATTTTCATAAATCATATCACACTTTCTTTTGTACTTTACGAGTCCCAGTACTTCTAGCATCCGGATCGTCTCCTCGCATTCTATAGCTACTTCAGGATTTTGTCTGCTTCATGGCCCGTTAAAAACTGCTCGGGGAGATTCCAGAATATCCAGAATGGGGCATTCTTCAGTGTGTTCGCTGATTGAGTGGCGAAAAGTGTTGAAAATGGGATAAAATCCGTACCGAGCACACTAACTACTAGAATACAGTCATCTTTCTCCCCAATAAAATATCTGATTAAAGAAAAAATACAAAGGCTGAAAGTATTCGATCCACCTGTGCTCGACTGCTGCGAGAATGAACCCATATGAAGCAAGAGAGGCACAATAGGTCGAATAGAAATGACGACAACCTGATAAACCATGAGAGAAAACGACAACGGGAAATGATGACTCCCTAGTTTGTTGACCAGAAGACAAAGACTGATAAGCGAGTTTAGGATGCCAAACAGATGCTATCCTGAAATCAGGGAACATCTGAAATGCGACCAGATAGGAAATAGACAAAATGAAGGACTGAAAATATTTCATAAAATAAAATGGGACGGAAAATGGAAAGACAATAAGACAACAACCTTGTCTCGCCCACAATCCAATTCAAGAAAAAACTGTAGTCGTCCAGCGGACTGTTTCAGATAGGAGGCAAGGCCATTGATATATTCTGGTCGGCTTATCCATAAGGGATGATCGTGTACGGTTGTTAGATCGTTCACACTCTAAAATTAACCAAGATGTAAGTAATGAGATAGGTTGGGGCCGCAAGAAAGTTTCTAGACTCTTTTATTAATGTTGATTAGTTTCAAAGCATTTAGTTTTTGTTTTTACTATTCTCAGAAGCAGCTTTTACGATTAATTTGACATATAACACTAATATATTCGTTTGAAGATGGAGTTGTCCCGAGAGCAAGAACTACTGTTGATGATAAATGAGCATCGTTTGGGTTCAAGTGCTGCTTTGGCACACAAAGATACACGTGTAGCATCAACAATCGTTCTTGCTCTCGGGGCAAATTCATCTTGAAACAAAAGTACAAGTGTTATATATCAAAAAACGGCAAGAAGCTGCTCTAAACGATATGCAAACAAAGCTTAAATGCTTGGAAAATAATAGGAAATAGAAAAAATCCGAAAAACCTCCTGCTAACCCAATATGTCTTGCAAAAATGATAGTACTTCTAAAACCAATCCACACTTGTTCCCTTATTTTGCTTAAATATTACTGCGGAAGTCTGAGGCGTAGTGGTTAGAGATGCCCTGCGACACGCATGTCGTCAATCCAATATCTATGGCTAAACAGAGTTCGGATTCGGTAAGCTGGTTCTGAACCTATCTGGGACGATAGCAGCACTGAGTTCAAATATCGACTGGCCACCCGAGTCACTGTAGAGGCCAGAGTGAGATCAGTAGCCTCTAACGATGTCTTATGTAGTCGAATGCATGGCTCATCCTTTAGTGATTGATGAACGCCGCAAGCTATATCCTTTTATTGAATTTATGGTCTTTATTAAGATTTCCATTACTAGAAGACTCGGTATCATTTATCTCACATTGTGTGGATCTCACTACTGCCTGCAATTGACTCGCTTCCTCTCATTAACCACTGAATAAACATCATGCAACTTTCTTCTCTGAGTGCAGCTTCGGCTGGTGCTTGAAGAATTTTCGTCTACATCACGGATGTAGGTGAATGCTGATCAGATCGATCCCTTCTATAAACCTTGAATAACCATGCCAAGCATTCGCACATGCACCTATGGTAGTGATTTCACAACCCCCAATTAATTACGGGCCTACTGTGTCCGATGTGGAATCGAACCAGTACATGGGTAATTAGGGTCATCCGCAAAATGAAGGCCATCACTACCACTGCGCTGCCCAATCTTTCGTTATTTCATATACGGATTTCAGTAGGTTTTCCCATGAGTTATGGCAAAAAGACAACACACACCAATTTTATCAACCAGAAGTTAATGAATTTGTTTTACAACACCATTCAAAGTATACGCGACCAGCCTGAACACAATCCTGCTAACTACTCAGTAGTCAAAATCGAATCCTCTTCAGCTGCTTCGATGACGCCCTATCAACCTACTTCGTCTGGACAACCGGAGCGCAACTGGTGCTTCAAGTTAATGTAACCGGCGCGGTGAAGAAGCGAAATGCTGTTCCTCTAGACACAAAATCCTTGAGCCTTTGCATGGTTGATGTTTTCGAGGGCGTCTATGCATCGCGTCCAAATTCGCACTCATAAAGCAGCAAATTGCATAAAGGCTTCGTTGAGCGGCAATGATGCGGCAAATATGTTCGAATTTGGCACCAAAAGAAAGCTCAGAAAATTCTGCACAAAGCGGCGTTGATTTGCTGCCTCAGAGATATGAAAGAAATGTGTACAGGCTGATGGCGCATACTTTGATTGTCATTTATCGTTTGCTTGGCTAGCGGCTATTACGTCAGTATATATATTATATATATATATATATATATATATATATATATATATATATCAGCACTTTCAATCTACTATTTTGAGACCTCGCTTGAAATCAACACAACCCGACAACATATGTGATACCTCCACCGTACGTTGAGCATAAATAGTTCGGCGTCGATTCTTCTATGTAAGTGATATATCCTCGAGAAACTGACTGAACCGAAAGGCACCTCGCTACCGATGAGGCTGAAAGGCCGAAACACGTGTCTTGCACTTTAAAACTCCCCTAACAGATCTCATAAGACTTAACATATGTTATCAGACTATACCGTGTATATTGCTAGTCTGAAAGGGAAAGAACAAAAGATCTTTTTCTGAATCCATGTGCCCCTCAGCGCAAATATTTCAGTAGTGTTTTGTTGGCGTTTAATCCTTCATTCGCGAAGTGGTGACGTATTACATAGCAGTGCTACTAAGACAGTTACTAAAATGAGAATCGGCTGATTCATTGGTTTTGTTAACAAGTCTTAGTAACAAAAATAATATAACAGATTAAAATAGAATGGTTTATGTAATGAATGTTAATAAGTCTTTCAATTTGAATGGTACCTGCTACACTGATTTTAACATTTCAACATTAGTTCCCGAGATACTTCAGCACGAAACTGCTAGCGATGTCATTTGTGGAGCCACAGGAAGTGGCCAAAGTTATCGTGAAACGAGCCGTGGAGCATCGAGGAGGGGACTGGATGATCTAGTTGATTTTGTGAGTTTCTTTTAACTATTGTTCATTCCCCTTTTCAGTCCACTTAATGTAAACGGTGTTTTAGCGTAGATAAGAAATAAGGAACGCCTAAAAAAATCTTAGCGAACACTACTTGCTAATTACCTGAGTAGTTGTTTTCCACTCAAATTTATCTCCTGAAAAGGTATTCCTTTTTTCCCTCACTTTCATGCAAGCCTCTTCAAATGTTTTTTTTTCACTGTGCAGATCCCACTATTTCTAACATCAATTAGTTTTTTTTTCGTCTCCTTATTAGACATCGTGGAATACTGTTGAAACGTGTCTCCTTGCAGTGTCGAGGATAACCTGGCTGTGGTGCTCCATAGGGCGTTCGTTGTTGACCGATTGCCGGAGAACATTGGTAGACCCCACACACACCTCGGCAAGCATCACAAGCACTCGGCTACGACGCCACCTAAAAGTCATAAAAATATGTTCACCAGTAGAAAAGATCACAAATTTTCAGTCACCATTCTCCCTAATTGAAAAAATGTTTGGTTCAATTTCACACACTGTACGAACAAATCAATACAGTTAGCTCCAGATTTGATCTTCGAGAAGGATTGTCGTGGTACTATATAAGAGGAAATTTAACTAGCTAAGTTGACTGAATCATCGACCAATCAGCTAAATCAGTATTAATTAAAGCACGAAAGAAACTATAAAAAAGAATGTCCGATCAGATGAAAAGTCACAGCTGTGCCTTCGTTTCCGGTGATTTCAGGAATTCTGCCCCTTCAGTGCTGAGTAATTTATCTCTCTTGTCTACTCGCTCGCACATGCATATCCATTTCTAGCTGAACTTTGTTCATGCAAAGTTAACGGTCTATGAAGCGGATCAGTTGCTTCTTGGTCAAGTGTTTGGACAAATCACTAACTGGATTTGCGCGTTGGCATTGAATCACCTGATGTTGAGGAAAGAACTGTGTAATTTCGAAAGGCGGTCCAAATCAAGTATGTTTTCATGTTCTGTATTTTTATGTTCATTTTCTACCATCAAAAATCCATCATTAATGGCTTCTTCGTATAATTCCTTTTCGGTACTGAGAGTGTTTGCGCTATCGTATGCTCATATATGCAGGTTGTCAGCAAGAGCTGATTACTTCGGTATTTGCTTAAAGTTTCAAAATAGTGGCACTGAATGTAGAAACTTGGTTTCTAAAAATCATACATCTCTCGTCTTCGTAAAGTGCATAGAAAATGTTTGATTGATTTTGCGATTGTAAGTCTTCTCAGATCCTACTGTATGCTCATTTTCATTGCCATCATATGCTATCAATTTTTCTGATATTTCCATTTCCCAACCATTTCTTTATGAGCTTATAACATGTTTTAAGCCTTTTATGAGGTCTGATATAACAAATTCAGTGGCAGACATTCATTTCGGCTTACTGGCCTCATTAGTAGCACGGTGACTTGTTCATTTGAGCCCTTGTGAGGGAGTATATCCCCTACATACAAAGGAATCGACGCCGAATTCGTTACACAGCCTGTGGAGCGAAATAGGTCACCCTAAACTGTACTGCCTGTTAGGTGATAAGATAAGCTGACATTGTTGTGATTAACAGTCGATTGCTCATGGCTGGTAAATTGAATGATACCTTTATATTCGATTCTTAGTTTAGACCTCGTTTGGAATGATTTTTCGTGCAATTCTCCAAAGAGAATGCAAAATCCATTGATAATTTTGGGTCATCAGGTACGAAATTTTGTCATAGCGGCGCTACTGTTCCAGAATCACATTTCAGTCATATAAATAAACAGCACCAAAACCTATCTTCTTTAATGTGCCTCTTACCAGGTAGGTCACCGTAACTCACTGTGACGCCTATTTCAATTCTGTTTTTTTTTCAACTGCGCAAATTATAGCTCAACGAATCATCTTTGGTTAAGTGAAGATTATCCCAGAAAGTTGAGTGAAATGCGAAACTGTGAGCCTCAACGGTAGTTGAAAGAGAGCGATAACAAAGTAGGAGTCCCTGTAGCTCAGAGGCCGACATGCGTACTTGGAAAGGGTACGACACGAGTTCAACTCCCGGCCAAGGCTCCGAGTTTTACACATCAGTCAGCACTTTTAGACATGTTACTGATTTTCGCATCGTGATTCCGTACACATAAACAAGTTCAGGCCATCACCCGAGTTACAACTTGCCGACTAAGGGTCAGTCAACATTCGTGGATACTTAGTTATAAAATCCAGTATTGTTGGATGTAGTGCAAAAATTTGAGCCTCAAACGGTAATGAAAAAAGGGTGACAGCGAAATAGTAGTGCAATGGTTGACACGAGCCCTTCTAAACGGCAAGGCACGGGTTCAACTCCCACTCAGAGTTCAATAAAGTTTCGTGCATCACTCAACATCATTTGACATAGAGTTATAACGTCAAATCGATGTTTCCAAACAGGTGAAGTAAAGAATTCTTGTGGCTCTTATGACTGGTAAAATTGCACGTGTTGCGCAGTGGCTAGATGTGTCGTGCGATACACACCTTGATGGTTCGATCCCGTGGCGAAGAGTGACCAATCCTTGCCCCTTGAGGGTCGACGAATTGCTATTAGATCTGTCTGGGAGGATAGCAGCACTGAGTTGTTGGGTCGGTTAGCCGCAGCAGGTCATCGCAAAGTCCAAATAAGTCCACGATGTTTGATGAAATCGAATGCGCGGCATGTTCTATCTCTCAATGATTGAGGAACGCCGAGAACTCTATCCTTTATCCTTTTATACAACTGACAAACTTTTTTTTTAGCATAATGCCCCCACATGGACAGTAATTTGACAGTTAACTACCTCAATCGTGGAGGTAGCCAAGCTTTGAGGTCCCCCCATACGGGCATGCAAGAAAACTTTTGACCAGGGAGGTGTCAAATTCAACATCCTTATGATCCAAGCGCGCACTCACTACATCGCCGTCGATGAAGTGGGCCAGCGCCCGAATAAAGAGTCCGCGCTAGGTCGCGTCCTTTTATACCGCATGGTCTTTGATCTACCGCCATTCAACACGCGCAGCTTTTGATCTGCCGGAAATCAATGCGATGGCATGGATGCATATGCTGCGTCGCGGCATCTCCAAACCTACCGCTATTAGCCACTGCGCTGATTTTTCCGATCTACATAGAATTTTCTTTGTAATCCAAGGTTTTATGGACTTAGGAGGGTTTTACGGCTTTCTAACTATTCTATGACTTTTTTTCGAGGAATTGGTTTGGTTTTATTTTTTTTTTTTGTAAGTTTTATTTACTACCACTTATGGCTGTCATTCATCCAACTACACTGCTCTGCCTTTGAGTTTTTTTTTTTTGTCAATAGAAGGATAAAGAGGATAATCCTCTTGCCGTTGATCAGTTTCCAAGGAATGCGCCATGCATTCGATTCCATTCGTAGCATGTTAGAAGTAATTAGCATGCATATTTGGCCTTTAGGATGACTCATGTATAACCTGACCTCGTCCAACCCGGCCCAAGAAAGCAATCGATGTGGAAGAATTTTTCAGTGACTTAAGCTTGGTGTTTTTCTGTGTTATATGGCGGCAAATGAATATTCGAATCCATTAACTGAACAGGAATTTTTCATAGGACTGTTAATGATCAATCGCAAGCTTGAATGTCTGACTAGATGTCTACTTGGATTTTTTTTTGAAGGGTCTTCTTCTAGCGCTGTGCCATCCAGAATAAAATGATGTTTCACATGACCGCGCTTTTCTGTATCTTATCTCGCTCATACCTCACTGGAGAAAACACCTCCCTTAAACTGTTAGTACTTTTTCGATAACACAAGTTGCGAACAACTCAAAAATGTGTTTGCTTTTTGGAAAAGCTCTTTTGATAGCTTTGTAGGAGAAAGAAAAGATTTCTGCTTTACACCTTAGCGTACACAACTCTTTCTCTATTCTATTAGTAAGCATTCGATAGCGTAAGTATCAATGATTTTAACGCCGGCTTATTTTCTGGAAAGACCGTTTCGCTGCAGTCTAACAAGGAAAATAAGATCGAGTTCCACATATCCGGCGGTTTGATCACCTCATAAGCTACTGAACAGGTGGTAGGGGGAAAGGCAATTACCGCTCGATGAGCTGACGGGTCAATGATGTGGAGTGCTTGTTGTTGATCAAGTGGATTTTTTTCCGCTTTGAAAGAAATCTCAGATAAAACGATTGACTCAGATACTACGAGATTTCCTCAGCACGTTAATATGCTTTTCGTGCTTCCAAAGAGTTATACGCGTGTGAGAAATGAAGACGCGTGAAGCCTGTGAAACATATTTTTGTTTATACTGCAGCCTTTATAAAGGAGTCTTTTCGAAAAACGGCCACATTGGACGTTGACCAAAGATTTAGGCTTTCAAATGATTACTAACACTCTACGAAAAGTTCCCGTGCAGCAAATCTGGTAGAATGTTCGTTTGTCGCCGTATAACAAAAAAAAGCCATCCTACTTTATTACAAGAAAAGAATAAGTGTAGAACCACGACGGTTACATAGAGAGAGCAACGGGATTCTTGTCGCAGTCTGCTGAGCTCACGCTGTCGTTTATAATCTTTCTCTCTACCTTGATGTTTTGTTTTGGAGTTCACCATGAGATGCCATGTTTGTCCTTTAGTTCATAGCTAAATTCGGGCTTGAGAATTTCAAGACACACCTGAACGCTTGTCTTGTTTTGATCAAAAAGTTTGTAATTTGATTTTTGTTCTGGTAGTACGACATGTTCATAGTGAGAATTTTGATAGAAAAAAGATGTCGTGCTAAATTTTCTGATGGCTAATATATATATATATATATATATATTAGTCGTTTTGAAACAATATTCTCCCCGAAATTGATAGTATTTTTTAATGCATTTCGCAGTGTTATGATGTTTTCTATATTCCTAAGAGAATTGACTGGTGAGCAAAAACACGACCTCAGGCGGGATCGAACCCACGTTTCATCCTATCCGGGTACGCGTGCTCTACCACTACACCACTGAGGCACATTTGCCCGACCACCCATTCGAAACTGGGTTTATAAATCGAAATCGCATACCCGACCAACGTGTCAAAGGTTGGTGGCTGATAGCTAACATTGAGATGGTCGGGCAAATGTGCCTCAGTGGTGTAGTGGTAGAGCACGCGTCCGTGGATAGGAATGAAACGTGGGTTCGATTTCCGCCTGAGGTCGCGTTTTTGCTCACCACTCAATTCTCTTAGGAATATAGACAATATTATCTTTTGTTTCATCATTGAGCCCACACAATGTTGCTATTAATGTCTACTATGGCAAACAATTTGGCG
>JAHQIW010001976.1:0-29678 GCA_019055375.1 Parelaphostrongylus tenuis
AAACGTTAATCTGCCGGAAACCATTCCGTAATTCGAGGAAACAACCACATCTATTAGAGAGCAAAATTGCTTTCAATTGTCGCATGCCACTTTTTTCTTTCTTTTTGAACTACGTTTTTGTACTCAGTTGATAGCCTACAAGATGCCAATTCTCATACTAAGCTCAATTCGCTGAAGAACGTCTATATTGCATTCTAGGAACGAAAAAATAGATAGGGTTTTGCTTTCAAAGTCCGTTGTTCCAGTTCCACAACGGTTTTCTCCTCATCATCTAGTAGAATTTTGATGCTAAGTAAACTTATTCGTTATGAAAAATCAGATTACCGTTGAGTGAACCTTCATAAACGTATTTTAATAGAAAGAACATTTAATTGATTATGAAAGCCTTCACTTCTTGCCAAGAATTGCGTGGAGAGCGTTTGTGTTGTACGAAAAATTCTCGTGTTTTCTTCCCTTTCCCAAAAAGCTTTTTCATTGGATTATTAGTGATCATTCGGTAGTTTGAGAACTGGCAATTTTAGCAATAAGCTTAGTTTCTGGGAGTGCGAAGCGATAATCAATAAGGAGTTACGTATTGCTTTCGATGTAATCTGTTTCAACTTTACAGCAAAATTTAGTGATAACATAGTAAATTTCGATCCTCAGAAACTTTGAATTTGATAAAATATTACAGAGCAGAATTCTATGAAGAGTTTTATAGTGAAGTTAGCTCCATGTTTTAAAAAATATTCTATGTACCAGCGAGAAATGCACATTGTCGTGAATAGAGCCTTATTTCCAGCTGTTATGTAGCATTCGTTTCTTCCGTTTTCATTTACTTTTTGTACCTTGTAAGAAGAATTTCATAGACGTTCCACTAACTGAAGGAAATGTAACGTTTGGCAATTGGAGTTCCTTTTCGAACTTCTCAGGAGACTTTTGGCATTTTATAGTGAAATTTTGATTTCAGAGAAACTATGTCGCCATAAAGTATTGAATATTACCGAAGAGTTTTCTATAAACTTGTTTTCAATAAAAATAACACCTAGATGTCCAATTAATTTCCACCCTTTAGTACGGCGAAGTGCAGTTACATTCTGTAGAATGTTCTCGTTTCTAGCCTTGTATTTTTTACCTAGAAGATATTTTCACTGGACTATTAGTGATCAATCAATAGCTTGATAAATAAAGGTTTTTGCACTAGGCTTGGTCCATGGGAAAACCTTCTTGTTGCTCTGTAGCAAATGAATAGAGGACTGCGTTTTGATCTTGGACTAGATAGGCCGTTGTCTGAACTTTACATTGCGCTCCTTTTTTTTATACACCTAATTATTGGTTTTTTAATCATATAATTGTTATAAAAAGGTAGATCATTTATTGGAGAGACTTGTTTTTTGATGGAGACTACTCATGTGCTTCAATACTGTCCCCTTCAACTCGAAAGGTTTATCCTTGTGAACATTATAATTTTAGTTCCATTTGTGCATTTTTATTCTTTATTTCACAAGGATTTGAAAGTCGAATATTTTCAATCACAGGATGCGGGAGCACATATGGAGGGAGTTTCAGTTTGCGGCCGGAGTAAGTCGACAGGTGTGCCCCACCGACAGAGCTCGCAGTTCGGTGACACAAAAGCGCTCAACTCCTCTTTGCATCCAGGACTATCAAAAGGGGCAAAGGATAAAGCTCTCAGCGTTGATCAATGCCTCCATGAGGGATGCGCCATGCATTCATCTTCAATATTTACCTTCATTTTGAGGTGAGTGAATGCATATCTTATCTTTACAATGATACGCCATGGCCTCTCGCTGAACCAAGTCAGTGCTGCTTATCCTCCGAGACAAGGAGAGACCAGTCTAGTACCAATTTACTGACTCCGGAGGGATGGATGGCTGGAGTTCAAAGTGAAGATAACTCCATGTGTCAAAATATATTCTATGTAACAGCGAGAAAAGCACATTGTCGCGAAAGGAACCTTATTTCCAGCTGTTATAATACAAATGTAACGTTTTGCAATCGGTGTCCATTTTCCAACTTCACAGGGGATATGATATTTTATAGTGAAATTTTGACTTCAGAGGAACTATGTCGCCAAAGCATTGAATATTACCGAAGAGATTTCTATGAACTTGTTTTTAGTAGGAAGAACACCTAGTTGTCCAAAAAATTTCCGCTTTTTAGTACGAATCATGCGAAGTGCAGTTACATTCCGTGAATTGTGCTCTTTTGAGCCTTGCATTTTGTACATAAAAAATATTTTCACTAGACTATTAGTTATCAATCAATAGCTTGATGAATGGAGATTTTTGCACTATGCTTGGTCCATTGGAAACCCTTCTTGTTGCGCTGTAGTGAGTGAAAAGACTTCAAAATTTACTTGATTTGAGCCATCGAGAAACGAAATAAACGTTTTGCAAAAGCAAAAAATACGTTTTTACCAAAGATCTCAGATGGCGCCGCCATGACAGGACTGTACCAGAAACTGTAATATTTCCATGAAATGCATGGCAGTTTTTTTATACTTATTAAAGTGCGCAGAACTTTCTTTCCAATAGTAGTAAATGATGAACATTTATGTTGAACGCTTTATTATCCGTCTTCACATTGCTGTTCGTTTCAATGTGCGTCGTTCAATGCTTTTAGCGACCAGTCGTTTGCACTTCTTCCTCTTAATCGTAAAATACTGGCTGATTTCGTCATTACCCCGGCTGTGGTGTTACATAACGCCTTCGTTGTTGACTGTAGGAAAATGTTAGGGAGTGGGGTTCGGAGCCAAACGTTCCGCGACGAGCACAACAACCACTTGGCTTTTGCGCCCCCCCCCCCCATTTTTAGGTCACGAGTAACCAAATAATTGCTAGATTTCTAACAAAACCCTCACCCATTTAAGCTTCAATAAGCTGAGAGGCGGTGCGACTGTGGATGTACATAATACCGTACCATCCATATCGAGAAGGTTAACCTCCACGTAACAACTACCGTTTTGCCAACATTCTTTCTACGATATGGCTATTGAAGCTGACAGTGATCGACTTCAACGGACTTGCACCAAAGAAAAGCAGATGGAAAAGCTGGAATAGGTCTTTCAGTCATAAAAATGGTGTGGTATTTACTAGAACACTCTTGTCTTCGTTCATAGTGCGAGCCACAGCACAGGGAAACTGCACTCGTTTTAGGTGTTTGCTCCCTGCTCTCTCGACGTACACCTGGCCACGGCTTCCTTAGGTCGTCACCACATCAGAGCAGTTGCCGATCCTTGTTGATTACATCATTACATTCCCACTAGTAGACAATAAGACGGCGGTCATTCTTGATAAAGTTAACTGTTATTTGAGCTTTCGGGGTGTCAACGTCGGACTCCTCTTCGTGGGTAGCCGCTGGGGTTTAATCCCCCACTGTACTTCGCAGTCCGATTTCTAGGAGCACATGTCAGCCACAGTGAGGCGGTGAACGATCTGATAGGTCAAGGGACATGAGTGAGTCCTATCCAGAGATGTTGCAACAGTGTATGCACGGATGTTTAGACAGATACTCACATTACATGACAGCCTTCGTTGAACTCAGAATTTCTTCATTCTCTTGGCACTATGTAGTGGCGTAAGCGCTTTCAAAACATCGTACAGCTATGTAGTTCACTTTACCACCGACATTTATACCTGTTCGGTCGTTCTGATCTCTTCTCTTTTACTCGACCGCACGACGTTAATCCCTAACGGACGGCTATAGAAATGGAAATATAGAAAACAATAGAAAACGACCTTTTTTTCTCGCTCATACACTTAAATTTAATTATACATATCTTCTGCAGAGAAAAACACTGGATTTGCTACGCAATGTTACTGAAGTTGGCATTCAATCAATGTATTGCATTGTACAGAGGGGATTACAAGGCAAATTTCTAGCTTTGCTCTATCCTAGTTTTATACAAAATCCAAGACTCATAATAGTAAATTTCAACTGAAGAACAACTAATAGTTTGTCAAAAATGGTTGTGCATGCTAAATTCGATGCTTGTTCACCGAATACTCTTACTTTAACTAAGTTTATATCAATAATTCGCTTATTTCCAACTATTCATAGTTAACGTGCGTGAAAAAAGATTGAGTACTTATGGAGAGTAGAAGAATTCTGAGCGGTAAAAACATTCGTGCTTGAATAAAGGGCTTAGAACATGGGCATTATGCAAACTATTGATCAGAAATATGTGTCTCCAAGAAAGTATTCTCGGTACTTCTTTCCTATCCTCACCCATATTCAAAAAAAAGTATTTTTTGTTTCTTACAAGGTTTCAGTTATTATACGGCAGCTTGAATATCAATCTCTGAGGGATGTGTTTTATTTTTCAAATGATTTCTATATTATACTGTAAAGGAAGTAAAATTTTATTTCACACTCAAGCATCAATCGCTGGGCATAGTTTTTTGTTCCGACTATCAATAGCCATTCGATAACACAAATCTCAGCGATCACAGTAATAAGCATGATTTTTGAGAAGGACGTTTCAATGCACTGCTGCAGCTAAAAGATTATTGAGTTGCGCACTGGGCGCCGTGTCGATTCAAGTGGCGTGCGGTGCGCCAAGTGTAAGAAATACTATTATTTTCACTGTAACAGCGCAATAGAAATTCTTTTTCAAAAACTGAGCATATCTTTGAATATCGTAGAATTACCGCGATCGAATGATGGTGAAGGTTTTTAAGATAAGATGTGTCTAACAAAAAATACTCACATGTACAGCACTGTTTTATTCTTGTTGCTACAACCCGTAAAGAGATTTCTCTAAAAGGCAAGCACACCGTTGAAATCCTTGAGATCTGAGCTATCGACTGATTACTGAGTGGTGATGGTCGATGGCAATTTTGCAAAATCCATCCACATATCGATGGAAGGCCTAGCGCCGAATGTGAAATGCAATTTTGATTTCAATTTTGCTGGCGCAATGAAGAGACTTGCTGGAAAACAGAAGACATTTATCAAATTATCGAGATCTGTGCTACCGAAGAATTGGAGAACTTTTGGAGGAAAAGCTTTTGCTCATCGAAAGATGCTTGAATGTTAAATAACATGATCTTCTCACTGTTACAGCGTAGTGAACTTTCAAAAAAAACACAATACAGCTTTCAAATTTTTGAGAATAAATCTGTCATTTACTAGAATGTCTAAAAAGAAAGAAAAATACGGTTTATACGAATAGGGGTGCTGATAGGGGAATTACAGTGAGATACGCAATGATGAACGCGCGCTCTTCCTACACTTACTCGAGCTACATACTAGAATTACCTCCACACAGAACTCTATTAAAAATGTTTAGCTGTAGAAGATGTGCTTCCAAGCTACGTTCTTGCAGGATAGGCGTTACAAATGCACAATAGGGGTTGAAAGTATACTTATTTTTCATAAGGACGTGGTATCACCGCTGAAAAATGGAGGATTTCAAATGAAATAATTACTCTCCGTATCAATAAATTCTGTAAAAAGGTTCAGTCGCGATTTTTCATTTTTTAAGTAACGATAAGGTACCTCTAACATGTAAACTTCACTTATAATTGCCCATGAACCACCTATGAAGTCCAAACTGCGGGGTAAAATTTTAACATTGAAGTGTGATCTTCCTTTCGCTCTTCCAGCTCTCTGTGATGCCCATTCAGAAAACAATTAAATCATTAAAATTCTTGAGACTCTAGCTATCCAATAATGGCGTTTCACTGGAGTGAAGCGCCATATCGAAACTTCAGCCGAACAAATGGAGAAATTTTAATGGGAAACATAACTTTATTTATGCTGCTGCTAAGTAAAAGTCATTTTCGAAACTGAAGAGGACGTTGAAATCGTAGCGACATAAACTTTTAAATGATCACCAAAGTCTAGCAGAAAACTTTTATGCAGCGAGAAAGGCCTTCAAACAGTCGTTTACCCCAGCTGGTACACGTCGCCCTTAGGGGGTTAATGTGTCTGAGAGTCATGCAAAATAATGATTGCGTATCTTTCATTCTTTCTTTGTTTCATACAACCAATGTAGTAATAGCATAGCATAATAGAATACCATTCGTGCATTAGGCATGTGGATGTAGCTGTAGAGAGCGCACAGGTACTGTTGTGTTGGGATACCTGACCGCTCCTAACCAGTAAGACGTCGCTCGAGAAATGATTAGAAAATGATGCACATAAGATTGGTACTTTTTTTGAATCACACTGCTGTAAACTGATCTCTGGCTTTGCGATAACTTAGGACTCACTATGAACCTATATCTTCGCTAATCGAGCTAGCTTCACAACGTTGTCAGAAAGCGTATTTTTTCGGGCCAACGTTTCGATGTGCTTCGTCTTCTTCACAGTAGATTGGACTCTTCTTCAAAAAGATTGGTCTGTTCGATGCTTCATGGCCGTTCACCCTCTTGTGGTCTTTGCCTTCGCTCTCGTTCTTGTCGAGTCTTCATCACAGAAGCACCGCAAGTTCATCCAGCAGTCTCCCTCTTATACAAAGCGGTTACTGATGGTATTGATTGTTCAATGATAGTATTTGCTTTTTGTCGGACAATACTTCCTGCGAAAGTTGGTGTCATTGCTGGCTTGCATGAAGCTTTATTAGACCAAATTTTTCTTCAGCTTTGAACTAATCAAAGTCGCTCTGAAGGAGGCGAAGCGCATTGAAACATTGGCCGAATAAATAGGTTATCAACAAGTCAAAAAATCAAAACATGGCTGACTCAACATATGAGATTCCACTGAGTAGTAAGCCCGTAGTAAGTCGATTATCATTCTTTGTGGCTGCACATTTATCACATGGACTTTCAGAGGATGAAATGGTCGATAAAAAACGAGTTTTACTATAGGACAATCACTATCATCATTAGCCATCCTGTGTAAGAAGAGCTCTGCTGCATGATGTTCTCATTGAAGCGTTCTCACCCAAAGAAGATCCTACTCAGACGACATTGAAGTCGAAGGCCAGAACAAGTAATAGCGACTGTGGAGCATCACTTGGATCAGTCGGGCTTGAAGAGGAGAAAGTGAGCCGAAACATTGGCCGGAGCGGAAGTCAGACATGTCAAAACCTCTTCAGTTGCTCACGTTCGTTTAGCCGATGTTCACGCCAATCACGCAAACTTTCGCTTCTGGCTATCCCAACATAGAAGCGGACGCCAAGCAGGTAACGAAGCTTTAGTTGGTTAAAACCGTCTATGACTCTCAATCAATGAGGGTAAATCGGTAAAAGTAGAGTAATTTCGATAAGCTCGGCTACCTTGCTTGTCAATCAGCTCACTGAAATAAACTTCGTAATCAAATTTAGTCCTTCGTAAAGATTTTGTTTAGTTGTGTCAATATGTGATAGAACTTTTTCGCCCCAACTTCTACGGGTCAAAAACTCATACATCATCCCTATTTTGCAAAAATGCTGCGTGTATTGCCGTACTGCCTTAGTTAACATCAGTACATAACATTAGCTCAGTAGCTAGCAATACTTTCATGATCACTGAAAAAAAAATCAAAGTTGGTAAAGCAAATATTGTCTTTAATCGCTCTCTGTCGACAAACATGACGTCATGAATCCACAATCGATGATATCCCAGCAATCTAGTGTATGGTTATGCCAGTTTCGTACATTATTTATGATTGTGAGAAGTGTTGAATAAACGAAAAAAATCATTTTCGAATTTTTTCGAGAAATAATGGGTCTAATGTTTACTGTAACATCTCATATAGTAGGATTGATGAATTACCAACAAGATAAAACTGCTTTCTTGACTTTGCAGTAAAAAACGTCCGTGATCGTTGTAAATCTTCAACCTAACCAAATAATCCAGTTACGTAGCTCAATCGTTTATAAATGGCCTGGCGAAAACACATAGATGTCCTTGAGAAGATTCGAACCAAATGCGCCATTCATGTACAATTGATTTCAGGCTTGTTCATGACATATAAAGATGATGAAAACGACGAATTTGACGTGATCACTGAATGCACTATTGGAGCAAACGAGCAGCCGAAGATGACGACCAAATCTCGAAACGCCAAAGCATTAACACTCATACGAATAGAATTTCATAATAAATTCACAGCAGATAGTAATTCATAATAAAAATTTCTTTCATCTATTTGGAATTCTACGCTCATGTAAGATTCCTAAAAAAAGTTACTTAAACGCAGTTAACCATTCAAATGGTCACTCAAATAGCCTTATCTATGAATAAACCTTCGATGTCGTTATTTCTAACGAATCGTTTATTATTTATATCAATAGATTTAAGAGAATTGAGTGGCGAGCAAAAATACGATATCAGGTGGAAGTCGGACCTACGTTTCATTGCTTACTTGGAAGCTTTTGAGCACCGTTGTTGTGGGTTGTTCTGAATAACATATACCTAATGAGCAGGAGAAGTGCTAAACTATATGCTGCTAAAAGCCTTCAAGGGACGAGCGTTGATAGGCAGGTGGCGTCGCGTCCTCGCTTTCCACGAGGTGTGGCGCCGCCATTACAGTAGCTGAGTGAGGTATGACGTCGAGCGGTACGGTGCGAAACCTATCGATTGCTCCTCAAAGGGTTAAGCAAAAATTTTAGAGATAATGTGCAACAGTTCTTCTTATGAGCTGTAGAAATAATTATTGGGTTGAAAAGAGAGTTCTGGGCAATTGAAAAAGATTGAATGGCAACAATAACTATTCTTCGAAATAAAGCCCATCATTTCCTAAGGCTTTCTGCCGTTGGTCTTCCTTTTTTGCAATCTGACTGAAATATCATTCTTTCGACTTTGAATAAAATAACTCTACAAATGGTTCTTCAATAGTGTTGGACTCTTCAACGAGGGTTGCCTTAGACGTTGGAAGCTCCGGCATTGAAGTGTGGAGAAAAGCGTCCAGCAGCAGATCTGCTTCTTGTGCCTTCCTCTTCAACTCCGGTGACTTCATCTTCTGCAGCTCGCTGTGAAATACCCTTTTTTCGATAATAATGCAGTAAAACACGAAGTTCGATTGTATCGGTGGACATGACGGCGGCTTGTACCAATTGTGCGCTTGTCTTCAATAACGGAAACTTGAAAAAACGGAACGGTCGGTGTTTATGAGAAGCTGCATGCGATTCAAATTACACTTTATACAAGAATTTCCTTTGCTGAGATTAAGAAAACGCTTGATTGTTCAGTGCATGTCATTCTAAACATCCGAGACTTTGATCAATGCAAAAACGCCAGAAAGTCTGTCATTACTGTTCGGATGAATATTGCTGCAAACAATTCGAGGCTACTCACCATGAGAAGAGTGGAGAGCGTTGCACTCTTCAATATTATGAGCAAGCTATCACGCAGAGTCATGCGGCTTGGATCCCGATTACTGCCAGCTCTATTTCATGCCCAGTTCAACATCTCCACACTTATCATGAGTTTAAGCCGATTCTACTGGCTCAGTCCCTCTCACAGAAGATGGTTTTGTTTTGCTGTCCTGATTCCTCTGTAATTCTGTTTACTAAATATTTTGAGAGAGGGGGCCGTGGATGAGCGGTTAGTGATGCTTAGCGCAGCTTGACATGGATCGATCTCACAACTCCCAACAATCTTCCATATTCAATAGTGAACGCCCATCGGAATGTTCTTTCTTGGCTATTCTCGAGATTGCAATGGGATGTGCACAATCACTTTTCTGCGGCAATTGTTAAGATGAAATCCTCAACAAAGGGAGGAGACGAGTTAAGAACTAGAAGAACTGGGTTCTTACAGTGAAAAACTGTGATGTGGCTTATATTAAATGAAGAAGTGAAGTGACGTGTTCTGATAATAACTCCAAGGAAAAACTTGAAATTCACAAGCAATTCAAAATGCTGATCGCAATACTGCTAAGTCGTGTCACATCACTGAATCATGTGTGCCTACTCTTACCTCGCCATCTCGTTGAACATCCTTCGCCTCTTCGTTGCATCACCAGACTTTTCTCCTTGAAGGCCGTGAAAACACCCCACCATGCTGTGATCGTTTGAGTTTCTAGTTTTTCCTACATATTTTTTAAGTTGGTTGTGCTATTTTTGTTGATATCACGCTCCTTAATCAGAACGCGAGAGAGGTGGTTAGAGTTGCTCTGCGATATCGCGCGGTCAATCGATGGTCGATGCTTCTATCTCTCCTCCCGAAGCTCAACCTTCCTTCACTCCGGAGTAAGTATATTGGCGTGACACTTGTTCTGAAAAAAAATCAGCTCACTTCCTACATCGCTACGTCTTTATAATTACTGTAAAGCCCACATTTGCATTCACTAACCTTCGGCAATGCTAGATAAAGACGAATGCATATCGTATTCCTCAGGGATTGATAAGAACCGAGAGCATTAATCGTAGGACACCAAAACACCTGTGGTGAAAGTGGCAGTTACAACATCAAATAGACTGCCAATGATTGATGGTATCATGCTTGCATTTTTATGCGTAAATAATGAATTTTTTGCCATTTCTAATGATAAAGATCTTAGGGCGAATACAAAGAACTTCCCCTGGATATCACCGAGCGGTGTGACACATAACAGTAACTTTTCATATTTAGCTGAGTAGATATAATGATTCCCTCAACGAACATGGATACAGATATGTTTGGTTACTTGAACGTTCCGTTCTTACTGGAAGTGCAGGCATCCGCACGGAGAAACTTTGCTGATTCAGCTGTTTTGTTCTCTGAGCGCCTGGCCAGGGTTTCCTCTCGTTACCGCATTAGAGCAGACCGCAGCCCTTATGGATTAAATCATTACCTTAGCGACTAAGAACGATCAAGACGGCGCTCATTTTTTCACTTTTAGCTGGGCTTTCGGAGTGGAAACGTCGAATTACTTCTCAGCTTGGGCCTAGTACTTCTCAATCCGACCCAAGGAGTACATGCCAGTGCCAGCCGCGATACGGCGGTAAATTATCTGAGAAGTCTAGGAACATGAGTGATCCCTTGGTTGAATTCAATACTGCGTGATTTTTTCGCACACTATGTAAAGCACTGTGTATTTTTGGTACATCGCGCGGCTGTGCAGTTTTCATTATCACCGACATTTATACCTGTTCGATCGTCCTGTTCTATTCCCTTCCGCTCCACCGCACGAGGACAATGTGTCTGAGAGTCACACACAACGAGTGTGATGACTTTCATTTTTCTTTTGTTTTTTGACCCAATGTAGTAATAGTATCACAGAAAATAAATCGTCTGCTGGGCATGTAGATGTGGCAAAGTACAAAGGTACTGTTGTGCTGCAATAGTTGAGTGCTCTTAACTAGTAAGGCATTGCTAGAGAAATGCTGGCAAAATAATATACAAGATAGACATCTCACGACCTGTCCACTTCAAATTAATGTAAGACTGATATCTTTCCTTGTTGATTATAGTGAAGTGAAAATTGGTTACCTATTCCCATTTAATTTACCATTCACTAATCAAAGATCTCTTCGTTGGCTAAGCTAGTTCACAACGCTGTCAGAAAATGTGTTTTTCGGGCAAACATTTCGATGTGTTTCGTGTTCTCAAGAAAAAATTAAGCTGGGCAATGATTTAAAGTCTTACGTCTTCTTGTGATTTTTTCCTTCGTTCTTGTTCCATTTGAATCTTTTTCGAGGAAGCACCGTTCAAGTGAGAACCAACCCTGCAATCTCCTTCCTATAAAAAACGGTTATTTATGGTGGTTTTTTTAAATGATATTTGCTTTTTATCAGACAATACTTCCTGCAAAAGTCGGTTCCATTGCTGGCTTGCATGATGGGTTATAATAAATTCATAACCGACTTTTATTTGAACTTTTGATTCATTAAAGACGCCCTGAAAGAGACGAAACATGCCGAAACATTGGCAGAATAAATAAGTTGTCAACAAATTTAAAATTGGTTCACTCAACATAAAAGATATGGTTGAGAAGTAAGCCCGCAGTAAAGTCGATTATGCATTCATTGTAAAGCTCCGTGCAAGCCTTTTAAATCGACTGCCGGAGTATGAAATGGTCGAAAAAAACAAGTTTTATCCTGGGACAATCACTATCATCACAACATCCTCTACAAAAAGGGTTTTAGGGGGGTGATGTTTTCATTCTAGCATTGCGCCCCTGATCAACTCATACAACAATGCAGTCGCAGACTGGAAGAAGGAATAACGTCTGCGGAGCATCGACATGGATCAATCGGGCTAGAAGAGGCGACAGTGAGCCGAAACACTGGCCGGAGCGGAAGTTAGAGAAGTTAATCCTCAGTTGCTCAAAATTGTTCAGCCGGTGTTCATGTCGATCACGTAGACTTTCATTCCTGACTATCTCATCATTTTAATTGGCTTAGACCGCCCATAATTGCCTGTTAAATAAATGGAAAGGCAAAAACAAAAGTAGAAAAATCGGTACGTTTCTTTAGTCAAGCGCCACGATTCCTTGTAAAAAGCTTATTTTTCGCTTGTTTCAGACGATTGAATGATCATTCTATAGCCAAAATAAAAGCAATTTGAGTAGTTTATTTTAACTCCAAAAAAGCCTTCTTATTTCACTGAGAGAGCAAAAATAAAATTTTGTTTCTCATTGATGGATTTCTCGCTGATTAAAGCATCTCCTTCGGAGTTGTAGTAGTTAGTCAATAGATGAAATCTTAGAATTCCTGATCTACTTGGTTTTAAAAGAGGCAGCGCATTACGCTGTAACACCCAAAAGAAGACTGGCTTTCGCAAAACTAAATCACTTTTTTATACGCTCATCACTTTGATGCTTCGCAAAAGACGTATTTTTTTGGTCGCTTTCAATCCTCACATAACCATTTGATAGCTGAAATAATAGGAATTTTCAAGATATATGTCTTCTCCAAAAAGGCCTTGTTATTGCGCCGAGGAAGCAAAAATAATTTTGTTTCTCATTAGAAGATTTCTCAGTGGAGCTTCTCAGTTGCTTCAATGCAGGGCTGAATGTGGGGCGGGGTCACTGATGAGGAGGACGAACCTCCGAAACACCGGTGTATGACCCTGGGCGTACCAATCCCTTTTTGGAGCTTAAATCATTCTTTTTTGGAATTATATTGAATGTTTTTTGGGGGTTTCAAAAACAGTCGATCTTTTGATATAGTTTTGATCTAACAGCAAAAATCTATCGACTGAGAGGTGGTGATGGTACAGTGTCATAGTACACTGTGCCATCACCACATACGCCTCCCTCCTTGCTTCAATGCAGGGCTGAATGTGGGGCGGGGGTCACTGATGAGGAGGACGAACCTCCGAAACACCGGTGTATGACCCTGGGCGTACCAACCCCTTTTTGGAGCTTAAATCATTCTTTTTTGGAATTATATTGAATGTTTTTTGGGGGTTTCAAAAACAGTCGATCTTTTGATATAGTTTTGATCTAACAGCAAAAATCTATCGACTGAGAGGTGGTGATGGTACAGTGTCATAGTACACTGTGCCATCACCACATACGCCTCCCTCCTTGCTTCAATGCAGGGCTGAATGTGGGGCGGGGGTCACTGATGAGGAGGACGAACCTCCGAAACACCGGTGTATGACCCTGGGCGTACCAATCCCTTTTTGGAGCTTAAATCATTCTTTTTTGGAATTATATTGAATGTTTTTTGGGGGTTTCAAAAACAGTCGATCTTTTGATATAGTTTTGATCTAACAGCAAAAATCTATCGACTGAGAGGTGGTGATGGTACAGTGTCATAGTACACTGTGCCATCACCACATACGCCTCCCTCCTTGCTTCAATGCAGGGCTGAATGTGGGGCGGGGGTCACTGATGAGGAGGACGAACCTCCGAAACACCGGTGTATGACCCTGGGCGTACCAATCCCTTTTTGGAGCTTAAATCATTCTTTTTTGGAATTATATTGAATGTTTTTTGGGGGTTTCAAAAACAGTCGATCTTTTGATATAGTTTTGATCTAACAGCAAAAATCTATCGACTGAGAGGTGGTGATGGTACAGTGTCATAGTACACTGTGCCATCACCACATACGCCTCCCTCCTTGCTTCAATGCAGGGCTGAATGTGGGGCGGGGGTCACTGATGAGGAGGACGAACCTCCGAAACACCGGTGTATGACCCTGGGCGTACCAATCCCTTTTTGGAGCTTAAATCATTCTTTTTTGGAATTATATTGAATGTTTTTTGGGGGTTTCAAAAACAGTCGATCTTTTGATATAGTTTTGATCTAACAGCAAAAATCTATCGACTGAGAGGTGGTGATGGTACAGTGTCATAGTACACTGTGCCATCACCACATACGCCTCCCTCCTTGCTTCAATGCAGGGCTGAATGTGGGGCGGGGGTCACTGATGAGGAGGACGAACCTCCGAAACACCGGTGTATGACCCTGGGCGTACCAATCCCTTTTTGGAGCTTAAATCATTCTTTTTTGGAATTATATTGAATGTTTTTTGGGGGTTTCAAAAACAGTCGATCTTTTGATATTGCAATTCGAATAGTCTATTTTAACTCCAAAAAAAAGCCTTCTTACTTCACTGAGAGAGCAAAAATAAAATTTCGTTTCTCATTGATAGAATTCGCGCTGATTAAAGCTTCTTCTTCGGAGTTGTAGTAGTTAGTCAATAGATGAAATCTTAGAATTCCACTGATCTACTTGGTTTTGAAAAGGGCCACGCATTACGCTGTAACACTCAAAAGAAGACTGGCTTTCGCAAAACTATATCCCTTTTTTATACGCTCTTTACTTTGATGCTTCGGAAAGGACGTATTTTTTTGGTCGTTTTCAATCCTCACATAACCATTTGATAGCTCAAATAATAAGAATTTTCATGATATATGTCTTCTCCAAAAAGGCCTTGTTATTGCGCCGAGGGAGCAAAAGTAATTTTGTTTCTCACTAGAAAATTTCTCACTGGAGATTTCCTTTTGGAGTTTTCATAATTAATCGATAGATTAGATCCAAAGAATTTTAACGATCTATTTAGTATCGAATACTGACCCATGTCGTGGTGTAACAGCCAAAAGATGATTGAGCTTCGCAAAACTTGGAAAAAAGCATTGAGTGCAAAACCGGATATTCCTTTGGCTGTTATGAAACTCTAAGAAGTTTGTTAGAGAAACGAAAGCATTACTCGAATCCTTGAAATTTGATCTACCGTCTGGGATCTAAATTTCTCTTCAATGGGCGAAATTTTCTCCAGTTATGTCACTACGCAAGAGAACTTTTTCGCGCCAGCCTATACGTGTTAGAGGCTCACAACTCATCTCTAACATGTAAAAATGCTGCGCCAATTGCCAAGCTACTTTAATTCACATCAGAGCATAACATTAACGGAGTATCTAGAGAAACTTTAATGATCACTGAAAAAAAATCAAAGTCGGTAAGGCAAATATTGTCTTCAACCGCTCTCCGTCGACAAATATGACGTCATGAATCCACAAGCGATGATATCCTAAGAATTAGTGTATGGATATGCCAGTCACGTACTATGTTCATGATTGTGAGGAGTGTTGAACAAATCAAGAGAAAGACCACATTCATATTTTGGAGGCAGCAATTAATTGGTCTAATGTTCAACTTTGACAGCACAAACAATATGGCTAATGCATTACCGAAGAGAAAAAATTAGTTTGTTTTCTTCGTAGTAAAAACATCTTCATCATTGTTAATCTACAGCACAATCAAATAGTCCAGTGACGTAATTCTCCGTCTGAAAAGGCCCAAATGATAACCCATCGATCTCTTCGAGGAGATTCAAACTTAATCTGCCATTCATGTGCGTTTGATTGCAGGTTTATCGTTGTCGATCTATTTGACGTGATCATACAGTGCAGCATCAGAATAACGAGAAACCGAAAATGACAATCAAATCTCGAAACACAAACGCGTCAGCGACTTGTATTAATGAAAAATAAAATTGCTACCATGCATGTGGTACTTCACAGTCACGTACTGTACTAAAAATGTTACTTCGACACATTCTAATTACTGAAATCACTTACGCCTTTTCATCCACGTAGAGAGTCGTCGGTATAGTTACCAGAATCCAGTCACTCACTGAAACTATAAATGCAGGCTTACAATTGATACTCGCACTCTCTAGTATTTTTACTGCATTTTTCGCAGTGTTATAATGTTCATACATCCCTAAGAGAATTGACTGGTGCGAAAAGAAGCGATCTCTGACGGGAGTCGAACTCGAGTTTCATCCATACCGAGGACGTTTGCTACCACTACACCACCGAGCTACATTCGCGGCACCACTCATTCTTCAACATCCCTAAGAAATTTCGAGTTTTAGTTTTACAATGGCTGCGCTCAAGCGGGTTTATAAAGCGAAATTGCATACTCGACCAAACTTGTTAAAGGTTCGTGACTGACATCTAACATAGAGATGTTAAGGAATGAGTGGTGGTACAAATGTACCTCGATGGTGTAGTGGAAGCAGCGTCTTCGCTATGGATAAAAGGCGGGTTCGGCTCCCGTCTGGGGTCTTATTTCGCTAACTACTCAAGTTTCTTAAGCCCCATAATTATTATTTGAGCGAACATGTCATGTGGTCTGTTATGGGTTCCTGTACAGCTCGATACATAACGGGGTGGTCAAGAGCCCATTATCAGACCACATGACATGTTCGCTCAAACAACGATTATGAGATATAATTGATTTTGGGCGTGGCCTAGAGAAAACACCCCAAATAAACGGTATAAATAGATATTTTTATGTTCATTTTCTTATCGCTCATAAACCTCTCCATACAAATTCGCGTTCATTCAATTATATTCGCAGAATTAGCTAAGGTCCCTACCAATTCACCACATGTAATATCACCGTTGCCTTAGAGTACAAATAATGGGATAAATTTCTAGCCCCTGAATTACGGCAATATTTTTTCATATGTCACGTCACGCGGTTGGCGCAGGCTGGACGCTCTTCATACTATTGTAATTTCGTTATAAGTTTAAGAATTATGTCGCCGCTACGGTAAAGGTACCGTAGTTCTAAGAAAGAGAACGGACCAAGGAGAATTTAGTGAGTCTAACGGTTAAAGAGCAGCGCCGGTGCTTCTCAATAACAATAAAAGGCAAGTGTACAGCTTTAATCTTTTTGGAATATTTGCGTGTATTGTTGTGAGAAGTTGTTCTAAATTGCATACTGCTGACATGCACGAGTTTTACTAAATTTTATGCTACTATGAGAAAGAATTTCAAAAGTTTTGTATAATTGATGGTCGTAGAATCTCTGGAGATAAATTAGATAACTAAGAAAAAGATCTTCAAAGAAATATGAGATTTGTATCGAATTGTTCACCCATTTGATCCTCCGTAAGCTGAGATTCCGTACTTACAAAACCGAAAAGTTCAGCCGCTCCGTAATGAGTAAATGTACATAAAACTGTAGTAGAAAATTTCAGGTCAGGCTTCTGAACCAACACAACTTCCTGTAGACAAAGTAGCATCACTTCTTACGAACCTTATTTTTTATCAAAAGCAGTTTCCACGTGTTAGTGTCAAAGTATTTGAATTAACAAGGGACAGACACTTTTTGACGGATTGTTCATTGATGCTTCTCAATGAGTTTGCCAGCAACAATATAGTTGAGCTCTTCTGTTTTTTTTTGTCAAACAATTATATTAATTTCTACGTGTCGCCAGGGAACTTCAGATGCTAAGTCTTTATATAAAAAGTCAATAAAACCAGCGACCTGCTTCTTTCTGAAGGATAATTCTTAAACTAAAATAGGTGCTGTTGGAATACAGCACCATGGCGGTTTTACAAATTCTAATGATAATTTCTACACTGTTATTACTTATTGTTATCATTATTATCATTGTCATAAAATGCTCCTTTCAACATTTGAAAAAAAGCCCATAGAAGATAAGCCCACTTTCAGTAACTAGAAGAGCATTTGTGATTTGCTGGTTAGTAAAAAAAAAGACTTCTCCAGAATCTATCACTGTTGTTATAAGTAACCAACGATGAGAGAATATAAAAAAGAAACGTCAAAGTGATTTAAGATGAGCGTAAATGTATTTTCTCTGATAGGAAGTTTAAACCCTTTCAGAGGTCTGGTAAAGTCATCTCTAGTGGTATGCGCACGTTTCGGTCTTCTCGTATACTTCACCAGTACCACATATCCTGAGGTATATCTCTGCTACTATTAACAGTTGGCGCCAAACAACTACCACACTCCTTCAAGTGAAAAATCACTCAGTACAGTTTTTCTAAGAGTGGCTGATTGTCAATTGCAGGGCTTACGGCTGTTATGCAAGCATAGGTATTGATAAATATTCCAAATGACTATCTTCAGAACTCGATTAGAAGTTCGATAGAGCCTGATGGGATGTTCTAAGCCTTTCAAAAGTCTCGTTAAAGCATCGTTAGTAGTATACTACGTTCCGAACTTCTCGCAAACCTAATCAGCACCATATGCCCTAGCCTTATGCCTCACCTCTTACTATTGGCAATCGGTGTCGAACTAATATCACTACACGTCCAGTGAAGAGATTCCTTGAATTAAAATGTATTTATCTGAGGTAATAGGAGATAGGATGTCCACAATGTCCACATTAAAAACGAAAGTAAAACAGCTTCCCTATCTTAAGGAATTGTTGAAATGAGTATCCAGTACACAGTTAATCTACAAGTCCATACGAAACAATTCCAGTACCTATTTTATGAGGTAGAGTGATACGCAAAAACCTTGAGCACTGTGCAGAAGTTATCAGAAAAGAGTGATATAGAGCCGTTCACTATTAAATATGGGGGATTGTTAAGAGTTGTGAGATCGATCCACGTCAAGCTGCTCAAAACATCACTAGCCGCTCATGCACGGCACATCCTCTCTTAAAATATATAGGAAACAGAATAAAAGAGGAGTCAGGACAACAAGACAAAACCATCTTCTGTGAGAGGGAGACTGGGCCAGTAGGATCGACTTGAACTAACTCGTAATAAATGTGGCGATGTTATATTGGGCATGAAATTGAGCTGGCAGTAATCGGGATCCACGCTGCATGACACTGCATGATAGCCTCCTTATAATTTTGACGAGCAACGTTATCCACTCTTCTCATGGTGATTAGACTCGAAATTATTCAGAACAATATCTTTCTGAACAGTAGTGACAGACTTTTCGGCGATTTTGCATTATTAGTCTCGAAAGTTCGGAATGACATGCACTGAACACTCAAGCATTTTCTTAATCTCAGCGAAGGAAATTCTTGTATAAAGTGTAATTTGAATCGCATGCAGCTTCTTATAAACACCGACCGTTCTGTTCTTTTCAAGTTTCCGTTATTGAAGACAAGCCCCACAGTATTGAATGCAACAGGGATATGCCTGACTCAGCTCAGAAAAAATCGGCATGTGGTAAGGTACAATACCATATATGGTAACCATATCTGCCCCTCCCTGAGATTTATTTTTTGGATTTTCTGAAAATTTATGCCGATTACTTCGTCAGCGTTTCAAGCACATGTTGTTTATCTATAAAAATATCTTGTAATAGCCTCTATATTCACATGCAAAGTGGTTTACCAATTTTGAAGTTCTATTTATTTTAGATGCTTTACAAAGGATTAGTTGAACCATACCTAAACTCATGCAATTGCCTTCTCTACCGGTGGCTCCATACACGTAGATTGCCTGTGTGAGAGGCGATCATAAATTCAATTTCGTACTAGCTGGTGCGTCAGTGCTTAGCGATGCTTCAATTACTGCAGCCAATTAATCTAAATGTGCACATCACACTCGAAAATGCAAGCCAATTTCCTTTCGCATCGTCTAAGAAGGATTTAATGAACTTCAACTGCTTTTTTAATGATCTAAAGTATTTATGTCTGCTTCTGTGATCAGCAAATGGCAAAACATCTTCACGAGTATAAAATGTGTGCCCACATAATTTAAAAGGTTTCGATATTTTCGTCAGTGCGATCATCTCGCTGTTACCTGAGAACAAATGTATCAGAATCAGTGTGTTGCGGGGAAGGACCTTATTGTTCTCTCTTCCCCAACTGCGTGTGTTTTATGCCTTTTTTCGAAAGTAATACTGAGCAGCGTTTTATCATTGCTGTCCTGTTTTCCAGTTCCTTCTGATGCCGATGACCGAGTGGTTAGTGAAGTAAGTTATCAAGAAGCAATATTCCAGTTTGACCTCCTAACCAACATTCTCTTGCATCATTCATCGTACGCCTTACGAAAAGGTTAGCTAACCTCCAAGATCGTATGGATAATCGTCTTGATCACCATTCTACGACATTCTCCAAGAAGTCGAAATTCTGAGGCGGCAGCCAAAGCAGCCAATTCGAAGAGCTTCGCGGAAAATGAATGCGAAGAAACGAATCGTGTACTTGTGATTAACACAATAAATGTGGAGACAGATTTGTGAAAAAGAAATCGAAAATTCTCCTGAGAGTTAGCCATTGAAGTCTTTGTCTTGTCTAGAGAGAAAAACGTTAGCGAACGTTACTAAATATACCACTGCCTCAATTAGTATCTGAACGGCTGTGGAATCTGGGAAAAAATTTCGAGATATATTCAAAACTCCGAAGTCCGAAGAGTCCCAACAATGTAGAGCTGCATCAAACACAAGCAACTACTTGGCAACTAATGTCTTAGCTTTCAAGACTTTGCAGATTTACAGATCCTTCCTTGTAGATTCCTATTGTATTAGGCCGGTGCAAAAGTAATCGTGGTTCAAAATATTGCAATCAATAGCCAATCAATAGTATAAACGATCACCTTGATTCAAGTGAATATATTGCACGTAAAAGTTCATTGAAAATTCTCACGCACTTCTGTTTATATTCAGAAACTAATCAGAAATTTAGAAAGAATCCTATACGCTAATTCATTTTCACATACCCAATGATGCACAGTGTGAGCGAAAACTTTTGCGTCAAGTGGGATTCGGACCCACATTTGACCCTGTCCGGGGCGCGTGCTGAACCGTTGCACTATCGACACTCGTTTTGACACCATTCCCTGTACGCTACAACGCGTGATCTGTCAACAGCCAGCCGCCAACCGGATAAGATGAGAAGTGGGTTCGAGTCCCAACTTACGCAAAATTTTTTGCACATCACTCTACATCAATGGGTGTAACATCATACCACCGCAATAAGCGGTGAAATGAAACGAATTCTCATTTTCGCATGGTTGGGACACATATGGACTCTACGATGAGTTTGCTCTTGTGTGAGGATGTTATCACCAAAAGAGAGAGTGATTGCACGCCTATTGTCAATGCTGTTCAACTCCTCTCAAGATTGCAGAAAAGATGCAAAAGGTTTCGTGGGATAATGAATGAACGAAGGGAATCGAATGAATTCCCGATAACAGATTATCATTAGTGAACGACGCATTCTATCAAAGAGCATATGCGACCATAGCTTCAGATATTATGAAATGATACATAGGATCATGTGAATAGATAAACACGTCAATCAGCAATCAAACACGTACACAAGAGAAAATGACGTTGGATATTTATCGCCACCTCTGACGATCACAGGTTTATCATTGAACAATCATTCAAAGCGCCATTAACAAGTATTGTCGTGGCTTCTTCCTTTAATCGCTATAATCTTGAACAAGCACTCACTTGTGTTAACATGAATCATTTATTATTTGTTAGTATAAGTTAGTTCTCGAGTGAGTTCTCCTCAAACAGGAAGAATCGTCGGCCTAAGATTGTCTGATTTTCCTTTCAAGTCACGATTCCGAGAATGTCGAGCTTTTTTAGCAAATCTGAAGCGTTTCTACTTCACCGAGTAGCGACTTCACCGAATCGTAACATACACATAAATTCAATGTCGTTTAATCAGAATATAAAAGTCAAGACTACGGAGAAGTTTGACTAAATTTTGGGTCATGGTTCCAGGAAGTTCGTAGTCTCACGGACCTCAGTACTTGGCTAATTTGCTCACCCTTATTGCCATGAAATAAGCATGAGACAATGCCAAACCTCTGTTTGCTCAAAATAAGTGTGGTCTTGTTGAAAAACAGCATAGTTCTCGCCTCTTCAGGTGTTGCAAGATGGGTGCAAAAGTCGTCGATTCATCTTCCACTGTAGTCAGAGGCGGAACGCAGCAGCACTTCTCTGAAGTCGCTTCAAAATGGAAACAGTTCCGCTTGCACTATACCGGGCACAGGGCGTCGAATTTCCTTTCGCATAGGTATCATAGTGCGAGCCACGGCACAGGAAACTGCACTGGTTTTAAGTGTTTTCTCCCTGCACTCCCGGCGTTCGCCTGGCCACGGCTTTCTCAGGACGTCACCACATTAGAGCAGTCGCCGACCCTTGTGGACTACATTATTACTCCCGCTATGCTCTGCATTCTGATTTCCAGGAGCACATACCAGCCACAAAAAGGTGGTTAACGATCTGAGAGTTCAAGGAACCTGGGTGAGTTCTATTCAGATATGATACACCAGTGTATGCAGGGATGTTTAGACAGATGACTCACATTACATGATAGCCTTTGTTAAACTCAGAGTTTCTCCATTCTCTTAGACATCATGTAGTGGAGTGAGTGCCTTCCAAAACATCGTGCAGCTATGTGATTCCCATTATCACCGACATTTATACCTGTTCGGTCGTTGTGATTTCTTTTCTTTTACTCGACCGCACGACGTTAACTCCAACGGCCGGCTACTAAAATCAATGGGCTCAGAACAACGTGCGCGATTTTCCTTGTTTGATTAACACTTACTAACACTTACTCCAGCTACATATTGGAATTGCCTCCACATGGAATACTATTAGAAATGTTTTGTTGTAGAAGATGTGCTTTCAAGCTGCGCTCTTGCAAGACAGGCATTACAAATGGACAATAGAGGTTGAAAGTTTGTTTATTTTTTCCACAAGGGAGCGGTTTACCGCTGAAAAATAAAGGATTTCAAGTGAAATATTCACTCTCCATATCAGAATTTGAAAAACCTTTGTAAAAGGTTCAGTCGTGATATTTCATTCTTTAAATATTGAAAAGGTATCTCTGGCATATAAACTTCATCTATAATCACCAATAAACCACCTATGACGTCCAGACGGCGGGGTAAAAGTTGGAGCTTGAAATGTGATCTTTCCCCTGCACCTACAGCTTTCTGTGACAGCCATTCAAAAAACCAATCAAATCATCAAAATTCTTGAGATTCGAGCTATCTAATAATGATGCTTCACTAAAGTGAAGCGCCATACCGAAGCCCCAGCCGAGCAAAGGGAGAAAATTGAATGGGAAACTGATCTTATTTCGAAAGTTCGACTTTCTATAAACCTCGGCATAATCAACTGATATATGAAAATCGAGAAAACTTATCTTGATTAGCTGGCGCGAGTTTGGTAAAGTAGTTGTAGAAATTCGGCTGACGTTTCGGCGACACGCCTTCTTCAGAGCCTGGGCATATGCAGTGTTAGTCTATTTGAATGATTCGGGTGGTCTTATTTATATGCTGCCTAGGTCAGGTTAGAAGATAAAACGAAGAAAGGGCGCGAAATCCGTGTGATGGTGACACATTCTTCCTTCCGGTTCATTTCGGGGTTTTTGGCGTTTATCCAAAATGCCTCAAGAGTTTTGCGCGTGGATGTTTTTCATTCCTACGCCAGGATTGTGACAGTCACATCAAAATCCTTGTTGTTGTGCTTTTGTGCCCTATGTAAACCTAAAGGTTTGGTTTTATCTATTTTAGATTTACTGTCTAGATGTTCTTTTATGCGGATGAAAAGTGGTCTACCCGTTTCGCCTATATATTCTTCCTGCATGTTTTACATGTTAACAAATAAATTGTGCCCGATCTCGTACAATCTAACTCTTTTCCGTTGGGGCAGATTATACTGTTGTTGGTGTTGCACAATCCGTCATACAGTGTATTGCGGATCAGCTGATGGCGTAGGGTGGGAGGTGGGGTTTCGATAATTACCACGGAATTTTCAAGACCGCATCTTTTTAGGCACCTTTTAACCGCGCTACTAATTTCGCTTGATATAATGGCAATTTGAAAGGGACTCTATTCAGGTGCGGAGTATTGTTCTTTTGTGACCTGATTCCACTTTTTGAATATTCCTTAGTGGCAAATGTTTTGTAGTCGTTGGAAATAGCGATTTTTCGTGCCAAGTCTAATGATTCGTTCCTCTCCTCCTCTCCTGTGCACAGACTTTTAGCCGTTCGAAACATGTTTTAATTAGCGAATTTTTTGAGGGTGAAGGATGAGAGGAAAGGTAATTGACCAAAATGTTTTTGTTACTTGGTTTTCGATACCATTTTGTACTATAGCCACTATCCAAAAGCTTTACTTGGGTGTTTAAGAATGGAAGCCAGCCCCCGTTTGGACTTTCTCGCGTAAATTTGATATGCTCTGACTGTCCGTTCAAGACTTCAAAACATTTGTCCATTTCCTCTTGTGTGGAACAGACAATGAAACAATCATCTATATACCGGCAGTAGAGCAATGGGCGGTGAACGAGAATTGGAGCTTCCACCTTATACATAAAAGGGATGGCAGCATATAAATACCACCCGAATCATTCGAATAGACTAACACTACATACGCCCAGGCTCTGAAGAAGGCGTGTCGCCGAAACGTCAGCCGAATTTCTACAACTACTTTACCAAACTCGCGCCAGCTAATCAAGATAAGTTTTCTCGATTTTCATATATCAATTAATCTTATTTCCTTTGCTGCAAAGTAATGAAAGTTAAGAGTTTTTTTTTCAAAATTGAACTGGTCGTTGATATCGCAGAGATTTAAGCTTTCAAATGTTCACCAAATGTCTGGGAGAAAACTTAAATGCAACAAAAAAGGCATTGAAACAATCGTGTGCCTCAGCTAGTGCACGTCGCCCCTTAGGGTTTAATGCGTCTGAGAGTCATGTATCATAATGACTGCGATATATTTCATTTTTCTTTTGTTTGATACAACCAATGTAGTGATAACATAGCACAATAGAAGATCATTGGGCAACTGGGCATGTGGATGTGGCTGTAGAGCGCGCACAAGTACTGTTGTGTAGCGATACTTGACCGCTTCTGACCAGTAAGACGCCGCTCGAGAAATGATTACAAAATGATACACATAAGATTGGTACTTTTTTGAATCACACTGCTGTAAATTGATCACTGGCTTTCCGTTAACTTACGACTCACTTTGAATCTATATCTTCGCTAGCCCTCTTGTGGTCTTCGCCTTCGCTCTCGTTCTAGTCGTGTCTTCTTCACGAAAGCATCGCATGAATGAGAGTTCACCCAGCAATCCCTTTCTTATACAAAACGGTTACTGATGGTAGTGATTGTTTATTGATAATAATTGCTTTTCGTCGGACAATACTTCCCGCGAATGTTGGAGTCATTGCTGGCTTGCACGGAGCTTTATCGTAAACTGATGATCAACTTTTTTTTCAGCTTTAAACTAATCAAAGACGCTCCGAAGGAGGCGAAGCGCGTTGATACATCAGTCGAATAAATAGGTTATTAACAAATTAAATAATCAAAACTGGCTCATTCAGCATAAGAGATGTAACTGAGTAGTAAGTCTGTAGTAAAGTCGATTATCATTCTATTGTGAAGCTCCGTGCATTCCAATTATTACATCGACTTTCAGAGGATGAAATGGTCGATAAAAAACAAGTATTATCATAGGACAATCACTATCATCACTAACCATACTCTATAAAAAGAGCTCTGCTGCTTGATGTTCTCATTCAAGCGTTTCTCCGATGAAGAAGATCCGACTCAGACGACATTGAGGTCGAAGGCCAGAAGAAAGAATAACGACTGTGGAGCATCGACTTGGATCAGTCGAGCTTGAAGAGGAGAACGTGAGCCGAAACATTGGCCGGAGCGGAAATCAGAGAAGTCAAAACCTCTTCACTTGCTCACATTTGTTTAGCCGATGTTCACGCCAATCACGCAGACTTCGCTCCTGACTATCCCGACTTAGTGGAGGACGCCAAGCAGATAACGAAGCTATAATTGGTTAAAACCGTCTACGACTCTCAATCAGTGAGGGTGAATCAGTAAAAGTAGAGGAAATTCGATACGCTCGGCTACCTTTCTTGCAATGAGCTCACTGAAATGGACTTGGTAATCAATTTTAGTCCTTAGTAAAGTTTTGTTCAGTTCTGTCAATATGTGATAGAGCTTTTTCTCCCCAACTTCTACAGGTCAAAAACTCATACATCATAACTATTCTGCAAAAATGCTGCGTCTATTGCCATACTGCCTCAATTTACATCAGAACATAACATTAGCTGAGTAGTTAGCAATACTTGCATGATCACTGAAAAAAATCAAAGTCGGTAAAGCAAATATTGTCTTTAATCGCTCTCTGTCGACAAACATGACGTTATGAATCCACAATCGATGATATCCCAGCAATCTAGTGTATGGTTATGCCAGTCACGTACAATATTCATGATTGTAAGAAGTCTTGAACAAACGAAAAAAAAGCATTTTCGAATTTTTCGAGAAATAATGGGCTTGATGTTTAATGTGATATCTCATACAGTAGGATTAATGAAGTATTAACAAGATAAAACTGCTTTCGTGACTTCGCAGTAAAAATCGTCTGTGATCGTTGTAAATCTTTATCCTAACTAAATAATCCAGTTACGTAGCTCAATCGTTCAAAGACGCTCTGACGAAAACACATAGAAGTTCTTGAGAAGTTTCGAACTAAATGCGCCATTCATGTGCATTTGATTTCAGGTTTGTTCATTACAAGTAACAATGATGAAGTCGATAAATTTGACGTGATCAATGACTGCATTATTCAAGCAAACGAGCAGCCGAAGTTGACGACCAAACTCGAAACACCAACGCATCAGCACTCCTACAGATAGAAAGTTATAATAAAAATTTCTTGCATCTATTTGGAATTTTACGCTCACATAATATTCCCAAAAAAAGTCACTTAAACGCATTTAGCTATTCAAATGATCACCTAAATAGCCTCATCTATGAATAAACCTTCGGTGTCGTTATTTCTAACCAATCTTTCATTAATTCTATGAATAGAATTCATGTTGGCTCAAATAAAAAATGGAAGGATCTATTGAAATTTGAGCGTGGTCTCAATAAAGCACTCGAAGGAAAGGTATAATATGATAAAAATACCAGCCAGCTAGCAATCGAGTGCGAAAACGCTCTGTGTTAGGTGAATGTTTCACCTGACATAGAGTGTAAAGCGTACGTCGTCGATAACTATATATAAGGAGTGTAAGGCTCCCGAGAGAACTGACTATAAAAAGATGAGGCTGATGAGTCTGTAAGGACGAAACACGTGTCTCGGGCTGTACAAGAGCCCTTACCAGACCACATGACATGTTGGCTCCAATAAAAAATGGAAGGATCTATGAATAGACTTAGGAGAATTGAGTGGCGAGCAAAAATACGACATCAGGTGGGAGTCAGACCCGCGTTTCATTGCTTACTTGAAAGCATTTGCGTACCATTGTTGTGGGTTGTTCTGATTAGATATACCCAATGAGCAAAAGAAGTGCTAAACTGCATGCTGCTAAAACTCTTCAAGGGACCAGCGTTGAAAGGCAGGTGGCGTCGCGTCTTCACTTTCCACAAGGCGCGGTGTCGTCATTACAGTATATGAGTGAGGTTTGAGGTCGAGCGGCACGGTACGAAACCTATCGATTGCTCCTCAAAGGGTTAAGCAAAAATTTTAGAGATAATGTGCAGCAGCTTATCTTAGAAGCTCTAGAAATAACTATATATTCGGTTGAAAAGAGAGTTCTATGCATTTGAAAAAGTTTGAAACCAAACAATAACTGTTCTTCAAAATAAAGGAATCGTTTCCTACAACTTTCTGCCATTGGTCCGCCTTGTTTGGAATCTGGTTGAAGTATGAATCATTCGGCTTCGAATCAAAGAACTCTACACGTGGTTCTTCAATGTTGTTGGACGCCTCAACGAGGCTAGTCTCAGAGGTTGAGATCTCCGGTATTGAACTGTAGAGACCAGAGTCCAACAGCAGATTTGCTTGTTGTGCCTTCTCCTTCAACTCCGTTGATTTCATCTTCTGCAGGTCGCTGTGATATACCCTTTTTCCAATAATGACGCAGTAAAACACGATGTTCGATGGCATCGGTGGACAAGACGGCGGCTTGTAACAAAGTGAAAATAAAGACGAATAATATCTAGGCCTTCAGTGGGAAAAATTCACGTAATAAACAGGGTGCTGTTCTATTATGGTGGCGCCAATTAAGGCCTTCGGTACAACCGCATTCTTTACTTTTGCAAAACTTTTTTATGGTTTTTCAATAGCTCAAATCACGGGAATTTCAATGGCATGTTTAAATTCTCAGGTAGCCTATTTTTGGTTCCGTACCAATCAAAATAAAATTTTGCTTATCATTCAAAGATTGCTCCCTGAATAAAGCTTTGTTGTGATGAACTTTTAATCGCTAGATAGAGAAAAGCTCTCCGACTATATTGGTATATTTGTGTTATTTGCATTTCAAAAGAACTTTTCCTACTTTGTAACGTTTGAAAGAATATTGGGTATCACGCTCAGTTAGCACTTCTAGTCGGCTAGGGTGTGCGAACAGCCGTAATACCGAAGAGCAAGCACATTTTGCAACATTTCAAAACAGTTCCACTGCGCCTGGCATAAAAATGAATGCTGGTAAATAGCACTATAGGGAGTTTGCAGATGCTCATCATAAACCACTACACTGTCATCATTCTTAATTGCAAAATTTGTTCCAACTTGTGAAAAAACGCTTACAAAGTTGAGCCTATTGCGTGTAAATATTAGGTTTTGTCACAAGACTTGGTACTGAATCAGCAAAACTAAATTTATTAGCCAGAAGTAATAATTGCTCTGCAACACTATTGAGAGTATCCGAAATCAACCAGAACACATTTTTACCTTCTTCTGCCCAAGGTCATCGCCGCCTACAAAAAGCGGGTTTTTTCCACAAGTCAGCGCCATCCTAATCAGTAGCCGTCACCAGGCCGGCGAGAAACTCCTATTCCACGACCAAATTGACTTCAGCTAAAGGCTGCGCTTATCAGCTTTCGGGGTATTGGAAAAATAACTAGGACTTGCTACTACCCGGAGAAACAACCAACGCCGTGAGCTGCTGTGCGCACGTGCACCGCTGCAATAGGGCGTTGTCAAGTCGACGTCATCGCAATCTTATCCTTCTTCAAGACAACGTAAGGCTGTATACGGCTAAACTGACATTGAGTGAGCTCACCGAATTGGGCTAAGAGTCGTTAGATCATCAGACGCACAGTCTTGACTCATGGTCGGCTAACTATCACCTCGTTCAGTCGCTGTAGTACTTCGTCGGCAAGGATAAGTTACCGGTCACCAATCATTTGCGTGAAAGATTAACTAGTTTCTTTGAATACAAGGAGGACGTGTTCAATAAGCGCGCTAATAATTTGTTGCCAGAGAGGTGGCAGGTGTCCAGGCTAATGATGCATGCGCAGAATAGTGTAACTAAGCAGTTTTAATTACTTCTGGTTAATAAATTTCGTGTTGAGTAGTGGTCAAATGTGCCTACGTGGTGTAGTGGTGGTAGCATGTATCCCGGCATGGATGAAACGCGAATTCGATTCCCGCCTGAGGCCGCGTTTTTGATCACCACTCAATTCTCTTAGGTATATTTTGAGTGAAAAAATTACATCTGACTACTAACACTCTTGTGAATTCTTTTCTAGAGAATGGGGTGGAACATTCATTCGTCCCCTTATAATAGACTAGAATCTGACTCCTTTATTATCTTGAACTCGTGATATGCGTAAGAATTATGCTGAACAACGCTGACTATTGTAGAGA
>JAHQIW010001977.1:0-34995 GCA_019055375.1 Parelaphostrongylus tenuis
AAACGTTAATCTGCCGGAAACCATTCCGTAATTCGAGGAAACAACCACATCTATTAGAGAGCAAAATTGCTTTCAATTGTCGCATGCCACTTTTTTCTTTCTTTTTGAACTACGTTTTTGTACTCAGTTGATAGCCTACAAGATGCCAATTCTCATACTAAGCTCAATTCGCTGAAGAACGTCTATATTGCATTCTAGGAACGAAAAAATAGATAGGGTTTTGCTTTCAAAGTCCGTTGTTCCAGTTCCACAACGGTTTTCTCCTCATCATCTAGTAGAATTTTGATGCTAAGTAAACTTATTCGTTATGAAAAATCAGATTACCGTTGAGTGAACCTTCATAAACGTATTTTAATAGAAAGAACATTTAATTGATTATGAAAGCCTTCACTTCTTGCCAAGAATTGCGTGGAGAGCGTTTGTGTTGTACGAAAAATTCTCGTGTTTTCTTCCCTTTCCCAAAAAGCTTTTTCATTGGATTATTAGTGATCATTCGGTAGTTTGAGAACTGGCAATTTTAGCAATAAGCTTAGTTTCTGGGAGTGCGAAGCGATAATCAATAAGGAGTTACGTATTGCTTTCGATGTAATCTGTTTCAACTTTACAGCAAAATTTAGTGATAACATAGTAAATTTCGATCCTCAGAAACTTTGAATTTGATAAAATATTACAGAGCAGAATTCTATGAAGAGTTTTATAGTGAAGTTAGCTCCATGTTTTAAAAAATATTCTATGTACCAGCGAGAAATGCACATTGTCGTGAATAGAGCCTTATTTCCAGCTGTTATGTAGCATTCGTTTCTTCCGTTTTCATTTACTTTTTGTACCTTGTAAGAAGAATTTCATAGACGTTCCACTAACTGAAGGAAATGTAACGTTTGGCAATTGGAGTTCCTTTTCGAACTTCTCAGGAGACTTTTGGCATTTTATAGTGAAATTTTGATTTCAGAGAAACTATGTCGCCATAAAGTATTGAATATTACCGAAGAGTTTTCTATAAACTTGTTTTCAATAAAAATAACACCTAGATGTCCAATTAATTTCCACCCTTTAGTACGGCGAAGTGCAGTTACATTCTGTAGAATGTTCTCGTTTCTAGCCTTGTATTTTTTACCTAGAAGATATTTTCACTGGACTATTAGTGATCAATCAATAGCTTGATAAATAAAGGTTTTTGCACTAGGCTTGGTCCATGGGAAAACCTTCTTGTTGCTCTGTAGCAAATGAATAGAGGACTGCGTTTTGATCTTGGACTAGATAGGCCGTTGTCTGAACTTTACATTGCGCTCCTTTTTTTTATACACCTAATTATTGGTTTTTTAATCATATAATTGTTATAAAAAGGTAGATCATTTATTGGAGAGACTTGTTTTTTGATGGAGACTACTCATGTGCTTCAATACTGTCCCCTTCAACTCGAAAGGTTTATCCTTGTGAACATTATAATTTTAGTTCCATTTGTGCATTTTTATTCTTTATTTCACAAGGATTTGAAAGTCGAATATTTTCAATCACAGGATGCGGGAGCACATATGGAGGGAGTTTCAGTTTGCGGCCGGAGTAAGTCGACAGGTGTGCCCCACCGACAGAGCTCGCAGTTCGGTGACACAAAAGCGCTCAACTCCTCTTTGCATCCAGGACTATCAAAAGGGGCAAAGGATAAAGCTCTCAGCGTTGATCAATGCCTCCATGAGGGATGCGCCATGCATTCATCTTCAATATTTACCTTCATTTTGAGGTGAGTGAATGCATATCTTATCTTTACAATGATACGCCATGGCCTCTCGCTGAACCAAGTCAGTGCTGCTTATCCTCCGAGACAAGGAGAGACCAGTCTAGTACCAATTTACTGACTCCGGAGGGATGGATGGCTGGAGTTCAAAGTGAAGATAACTCCATGTGTCAAAATATATTCTATGTAACAGCGAGAAAAGCACATTGTCGCGAAAGGAACCTTATTTCCAGCTGTTATAATACAAATGTAACGTTTTGCAATCGGTGTCCATTTTCCAACTTCACAGGGGATATGATATTTTATAGTGAAATTTTGACTTCAGAGGAACTATGTCGCCAAAGCATTGAATATTACCGAAGAGATTTCTATGAACTTGTTTTTAGTAGGAAGAACACCTAGTTGTCCAAAAAATTTCCGCTTTTTAGTACGAATCATGCGAAGTGCAGTTACATTCCGTGAATTGTGCTCTTTTGAGCCTTGCATTTTGTACATAAAAAATATTTTCACTAGACTATTAGTTATCAATCAATAGCTTGATGAATGGAGATTTTTGCACTATGCTTGGTCCATTGGAAACCCTACTTGTTGCGCTGTAGTGAGTGAAAAGACTTCAAAATTTACTTGATTTGAGCCATCGAGAAACGAAATAAACGTTTTGCAAAAGCAAAAAATACGTTTTTACCAAAGATCTCAGATGGCGCCGCCATGACAGGACTGTACCAGAAACTGTAATATTTCCATGAAAATGCATGGTAGTTTTTTTATACTTATTAAAGTGCGCAGAACTTTCTTTCCAATAGTAGTAAATGATGAACATTTATGTTGAACGCTTTATTATCCGTCTTCACATTGCTGTTCGTTTCAATGTGCGTCGTTCAATGCTTTTAGCGACCAGTCGTTTGCACTTCTTCCTCTTAATCGTAAAATACTGGCTGATTTCGTCATTACCCCGGCTGTGGTGTTACATAACGCCTTCGTTGTTGACTGTAGGAAAATGTTAGGGAGTGGGGTTCGGAGCCAAACGTTCCGCGACGAGCACAACAACCACTTGGCTTTTGCGCCCCCCCCCCCCATTTTTAGGTCACGAGTAACCAAATAATTGCTAGATTTCTAACAAAACCCTCACCCATTTAAGCTTCAATAAGCTGAGAGGCGGTGCGACTGTGGATGTACATAATACCGTACCATCCATATCGAGAAGGTTAACCTCCACGTAACAACTACCGTTTTGCCAACATTCTTTCTACGATATGGCTATTGAAGCTGACAGTGATCGACTTCAACGGACTTGCACCAAAGAAAAGCAGATGGAAAAGCTGGAATAGGTCTTTCAGTCATAAAAATGGTGTGGTATTTACTAGAACACTCTTGTCTTCGTTCATAGTGCGAGCCACAGCACAGGGAAACTGCACTCGTTTTAGGTGTTTGCTCCCTGCTCTCTCGACGTACACCTGGCCACGGCTTCCTTAGGTCGTCACCACATCAGAGCAGTTGCCGATCCTTGTTGATTACATCATTACATTCCCACTAGTAGACAATAAGACGGCGGTCATTCTTGATAAAGTTAACTGTTATTTGAGCTTTCGGGGTGTCAACGTCGGACTCCTCTTCGTGGGTAGCCGCTGGGGTTTAATCCCCCACTGTACTTCGCAGTCCGATTTCTAGGAGCACATGTCAGCCACAGTGAGGCGGTGAACGATCTGATAGGTCAAGGGACATGAGTGAGTCCTATCCAGAGATGTTGCAACAGTGTATGCACGGATGTTTAGACAGATACTCACATTACAAGACAGCCTTCGTTGAACTCAGAATTTCTTCATTCTCTTGGGCACTATGTAGTGGCGTAAGCGCTTTCAAAACATCGTACAGCTATGTAGTTCACTTTACCACCGACATTTATACCTGTTCGGTCGTTCTGATCTCTTCTCTTTTACTCGACCGCACGACGTTAATCCCTAACGGACGGCTATAGAAATGGAAATATAGAAAACAATAGAAAACGACCTTTTTTTCTCGCTCATACACTTAAATTTAATTATACATATCTTCTGCAGAGAAAAACACTGGATTTGCTACGCAATGTTACTGAAGTTGGCATTCAATCAATGTATTGCATTGTACAGAGGGGATTACAAGGCAAATTTCTAGCTTTGCTCTATCCTAGTTTTATACAAAATCCAAGACTCATAATAGTAAATTTCAACTGAAGAACAACTAATAGTTTGTCAAAAATGGTTGTGCATGCTAAATTCGATGCTTGTTCACCGAATACTCTTACTTTAACTAAGTTTATATCAATAATTCGCTTATTTCCAACTATTCATAGTTAACGTGCGTGAAAAAAGATTGAGTACTTATGGAGAGTAGAAGAATTCTGAGCGGTAAAAACATTCGTGCTTGAATAAAGGGCTTAGAACATGGGCATTATGCAAACTATTGATCAGAAATATGTGTCTCCAAGAAAGTATTCTCGGTACTTCTTTCCTATCCTCACCCATATTCAAAAAAAAGTATTTTTTGTTTCTTACAAGGTTTCAGTTATTATACGGCAGCTTGAATATCAATCTCTGAGGGATGTGTTTTATTTTTCAAATGATTTCTATATTATACTGTAAAGGAAGTAAAATTTTATTTCACACTCAAGCATCAATCGCTGGGCATAGTTTTTTGTTCCGACTATCAATAGCCATTCGATAACACAAATCTCAGCGATCACAGTAATAAGCATGATTTTTGAGAAGGACGTTTCAATGCACTGCTGCAGCTAAAAGATTATTGAGTTGCGCACTGGGCGCCGTGTCGATTCAAGTGGCGTGCGGTGCGCCAAGTGTAAGAAATACTATTATTTTCACTGTAACAGCGCAATAGAAATTCTTTTTCAAAAACTGAGCATATCTTTGAATATCGTAGAATTACCGCGATCGAATGATGGTGAAGGTTTTTAAGATAAGATGTGTCTAACAAAAAATACTCACATGTACAGCACTGTTTTATTCTTGTTGCTACAACCCGTAAAGAGATTTCTCTAAAAGGCAAGCACACCGTTGAAATCCTTGAGATCTGAGCTATCGACTGATTACTGAGTGGTGATGGTCGATGGCAATTTTGCAAAATCCATCCACATATCGATGGAAGGCCTAGCGCCGAATGTGAAATGCAATTTTGATTTCAATTTTGCTGGCGCAATGAAGAGACTTGCTGGAAAACAGAAGACATTTATCAAATTATCGAGATCTGTGCTACCGAAGAATTGGAGAACTTTTGGAGGAAAAGCTTTTGCTCATCGAAAGATGCTTGAATGTTAAATAACATGATCTTCTCACTGTTACAGCGTAGTGAACTTTCAAAAAAAACACAATACAGCTTTCAAATTTTTGAGAATAAATCTGTCATTTACTAGAATGTCTAAAAAGAAAGAAAAATACGGTTTATACGAATAGGGGTGCTGATAGGGGAATTACAGTGAGATACGCAATGATGAACGCGCGCTCTTCCTACACTTACTCGAGCTACATACTAGAATTACCTCCACACAGAACTCTATTAAAAATGTTTAGCTGTAGAAGATGTGCTTCCAAGCTACGTTCTTGCAGGATAGGCGTTACAAATGCACAATAGGGGTTGAAAGTATACTTATTTTTCATAAGGACGTGGTATCACCGCTGAAAAATGGAGGATTTCAAATGAAATAATTACTCTCCGTATCAATAAATTCTGTAAAAAGGTTCAGTCGCGATTTTTCATTTTTTAAGTAACGATAAGGTACCTCTAACATGTAAACTTCACTTATAATTGCCCATGAACCACCTATGAAGTCCAAACTGCGGGGTAAAATTTTAACATTGAAGTGTGATCTTCCTTTCGCTCTTCCAGCTCTCTGTGATGCCCATTCAGAAAACAATTAAATCATTAAAATTCTTGAGACTCTAGCTATCCAATAATGGCGTTTCACTGGAGTGAAGCGCCATATCGAAACTTCAGCCGAACAAATGGAGAAATTTTAATGGGAAACATAACTTTATTTATGCTGCTGCTAAGTAAAAGTCATTTTCGAAACTGAAGAGGACGTTGAAATCGTAGCGACATAACTTTTAAATGATCACCAAAGTCTAGCAGAAAACTTTTATGCAGCGAGAAAGGCCTTCAAACAGTCGTTTACCCCAGCTGGTACACGTCGCCCTTAGGGGGTTAATGTGTCTGAGAGTCATGCAAAATAATGATTGCGTATCTTTCATTCTTTCTTTGTTTCATACAACCAATGTAGTAATAGCATAGCATAATAGAAGACCATTCGTGCATTAGGCATGTGGATGTAGCTGTAGAGAGCGCACAGGTACTGTTGTGTTGGGATACCTGACCGCTCCTAACCAGTAAGACGTCGCTCGAGAAATGATTAGAAAATGATGCACATAAGATTGGTACTTTTTTTGAATCACACTGCTGTAAACTGATCTCTGGCTTTGCGATAACTTAGGACTCACTATGAACCTATATCTTCGCTAATCGAGCTAGCTTCACAACGTTGTCAGAAAGCGTATTTTTTCGGGCCAACGTTTCGATGTGCTTCGTCTTCTTCACAGTAGATTGGACTCTTCTTCAAAAAGATTGGTCTGTTCGATGCTTCATGGCCGTTCACCCTCTTGTGGTCTTTGCCTTCGCTCTCGTTCTTGTCGAGTCTTCATCACAGAAGCACCGCAAGTTCATACAGCAGTCTCCCTCTTATACAAAGCGGTTACTGATGGTATTGATTGTTCAATGATAGTATTTGCTTTTTGTCGGACAATACTTCCTGCGAAAGTTGGTGTCATTGCTGGCTTGCATGAAGCTTTATTAGACCACATTTTTCTTCAGCTTTGAACTAATCAAAGTCGCTCTGAAGGAGGCGAAGCGCATTGAAACATTGGCCGAATAAATAGGTTATCAACAAGTCAAAAAATCAAAACATGGCTGACTCAACATATGAGATTCCACTGAGTAGTAAGCCCGTAGTAAGTCGATTATCATTCTTTTGTTGACCATTTATCACATGGACTTTCAGAGGATGAAATGGTCGATAAAAAACGAGTTTTACTATAGGACAATCACTATCATCATTAGCCATCCTGTGTAAGAAGAGCTCTGCTGCATGATGTTCTCATTGAAGCGTTCTCACCCAAAGAAGATCCTACTCAGACGACATTGAAGTCGAAGGCCAGAACAAGTAATAGCGACTGTGGAGCATCACTTGGATCAGTCGGGCTTGAAGAGGAGAAAGTGAGCCGAAACATTGGCCGGAGCGGAAGTCAGACATGTCAAAACCTCTTCAGTTGCTCACGTTCGTTTAGCCGATGTTCACGCCAATCACGCAAACTTTCGCTTCTGGCTATCCCAACATAGAAGCGGACGCCAAGCAGGTAACGAAGCTTTAGTTGGTTAAAACCGTCTATGACTCTCAATCAATGAGGGTAAATCGGTAAAAGTAGAGTAATTTCGATAAGCTCGGCTACCTTGCTTGTCAATCAGCTCACTGAAATAAACTTCGTAATCAAATTTAGTCCTTCGTAAAGATTTTGTTTAGTTGTGTCAATATGTGATAGAACTTTTTCGCCCCAACTTCTACGGGTCAAAAACTCATACATCATCCCTATTTTGCAAAAATGCTGCGTGTATTGCCGTACTGCCTTAGTTAACATCAGTACATAACATTAGCTCAGTAGCTAGCAATACTTTCATGATCACTGAAAAAAAAATCAAAGTTGGTAAAGCAAATATTGTCTTTAATCGCTCTCTGTCGACAAACATGACGTCATGAATCCACAATCGATGATATCCCAGCAATCTAGTGTATGGTTATGCCAGTTTCGTACATTATTTATGATTGTGAGAAGTGTTGAATAAACGAAAAAAATCATTTTCGAATTTTTTCGAGAAATAATGGGTCTAATGTTTACTGTAACATCTCATATAGTAGGATTGATGAATTACCAACAAGATAAAACTGCTTTCTTGACTTTGCAGTAAAAAACGTCCGTGATCGTTGTAAACCTTCAACCTAACCAAATAATCCAGTTACGTAGCTCAATCGTTTATAAATGGCCTGGCGAAAACACATAGATGTCCTTGAGAAGATTCGAACCAAATGCGCCATTCATGTACAATTGATTTCAGGCTTGTTCATGACATATAAAGATGATGAAAACGACGAATTTGACGTGATCACTGAATGCACTATTGGAGCAAACGAGCAGCCGAAGATGACGACCAAATCTCGAAACGCCAAAGCATTAACACTCATACGAATAGAATTTCATAATAAATTCACAGCAGATAGTAATTCATAATAAAAATTTCTTTCATCTATTTGGAATTCTACGCTCATGTAAGATTCCTAAAAAAAGTTACTTAAACGCAGTTAACCATTCAAATGGTCACTCAAATAGCCTTATCTATGAATAAACCTTCGATGTCGTTATTTCTAACGAATCGTTTATTATTTATATCAATAGATTTAAGAGAATTGAGTGGCGAGCAAAAATACGATATCAGGTGGAAGTCGGACCTACGTTTCATTGCTTACTTGGAAGCTTTTGAGCACCGTTGTTGTGGGTTGTTCTGAATAACATATACCTAATGAGCAGGAGAAGTGCTAAACTATATGCTGCTAAAAGCCTTCAAGGGACGAGCGTTGATAGGCAGGTGGCGTCGCGTCCTCGCTTTCCACGAGGTGTGGCGCCGCCATTACAGTAGCTGAGTGAGGTATGACGTCGAGCGGTACGGTGCGAAACCTATCGATTGCTCCTCAAAGGGTTAAGCAAAAATTTTAGAGATAATGTGCAACAGTTCTTCTTATGAGCTGTAGAAATAATTATTGGGTTGAAAAGAGAGTTCTGGGCAATTGAAAAGATTGAATGGCAACAATAACTATTCTTCGAAATAAAGCCCATCATTTCCTAAGGCTTTCTGCCGTTGGTCTTCCTTTTTTGCAATCTGACTGAAATATCATTCTTTCGACTTTGAATAAAATAACTCTACAAATGGTTCTTCAATAGTGTTGGACTCTTCAACGAGGGTTGCCTTAGACGTTGGAAGCTCCGGCATTGAAGTGTGGAGAAAAGCGTCCAGCAGCAGATCTGCTTCTTGTGCCTTCCTCTTCAACTCCGGTGACTTCATCTTCTGCAGCTCGCTGTGAAATACCCTTTTTTCGATAATAATGCAGTAAAACACGAAGTTCGATTGTATCGGTGGACATGACGGCGGCTTGTACCAATTGTGCGCTTGTCTTCAATAACGGAAACTTGAAAAAAACGGAACGGTCGGTGTTTATGAGAAGCTGCATGCGATTCAAATTACACTTTATACAAGAATTTCCTTTGCTGAGATTAAGAAAACGCTTGATTGTTCAGTGCATGTCATTCTAAACATCCGAGACTTTGATCAATGCAAAAACGCCAGAAAGTCTGTCATTACTGTTCGGATGAATATTGCTGCAAACAATTCGAGGCTACTCACCATGAGAAGAGTGGAGAGCGTTGCACTCTTCAATATTATGAGCAAGCTATCACGCAGAGTCATGCGGCTTGGATCCCGATTACTGCCAGCTCTATTTCATGCCCAGTTCAACATCTCCACACTTATCATGAGTTTAAGCCGATTCTACTGGCTCAGTCCCTCTCACAGAAGATGGTTTTGTTTTGCTGTCCTGATTCCTCTGTAATTCTGTTTACTAAATATTTTGAGAGAGGGGGCCGTGGATGAGCGGTTAGTGATGCTTAGCGCAGCTTGACATGGATCGATCTCACAACTCCCAACAATCTTCCATATTCAATAGTGAACGCCCATCGGAATGTTCTTTCTTGGCTATTCTCGAGATTGCAATGGGATGTGCACAATCACTTTTCTGCGGCAATTGTTAAGATGAAATCCTCAACAAAGGGAGGAGACGAGTTAAGAACTAGAAGAACTGGGTTCTTACAGTGAAAAACTGTGATGTGGCTTATATTAAATGAAGAAGTGAAGTGACGTGTTCTGATAATAACTCCAAGGAAAAACTTGAAATTCACAAGCAATTCAAAATGCTGATCGCAATACTGCTAAGTCGTGTCACATCACTGAATCATGTGTGCCTACTCTTACCTCGCCATCTCGTTGAACATCCTTCGCCTCTTCGTTGCATCACCAGACTTTTCTCCTTGAAGGCCGTGAAAACACCCCACCATGCTGTGATCGTTTGAGTTTCTAGTTTTTCCTACATATTTTTTAAGTTGGTTGTGCTATTTTTGTTGATATCACGCTCCTTAATCAGAACGCGAGAGAGTGTGGTTAGAGTTGCTCTGCGATATCGCGCGGTCAATCGATGGTCGATGCTTCTATCTCTCCTCCCGAAGCTCAACCTTCCTTCACTCCGGAGTAAGTATATTGGCGTGACACTTGTTCTGAAAAAAAATCAGCTCACTTCCTACATCGCTACGTCTTTATAATTACTGTAAAGCCCACATTTGCATTCACTAACCTTCGGCAATGCTAGATAAAGACGAATGCATATCGTATTCCTCAGGGATTGATAAGAACCGAGAGCATTAATCGTAGGACACCAAAACACCTGTGGTGAAAGTGGCAGTTACAACATCAAATAGACTGCCAATGATTGATGGTATCATGCTTGCATTTTTATGCGTAAATAATGAATTTTTTTGCCATTTCTAATGATAAAGATCTTAGGGCGAATACAAAGAACTTCCCCTGGATATCACCGAGCGGTGTGACACATAACAGTAACTTTTCATATTTAGCTGAGTAGATATAATGATTCCCTCAACGAACATGGATACAGATATGTTTGGTTACTTGAACGTTCCGTTCTTACTGGAAGTGCAGGCATCCGCACGGAGAAACTTTGCTGATTCAGCTGTTTTGTTCTCTGAGCGCCTGGCCAGGGTTTCCTCTCGTTACCGCATTAGAGCAGACCGCAGCCCTTATGGATTAAATCATTACCTTAGCGACTAAGAACGATCAAGACGGCGCTCATTTTTTCACTTTTAGCTGGGCTTTCGGAGTGGAAACGTCGAATTCCTTCTCACTTGGGGCCTAGTACTTCTCAATCCGACCCAAGGAGTACATGCCAGTGCCAGCCGCGATACGGCGGTAAATTATCTGAGAAGTCTAGGAACATGAGTGATCCCTTGGTTGAATTCAATACTGCGTGATTTTTTCGCACACTATGTAAAGCACTGTGTATTTTTGGTACATCGCGCGGCTGTGCAGTTTTCATTATCACCGACATTTATACCTGTTCGATCGTCCTGTTCTATTCCCTTCCGCTCCACCGCACGAGGACAATGTGTCTGAGAGTCACACACAACGAGTGTGATGACTTTCATTTTTCTTTTGTTTTTTGACCCAATGTAGTAATAGTATCACAGAAAATAAATCGTCTGCTGGGCATGTAGATGTGGCAAAGTACAAAGGTACTGTTGTGCTGCAATAGTTGAGTGCTCTTAACTAGTAAGGCATTGCTAGAGAAATGCTGGCAAAATAATATACAAGATAGACATCTCACGACCTGTCCACTTCAAATTAATGTAAGACTGATATCTTTCCTTGTTGATTATAGTGAAGTGAAAATTGGTTACCTATTCCCATTTAATTTACCATTCACTAATCAAAGATCTCTTCGTTGGCTAAGCTAGTTCACAACGCTGTCAGAAAATGTGTTTTTTCGGGCAAACATTTCGATGTGTTTCGTGTTCTCAAGAAAACATTAAGCTGGGCAATGATTTAAAGTCTTACGTCTTCTTGTGATTTTTTTCCTTCGTTCTTGTTCCATTTGAATCTTTTTCGAGGAAGCACCGTTCAAGTGAGAACCAACCCTGCAATCTCCTTCCTATAAAAAACGGTTATTTATGGTGGTTTTTTTAAATGATATTTGCTTTTTATCAGACAATACTTCCTGCAAAAGTCGGTTCCATTGCTGGCTTGCATGATGGGTTATAATAAATTCATAACCGACTTTTATTTGACTTTTGATTCATTAAAGACGCCCTGAAAGAGACGAAACATGCCGAAACATTGGCAGAATAAATAAGTTGTCAACAAATTTAAAATTGGTTCACTCAACATAAAAGATATGGTTGAGAAGTAAGCCCGCAGTAAAGTCGATTATGCATTCATTGTAAGCTCCGTGCAAGCCTTTTAAATCGACTGCCGGAGTATGAAATGGTCGAAAAAAACAAGTTTTATCCTGGGACAATCACTATCATCACAACATCCTCTACAAAAGGGTTTAGGGGGGTGATGTTTTCATTCTAGCATTGCGCCCCTGATCAACTCATACAACAATGCAGTCGCAGACTGGAAGAAGGAATAACGTCTGCGGAGCATCGACATGGATCAATCGGGCTAGAAGAGGCGACAGTGAGCCGAAACACTGGCCGGAGCGGAAGTTAGAGAAGTTAATCCTCAGTTGCTCAAATTGTTCAGCCGGTGTTCATGTCGATCACGTAGACTTTCATTCCTGACTATCTCATCATTTTAATTGGCTTAGACCCGCCCATAATTGCCTGTTAAATAAATGGAAAGGCAAAACAAAAGTAGAAAAATCGGTACGTTTCTTTAGTCAAGCGCCACGATTCCTTGTAAAAAGCTTATTTTTCGCTTGTTTCAGACGATTGAATGATCATTCTATAGCCAAATAAAAGCAATTTGAGTAGTTTATTTTAACTCCAAAAAGCCTTCTTATTTCACTGAGAGACAAAAATAAAATTTTGTTTCTCATTGATGGATTTCTCGCTGATTAAAGCATCTCCTTCGGAGTTGTAGTAGTTAGTCAATAGATGAAATCTTAGAATTCCCTGATCTACTTGGTTTTAAAAGAGGCAGCGCATTACGCTGTAACACCCAAAAGAAGACTGGCTTTCGCAAAACTAAATCACTTTTTTATACGCTCATCACTTTGATGCTTCGCAAAAGACGTATTTTTTTGGTCGCTTTCAATCCTCACATAACCATTTGATAGCTGAAATAATAGGAATTTTCAAGATATATGTCTTCTCCAAAAAGGCCTTGTTATTGCGCCGAGGAAGCAAAAATAATTTGTTTCTCATTAGAAGATTTCTCAGTGGAGCTTCTCAGTTGCTTCAATGCAGGGCTGAATGTGGGGCGGGGTCACTGATGAGGAGGACGAACCTCCGAAACACCGGTGTATGACCCTGGGCGTACCAATCCCTTTTTGGAGCTTAAATCATTCTTTTTTGGAATTATATTGAATGTTTTTTGGGGGTTTCAAAAACAGTCGATCTTTTGATATAGTTTTGATCTAACAGCAAAAATCTATCGACTGAGAGGTGGTGATGGTACAGTGTCATAGTACACTGTGCCATCACCACATACGCCTCCCTCCTTGCTTCAATGCAGGGCTGAATGTGGGGCGGGGGTCACTGATGAGGAGGACGAACCTCCGAAACACCGGTGTATGACCCTGGGCGTACCAATCCCTTTTTGGAGCTTAAATCATTCTTTTTTGGAATTATATTGAATGTTTTTTGGGGGTTTCAAAAACAGTCGATCTTTTGATATAGTTTTGATCTAACAGCAAAAATCTATCGACTGAGAGGTGGTGATGGTACAGTGTCATAGTACACTGTGCCATCACCACATACGCCTCCCTCCTTGCTTCAATGCAGGGCTGAATGTGGGGCGGGGGTCACTGATGAGGAGGACGAACCTCCGAAACACCGGTGTATGACCCTGGGCGTACCAATCCCTTTTTGGAGCTTAAATCATTCTTTTTTGGAATTATATTGAATGTTTTTTGGGGGTTTCAAAAACAGTCGATCTTTTGATATAGTTTTGATCTAACAGCAAAAATCTATCGACTGAGAGGTGGTGATGGTACAGTGTCATAGTACACTGTGCCATCACCACATACGCCTCCCTCCTTGCTTCAATGCAGGGCTGAATGTGGGGCGGGGGTCACTGATGAGGAGGACGAACCTCCGAAACACCGGTGTATGACCCTGGGCGTACCAATCCCTTTTTGGAGCTTAAATCATTCTTTTTTGGAATTATATTGAATGTTTTTTGGGGGTTTCAAAAACAGTCGATCTTTTGATATAGTTTTGATCTAACAGCAAAAATCTATCGACTGAGAGGTGGTGATGGTACAGTGTCATAGTACACTGTGCCATCACCACATACGCCTCCCTCCTTGCTTCAATGCAGGGCTGAATGTGGGGCGGGGGTCACTGATGAGGAGGACGAACCTCCGAAACACCGGTGTATGACCCTGGGCGTACCAATCCCTTTTTGGAGCTTAAATCATTCTTTTTTGGAATTATATTGAATGTTTTTTGGGGGTTTCAAAAACAGTCGATCTTTTGATATAGTTTTGATCTAACAGCAAAAATCTATCGACTGAGAGGTGGTGATGGTACAGTGTCATAGTACACTGTGCCATCACCACATACGCCTCCCTCCTTGCTTCAATGCAGGGCTGAATGTGGGGCGGGGGTCACTGATGAGGAGGACGAACCTCCGAAACACCGGTGTATGACCCTGGGCGTACCAATCCCTTTTTGGAGCTTAAATCATTCTTTTTTGGAATTATATTGAATGTTTTTTGGGGGTTTCAAAAACAGTCGATCTTTTGATATTGCAATTCGAATAGTCTATTTTAACTCCAAAAAAAAGCCTTCTTACTTCACTGAGAGAGCAAAAATAAAATTTCGTTTCTCATTGATAGAATTCGCGCTGATTAAAGCTTCTTCTTCGGAGTTGTAGTAGTTAGTCAATAGATGAAATCTTAGAATTCCACTGATCTACTTGGTTTTGAAAAGGGCCACGCATTACGCTGTAACACTCAAAAGAAGACTGGCTTTCGCAAACTATATCCCTTTTTTATACGCTCTTTACTTTGATGCTTCGGAAAGGACGTATTTTTTTGGTCGTTTTCAATCCTCACATAACCATTTGATAGCTCAAATAATAAGAATTTTCATGATATATGTCTTCTCCAAAAAGGCCTTGTTATTGCGCCGAGGGAGCAAAAGTAATTTTGTTTCTCACTAGAAAATTTCTCACTGGAGATTTCCTTTTGGAGTTTTCATAATTAATCGATAGATTAGATCCAAAGAATTTTAACGATCTATTTAGTATCGAATACTGACCCATGTCGTGGTGTAACAGCCAAAAGATGATTGAGCTTCGCAAAACTTGGAAAAAAGCATTGAGTGCAAAACCGGATATTCCTTTGGCTGTTATGAAACTCTAAGAAGTTTGTTAGAGAAACGAAAGCATTACTCGAATCCTTGAAATTTGATCTACCGTCTGGGATCTAAATTTCTCTTCAATGGGCGAAATTTTCTCCAGTTATGTCACTGCGCATGAGAACTTTTTTGCGCCAGCCTGTACGTGTTAGAGGCTCAAAACTCATCTCTAACATGCAAAAATGCTGCGCCAATAGCCAAGCTACCTTAATTCACATCAGAGCATAATATTAACGGAACATCTAGACACACTTTTATAATCACTGAAAAAAATCAAAGTCGGTAAGGCAAATATTGTCTTCAACCGCTCTCCGTCGACAAATATGACATCATGAATCCACAAGCGATGATATCCAAGAATCTAGTGTACGGATATGCCAGTCACGTACTATGTTCATGATTGTGAGGAGTGTTGAACAAATCAAGAGAAAGACCACATTCATATTTTGGAGGCAACAATTAATGGGTCTAATGTTCAACTTTGACAGCAAAAACAATATGGCTAATGCATTACCGAAGAGAAAAAATTAGTTTGTTTTCTTCGTAGAAAAACATCTTCATCATTGTTAATCTACAGCACAATCAAATAGTCCGGTGACGTAATTCTCCGTCTGAAAAGGCCCAAATGATAACCCATCGATCTCTTCGAGGAGATTCAAACTTAATCTGCCATTCATGTGCGTTTGATTGCAGGTTTATCGTTGTCGATCTATTTGACGTGATCATACAGTGCAGCATCAGAATAACGAGAAACCGAAAATGACAATCAAATCTCGAAACACAAACGCGTCAGCGACTTGTATTAATAAAAAATAAAATTGCTACCATGCATGTGGTACTTCACAGTCACGTACTGTAAAATGTTACTTCGGCACATTCTAATTACTGAAATCACTTACGCCTTTTCATCCACGTAGAGAGTCGTCGGTATAGTTACCAGAATCCAGTCACTCACTGAAAGTATAAATGCAGGCTTACAATTGATACTCGCACTCTCTAGTATTTTTGCTGCATTTTTCGCAGTGTTATAATGTTCATATATCCCTAAGAGAATTGACTGGTGCGAAAAGAAGCGATCTCTGACGGGAGTCGAACTCGAGTTTCTTCCATACCGAGGACGTTTGCTACCACTACACCACCTAGCTACATTCGCGGCACCACTCATTCTTCAACATCCCTAAGAAATTTCGGGTTTTAGTTTTACAATGGCTGCGCTCAAGCGGGTTTATAAAGCGAAATTGCATACTCGACCAAACTTGTTAAAGGTTCGTGACTGACATCTAACACAGAGATGTTAAGGAATGAGTGGTGGTACAAATGTACCTCGATGGTGTAGTGGAAGCAGCGTCTTCGCTATGGATAAAAGGCGGGTTCGGCTCCCGTCTGGGGTCTTATTTCGCTAACTACTCAAATTTCTTAAGCCCCATAATTATTATTTGAGCGAACATGTCATGTGGTCTGTTATGGGTTCCTGTACAGCTCGATACATAACGGGGTGGTCAAGAGCCCATTATCAGACCACATGACATGTTCGCTAAACAACGATTATGACATATAATTGATTTTGGGCGTAGACTAGAGAAAACACCCCAAATAAACGGTATAAATAGATATTTTTATGTTCATTTTCTTATCGCTCATAAACCTCTCCATACAAATTCGCGTTCATTCAATTATATTCGCAGAATTAGCTAAGGTCCCTACCAATTCACCACATGTAATATCACCGTTGCCTTAGAGTACAAATAATGGGATAAATTTCTAGCCCCTGAATTACGGCAATATTTTTTCATATGTCACGTCACGCGGTTGGCGCAGGCTGGACGCTCTTCATACTATTGTAATTTCGTTATAAGTTTAAGTATTATGTCGCCGCTACGGTAAAGGTACCGTAGTTCTAAGAAAGAGAACGGACCAAGGAGAATTTAGTGAGTCTAACGGTTAAAGAGCAGCGCCGGTGCTTCTCAATAACAATAAAGGCAAGTGTACAGCTTTAATCTTTTTGGAATATTTGCGTGTATTGTTGTGAGAAGTTGTTCTAAATTGCATACTGCTGACATGCACGAGTTTTACTAAATTTTATGCTACTATGAGAAAGAATTTCAAAAGTTTTGTATAATTGATGGTCGTAGAATCTCTGGAGATAAATTAGATAACTAAGAAAAAGATCTTCAAACAAATATGAGATTTGTATCGAATTGTTCACCCATTTGATCCTCCGTAAGCTGAGATTCCGTACTTACAAAACCGAAAAGTTCAGCCGCTCCGTAATGACTAAATGTACATAGAACTGTAGTAGAAAATTTCAGGTCAGGCTTCTGAACCAACACAACTTCCTGTAGACAAAGTAGCATCACTTCTTACGAACCTTATTTTTTATCAAAAGCAGTTTCTACGTGTTAGTGCAAAGTATTTGAATTAACAAGGGACAGAAACTTTTTGACGGATTGTTCATTGATGCTTCTCAATGAGTTTGCCAGCAACAATATAGTTGAGCTCTTCTGTTTTTTTTTGTCAAACAATTATATTAATTTCTACGTGTCGCCAGGGAACTTCAGATGCTAAGTCTTTATATAAAAAATCAATAAAACCAGCGACCTGCTTCTTTCTGAAGGATAATTCTTAAACTAAAATAAGTGCTGTTGGAATACAGCACCATGGCGGTTTTACAAATTCTAATGATAATTTCTACACTGTTATTACTTATTGTTATCTTTTATCATTGTCATAAAATGCTCCTTTCAACATTTGAAAAAAAGCCCATAGAAGATAAGCCCACTTTCAGTAACTAGAAGAGCATTTGTGATTTGCTGGTTAGTAAAAAAAAAGACTTCTCCAGAATCTATCACTGTTGTTATAAGTAACCAACGATGAGAGAATATAAAAAAGAAACGTCAAAGTGATTTAAGATGAGCGTAAATGTATTTTCTCTGATAGGAAGTTTAAACCCTTTCAGAGGTCTGGTAAAGTCATCTCTAGTGGTATGCGCACGTTTCGGTCTTCTCGTATACTTCACCAGTACCACATATCCTGAGGTATATCTCTGCTACTATTAACAGTTGGCGCCAAACAACTACCACACTCCTTCAAGTGAAAAATCACTCAGTACAGTTTTTCTAAGAGTGGCTGATTGTCAATTGCAGGGCTTACGGCTGTTATGCAAGCATAGGTATTGATAAATATTCCAAATGACTATCTTCAGAACTCGATTAGAAGTTCGATAGAGCCTGATGGGATGTTCTAAGCCTTTCAAAAGTCTCGTTAAAGCATCGTTAGTAGTATACTACGTTCCGAACTTCTCGCAAACCTAATCAGCACCATATGCCCTAGCCTTATGCCTCACCTCTTACTATTGGCAATCGGTGTCGAACTAATATCACTACACGTCCAGTGAAGAGATTCCTTGAATTAAAATGTATTTACTATGGGACTTGATTTCAATAAAAAAACACAACCAATAAATATATGAGAAAAACTAGAGTTCTAAACAATTACCGTATGGTGAGGTGCTTTTTTACGGCCAATAAGAAGAAAGTTTGGTGATGCAACGAAGAGGCGAAGGTTGTTCAACGAGGTGACGAGGTAAGAGTAGGCACACATGATTCAGAGGTGTGACACGACTTAGCTGTATTGCCATCACCATTTTGATTTTTCTGTGACTTTCAAATTTTTTCCTTACATTATTATCAAAACACATCACTTCACTGCTTCTTTTAATTTAAGCCACATCACAGTTTCTCACTAGGACCCAGTACTAGTTTTCAGCTCGCTTCCTTTGTTGACGATTTTATCTTTACGAATGTTGTAGAATAGTGATCGAACAAATCCCATTGCAATCTCCAGACTAGCTAAGAAGGAATATTCCGATGGCCGTTCACTATTAAATATGGGGGATTGTTGGGAGTTGTGAGATCGATCCACGTCAAGCTGCTCAAAACATCACTAGCCGCTCATGCACGGCACATCCTCTCTTAAAATATATAGGAAACAGAATAAAAGAGGAGTCAGGACAACAAGACAAACCATCTTCTGTGAGAGGGAGACTGGGCCAGTAGGATCGACTTGAACTAACTCGTAATAAATGTGGTGATGTTATATTGGGCATGAAATTGAGCTGGCAGTAATCGGGATCCACGCTGCATGACACTGCATGATAGCCTCCTTATAATTTTGACGAGCAACGTTATCCACTCTTCTCATGGTGATTAGACTCGAAATTATTCAGAACAATATCTATCTGAACAGTAGTGACAGACTTTTCGGCGATTTTGCATTATTAGTCTCGAAAGTTCGGAATGACATGCACTGAGCACTTAAGCATTTTCTTAATCTCAGCAAAGGAAATTCTTGTATAAAGTGCAATTTAAATCGCATGCAGCTTCTTATAAACACCGACCGTTCTGTTCTTTTCAAGTTTCCGTTATTGAAGACAAGCCCCACAGTATTGAATGCAACAGGGATATGCCTGACTCAGCTCAGAAAAATCGACATGTGGTAAGGTACAATACCATACAATATACAATATATATGGTAACCATATCTGCCCCTCCCTGAGATTTATTTTTTGGATTTTCTGAAAATTTATGCCGATTACTTCGTCAGCGTTTCAAGCACATGTTGTTTATCTATAAAATATTTTGTAATAGCCTCTATATTCACATGCAAAGTGGTTTACCAATTTTGAAGTTCTATTTATTTTTAGATGCTTTACAAAGGATTAGTTGAACCATACCTAAACTCATGCAATTGCCTTCTCTACCGGTGGCTCCATACACGTTAGATTGTTTGGAATTAGGTGCCGTGGTCGGCAATTGTTGATTGTTTGGAATTGAGTGCCGTGGTCGGCAATTGTTTGGAATTGACTCTGAACTTTCTTAAGGGGATTGCAATTGGCACTGGCCTGATACTGTAGGTGTAGAACACGGTAAGATTAACACGTTTACTGTGGATAAACTGTCAATTAACCAATCGGATAAGTGGATTGAGTACGGTAGGATTACAGTAACCCTAACGAACCAACTACTAGCTGCTAACGGATGAAGGGGGATGACTAACAACTACGGATGACAACTAATGAGAGCCCATGACACTAAAGAATTATGAGAACCATGACACTGAACTTTCTGTTTTCACGAAAGCTTATATATGGAGCACAGACAAAGAGTTTACAGATGAAGCGCTACAGTAAGCCTCCGATTATGTAAAAAATCTACGCACACAAAGGGTTAGATTTGAAAACACAAAGGTTAACATGCGTACAAAAGCTGACAATCAAGATGATGGTTTAAGATAAATTCAACACAAAGAATTTCTCGCTTTCACCACATGGGAAAAAGGTTCTTAGCATAAAAAGTGACAAGTTCATCTCGCGATGGGAACGTAAACACAAAGTACGTTGGCCAGCTGCACATTCGTTCGCCGGCACCAACAACTTACAGGAATTACAGTATGCCAAATCACATAATTCCAAACACTCCGGCCGCAGAAAAGAAAGGAAAAGAGACAAACTCAACACTTCAAAGAGATAGGATGGTTTATTATAGAGGATTAAGTGGCAATAGTGGCTACGATAAGTTGAAGCACTGTTCGAGAGATTAAGGTGACTATGGGGCACGACTCATCGGCGGAGTTCAGTATGTCGCTATGCACGCCCCGTGAAGTTAACACCCAAGGTGGTAGCTAGTGGGTGATTAGATATGTTGTAATAACGGAGCCATTTGGGTCTGATATAAAACTGATGTATGACCGGGTTAAACATAGGACCAGCTACCTTGAATTCGGTGGCGAAGAGAACATAGCTCATTTGTTGGAGTGCTCCGCCGCAAAAGTGAGTGTCCCATATTACAGACGTAAAGGGAGACAATGTCAATGCGGCAAGCATATCAGGTAGAGTAATGTTTGGTCTTACCAAAGCGGATTACACAGAAGTTTAGAATGAAAGGGTAAGCATAGAAAACAACCAGAGGATCGGTATAACAAGCAGATAGCTCTTGAAATTCAAGAGTTTGTTAACAATCTGAGAGGAACTAAGAAAATTAACTAGTTCCTTCAAGGAAGTGGAATTGTTTGATGGCAGCAGCTTGACGTTGCCTGAAGGAGAACGAAGAGGCCCGTCGTCAACGAAGACGAGATTCCCTTTGATAGGAAAGGTAATCGAGCCTGCTGGGCATGACGCATTGCAAAAAACTGAAACAGATGGAAAGTTAAAATGTAATATCAACTTATTGAGATAACCTGTCATGGTGCATCTGGCGGGCAGATGGTTCGATGGGCAGATGATGTCCGTTGTTGCTTCACCATGAGTTGTCGTACACACCAGGTTGACCTCGCCACCGCCCAAGCAATTGTAGAATCATGTTATCCTTGATTCTGTTATACCTCAGTCGCACAAAACCGAAATCTTCAGTTGTAAATGCAAGGTTCTGATAAGTGAATCTGGAAATTTGGAAACGAATGAACGAGGATACTGCCGACCATTATGGCCGTCTGAAAGCTCTTGCCCCTTTCGAATGGCATGGAAGTTTTACGAAGCGTTTTCCACGAGACTGCGCTCTGCTTCTCCTTTGTTATATCGCCTGTTTGTGATGTTGCGTCAGAATGACCGTAGAAGTAGAACGAATATTTGCTTCGCGCCATGTAACTGCTGCGGTCCCCATTGGAGGTGATGTGCGCTTGATTTAAGCCAGAAGGGTCAGAATCTTTCAACAGGTCTGTAACCATGGTTCCTCTCGTAGCTAGATCTGCCGGATTGAGGGTTCCTGGTGTATGACCAATAACTGTGTCGACCAAATTATCAAGGATGACCTTGACCCGATTCCTAGTATAGACGGGGTGACCTGATGACCGAGTCCAGTCTAAAGCCACTCTACTGTCCGTCCAGATAAACTTCCGGCTTATGGTTACTTCTAATTGTTTGACAACGAAATCAAGAAGTTTTGCGCCTATCATTAATACCGTTAATTCTAATCTCGGAATCGTGATCTTATGGTTAAGTGGTGTTAGTCTGCATTTGGACATTAGCAGTTCTGCCGTTGGCTCTCCGTCTTTAGGCCGACAAACTATATACGCGACAGCGCAATAAGCAGCCGTGGAAGCATCGGTGAACACGTGCAGGTCATATGTGCATGATGACGACTCTTGCGGTGGGAATAACAACCGAGGGAACGTTACCATAGTCGACAAAGCGGATCGAAGTTGACGCCATTGGGCATACTTCTCCGTAGGTATCTCTTCATCCCAAGCTAGAGGAATTTTCCAGAGGGACTGGAAGAACAGTTTTACCTGAAGAGTAGCGGGAGATATTATGCCGAGTGGATCGAAGATGCTTGCTATGTGTTTTAACACATCTCGTTTAGTCCACTGATGAGTATGACCCGACGATGATGGCATGGGGATAGTAATAGTATCCTCTGATGTGTCCCACCGAAGACCAAGAAGTTTCTGCTTTATCGGTGGAGACGAGCCTTCGCGTTTTTCGAAGAACCGGTTTAGGGGTTGAGCATTACTAGTATAAGTTCGCAGGTTCATGCCAGCTTCCTGGAAAAGCTGTTTGGATTCGTTATAGTATGCTATGCCTCCGGGACACTATTAACTCCGAAGAAGATATTATCCACGTATTTATTTCGGAGAATATCCTTCGAAAGTCGAGTATTGGTCTTGGTAAGATGGTGTTGAATGGTCCCCGCTAATAGAAATGGCGAGCAAATTAGTTCAAATGGGACCCTGGTAAAACGATACGCTACTATATTATCGTCCTCAAAAGGTTTTTTAGGGTCTTTAAACCAGAAGAACCGTGTGAACTGGCGAGATTCCGGGTGAAGACCAACCATCAAGAAGGCTTTTTCAATATCGCTAGAGATGTGTATTGGATAGAAACGAATCCGAAGGAGAATTCCTACCAGATCAGGTAACAATACTGGGTCTCTATAGAGGAGGTCATTAAGACTGGGTCTTCCCCTTCTCTTAGCGGAATCGTCATAGACACGCCTGAATTCGAAGTCAGACTGATCGTTTTTCCAGACCGCATAATGAGACAGATAATGGTGCTGTTTACCACAAGCCTTTGACACGCGCTCTATGATTCCTTTATCTAGATGTTCGAGAACTCCAGCATGATATAACTTCATAAATTCTGGTTGGCAATGAAGGGCTCTGTGAAGCGCGCGTAGACGACTAAGAGCTATATCGATATTACTTGGTAATTCGGAGGCATCAGTTTTGAAAGGTAACTGAACAACGTACCTTTTATTCACACTATCATAAGAGATCGTGTTATTGAAAAATCGAAGACACTCTTCGTCGTCGTTGCAAGTTGTATCGTCCAAGATCCCGACTGCTTCTAACTTCCAGAAGTTACTTACCAGTTCTGTCAGAGAGTCGTGTTGAGCTGGATTAGCAAGATTATCACTCATAATGGCTGGAAGGGTTATATCTCTAAGGTGGGGAGCGTGACCCGTGAGAATATCCCCGATGGAAGTGTGAAGCAAACAATGGCCATTGGGAAGTTGCCTATAGCGGAAATTATCACATAAAATGAGGTCCCAGAAATAGTCTGTCCCAATCAGAATTCCGGGCTCTCCATTAGAAGGCAAACAATAATCCTGTACGATTTCAGTGAGTGCTTGTAATTGGGGTAAAGGACGCGTTAATTTAGGAACGGAACGCACTGTCAGAAGCTTTTCCCCATTTTCAGTCTGAATGCCGATTTGGTAACTAATACAGCGTATGTCTAGTAACTCATTGGTTTCAAAGGTGGATATTTGCACGTCTTCACTTCTTAGAGGGGATAAGTTCAAGGCATCTGCGACCTCGTTAATTATATATGACCGGTTAGACCCCGAATCAAGGAAGGTCAAAGCTTTAATATGCCGGGAAGGGTCGTCCGGGTGGAAAATGGTAACTGCTGCACACATAAAGAGGGTAGCAGGAGGGTTAGGTTCAGGTTGTGTTAACGATAGAGCACAATGTTTCGATGATTCCCCCCGCGTGAAGGCGGACTGTAAGGGGGGAGGCGAATTTTTGATTTGGGTTGGAGGAATATCAACACATGTTACTTGTGACAATTCATTTTGTTCCACCGCAGTAGAAAAGGCTGCATAATTTCGTTGATGATGGTTAGCTCTTGATTATTGTAGCTGTTTTATTTTGGGGAGGTCTCGACCTGGGAAAAGCGTGGTTTCCCGACCTCAGCGCTCGTTTCCGAAGGTTGACGGTAGCATAATGAAGAGTGATGTTTCTTGGAACAGAAACTACATAATTTTTTAGAAACACAATTGTTATATAAATAACTTGAGCTTAGACAGTTAAGACATAGTTGCAATTTTCTAGTCTAGGAACTGCGCTGTTGCGCAGTTACATAAACGTTGCACTGAAAGGCGCTATGGGATGAAGAATGGCAATAGGGACAATTTTTTCCGAGTCGCTGCTGTTTATGTTTATGAATGAACTTATGAGAGGTTATGTTCTTACGTGCAGAATTAGCAGCAACCATGCAGTCGTATCTCCCAGTTTCCACTACCGATGATGGGAATGCTGGTTCCAAGACGTCCATAACGGCCTCTTTGCGAATAATATCTGTAAGAAGGTTAAGCAATTCAGTGGGAGTAACATTGTGGCTATGTGATGTTTTATCATATACTAAACTACGAATGCGGGCAGGAAGTTTATTCAAAAGAATCGCCCCAAGTGTTATTTCGCGCGAATCGTCGGCGCCTGTTGCCTGCGAAAGTTGACGCACTAAAGCGAACATTTGATTATAAAGTGTGGGTAATTGACGCCCTTGGGGGTCGCACTCTGGTAACTGCGCCAGTTTTGTGCAGATAAGGTGTTTTAAGGCAACTTTATCGTCGTATAAAGTTTTGAGAATCTCTTTTGCAACAAGATAGTTACTTGGAGTGATGGCAAGCCCCTGTATCGAGGAAAGAGCTTTCCCACGCAAGCAGAATTTCAACAAAGAAAACTTGGTTGTATCGTCTAACTGCCTTTTATTATCAACCAACGTTGCAAAACGTGCCGAAAACTCTGGATAATCCAGTAGATTGCCATCGAATGAAGGAAGTTCGAGTTTAGACAAGATGGAAGCGTCGACAAAATTAAGCAATGAGTTGTCATGGGGAATTACGTAGTTAGCAGCTGGTGTCGACGACGCGGCCGGTTGCGGATCCTCCCGGGTTAGAGGAACGGTTTTGTCCGACGCTCTATCGAATGCGTCAGACAGGATTTGTAACCCACGTTTTGAAAGTTCAGAGTCGAGAGAATTTAAGAGTAGGTCTAAATTCTCCAATAGAGTGACGGAAGTGCCAATTGTTTCACGATAGTCTCCGCGCGCTGCGACGAAAAGGTCGAATCTGTCCCTCTCGTCACTATTAGAATCCAGCAAAGGTTGCCATTGATTATGAAGCTTCAAAATCCTGTCGTAGGCCTGAAAAAGATAGGATTTAAGTGAGTTTACCTCCGCGTAGAACGCTTCTATCTGGATGTCGTCCAGGTGAGTGAAATCGGTTTGTCCCGAGCGGACCGTGTATTCCTTGAGAATTTGGGTGTGTGCCGCCTGATGGCGCTGGAGAAGCGTTTTGAGGGAGAGAATCTGCTGGCGGATGGAGGAACTGTCCGGAGTAGACATAGCTATGGAAGTAGACTTAAGACAAGAAGATCCAGCAGAAGATTGCACGCTAAGATTGGTGCCGTGGTCGCCAATTGTTTGAAATTGACTCTGAACTCTCTTAAGGTAATTGCAATTGACACTGACCTGATACTGTAGGTGTAGAACACGGTAAGATTAACAAGTTTACTGTGGATAAACTGTCAATTAACCAATCGGATAAGTGGATTGAGTACGGTAGGATTACAGTAACCCTAACGAACCAACCACTAGCTGCTAACGGATGAAGGGGGATGACTAACAACTACGGATGACAACTGAACTTTCTGTTTTCACGAAGGCTTATATATGGAGCACAGACAAAGAGTTTACCAGATGAAGCGCTACAGTAAGCCTCCGATTATATAAAAAATCTACGCAGACAAAGGGTTAGATTTGAAAACACAAAGGTTAACATGCGTACAAAAGCTGACAATCAAGATGATGGTTTAAGATAAATTCAACACAAAGAATTTCTCGCTTTCACCACATGGAAAAAAGTTCTTAGCATAAAAAGTGACAAGTTCATCTCGCGATGGGAACGTAAACACAAAGGACGTTGGCCAGCTGCACATTCGTTCGCCGGCACCAACAACTTACAGGAATTACAGTATGCCAAATCACATATTTCCAAACATAGATTGCCTGTGTAAGAGGCGATCATAAATTCAATTTCGTACTAGCTGGTGCGTCAGTGCTTAGCTATGCTTCAATTACTGCAGTCCAATTAATCTAAATGTGCACATCACACTCGAAAATGCAAGCCAATTTCCTTTCGCATTGTCTAAGAAGGATTTAATGAACTTCAACTGCTTTTTTAATGATATAAAGTATTTATGTCTGCTTCTGTGATCAGCAAATGGCAAAACATCTTCACGAGTATAAAATGTGTGCCCACATAATTTAAAAGGTTTCGATATTTTCGTCAGTGCGATCATCTCGCTGTTACCTGAGTAACAAATGTATCAGAATCAGTGTGTTGCGGGGAAGGACCTTATTGTTCTCTCTTCCCCAACTGCGTGTGTTTTATGCCTTTTTTCGAAAGTAATACTGAGCAGCGTTTTATCATTGCTGTACTGTTTTCCAGTTCCTTCTGATGCCGATGACCGAGTGGTTAGTGAAGTAAGTTATCAAGAAGCAATATTCCAGTTTGACCTCCTAACCAACATTCTCCTGCATCATTCATCGTACGCCTTACGAAACGGTTAGCTAACCTCCAAGATCGTATGGATAATCGTCTTGATCACCATTCTACGACATTCTCCAAGAAGTCGAAATTCTGAGGCAGCAGCCAAAGCAGCCAATTCGAAGAGCTTCGCGGAAAATGAATGCGAATAAACGAATCGTGTACTTGTGATTAACACAATAAATGTGGAGACAGATTTGTGAAAAAGAAATCGAAAATTCTCCTGAGAGTTAGCCATTGAAGTCTTTGTCTTGTCCAGAGAGAAAAACGTTAGCGAACGTTACTAAATATACCACTGCCTCAATTAGTATCTGAACGGCTGTGGAATCTGGGAAAAAATTTCGAGATATATTCAAAACTCCGAAGTCCGAAGAGTCCCAAGTAGAGCTGCATCAAACACAAGCAACTACTTGGCAACTAATGTCTTAGCTTTCAAGACTTTGCAGATTTACAGATCCTTCCTTGTAGATTCCTATTGTATTAGGCCGGTGCAAAAGTAATCGTGGTTCAAAATATTGCAATCAATAGCCAATCAATAGTATAAACGATCACCTTGATTCAAGTGAATATATTGCACGTAAAAGTTCATTGAAAATTCTCACGCACTTCTGTTTGATATTAAGAAACTAATAAAAAATTTGAAAAGAATCCTATACGCTAATTCATTTCACATACCCAATGATGCACAGTGTGCGCGAAAACTTTTGCGTCAAGTGGGATTCGGACCCACATTTGACCCTGTCCGGGGCGCGTGCTGAACCGTTGCACTATCGACACTCGTTTTGACACCATTCCCTGTACGCTACAACGCGTGATCTGTCAACAGCCAGCAGCCAACCGGATAAGATGAGAAGTGGGTTCGAGTCCCAACTTACGCAAAATTTTTTGCACATCACTCTACATCAATGGGTGTAACATCATACCACCGCAATAAGCGGTGAAATGAAACGAATTCTCATTTTCGCATGGTTGGGACACATATGGACTCTACGATGAGTTTGCTCTTGTGTGAGGATGTTATCACCAAAAGAGAGAGTGATTGCACGCCTATTGTCAATGCTGTTCAACTCCTCTCAAGATTGCAGAAAAGATGCAAAAGGTTTCGTGGGATAATGAATGAACGAAGGGAATCGAATGAATTCCCGATAACAGATTATCATTAGTGAACGACGCATTCTATCAAAGAGCATATGCGACCATAGCTTCAGATATTATGAAATGATACATAGGATCATGTGAATAGATAAACACGTCAATCAGCAATCAAACACGTACACAAGAGAAAATGACGTTGGATATTTATCGCCACCTCTGACGATCACAGGTTTATCATTGAACAATCATTCAAAGCGCCATTAACAAGTATTGTCGTGGCTTCTTCCTTTAATCGCTATAATCTTGAACAAGCACTCACTTGTGTTAACATGAATCATTTATTATTTGTTAGTATAAGTTAGTTCTCGAGTGAGTTCTCCTCAAACAGGAAGAATCGTCGGCCTAAGATTGTCTGATTTTCCTTTCAAGTCACGATTCCGAGAATGTCGAGCTTTTTTAGCAAATCTGAAGCGTTTCTACTTCACCGAGTAGCGACTTCACCGAATCGTAACATACACATAAATTCAATGTCGTTTAATCAGAATATAAAAGTCAAGACTACGGAGAAGTTTGACTAAATTTTGGGTCATGGTTCCAGGAAGTTCGTAGTCTCACGGACCTCAGTACTTGGCTAATTTGCTCACCCTTATTGCCATGAAATAAGCATGAGACAATGCCAAACCTCTGTTTGCTCAAAATAAGTGTGGTCTTGTTGAAAAATAGCATAGTTCTCGCCTAATCAGGTGTTGCAAGATGGGTGCAAAAGTCGTCGATAAGAAAGGGCGCGAGATCTCGTGTGATGGTGACACATTCTTCCTTCTGGTTCATTTCGGGGTTTTTGGCGTTTATCCAAAATGCCTCAAGAGTTTTGCGCGTGGATGTTTTTCATTCCTACGCCAGGATTGTGACAGTCACATCAAAATCCTTGTTGTTGTGCTTTTGTGCCCTATGTAAACCTAAAGGTTTGGTTTTATCTATTTTAGATTTACTGTCTAGATGTTCTTTTATGCGGATGAAAAGTGGTCTACCCGTTTCGCCTATATATTCTTCCCCGCATGTTTTACATGTTAGCAAATAAATTGTGCCCGATCTCATACAATCTCCCTCTTTTCCGTTGGGGCAGATTATACAGTTGTTGGTGTCGAACAATCGATCATAGAGTCTATTGCGGATCAGCTGATGGCGGAGAGTGGCAGGTGGGGTTTCGATAACTACCACGGAATTTTCAAGACCGCATCTTTTTAGGCACCTTTTAACCGCGCTACTAGTTTCGTTTGATATAAATGGCAATTTGAAGGGGATTCTATTCAGGTGCGGAGTATTGTTCTTTTGTGACCTAATTCCACTTTTTGAATATTCCCTAATGGCAAATGTTTTGTAGCTGTTGGAAATGGCGATTTTTCGTGCCAAGTCTAATGATTTGTTCCTTTCCTCTTCTCCTGTGCACACACTTTTAGCCGTTCGAAACATGTTTTTAATTAGCGATTTTTTCATGTGTGAAGGATGAGAGGAAAGGTAATTGGCCAAAATGTTTTTGTTACTAGGTTTTCGATACCATTTTGTACTATAGCCACTATCCAAAAGCTTTACTTGGGTGTTTAAGAATGGAAGCCAGCCCCTGTTTGGACTTTCTCGCGTAAATTTGATATGCTCTGACTGTCCGTTCAAGACTTCAGAACATTTGTTCATTTCCTCTTGCGTGGAACAGACAATGAAACAATCATCTATATATCGGCAGTAGAGCAATGGGCGGTGAACGAGAATTGGAGCTTCCACCTTATACATAAAAGCGATGGCAGCATATAAATAAGACCACCCGAATCATTCGAATAGACTAACACTACATACGCCCAGGCTCTGAAGAAGGCGTGTCGCCGAAACAGCCGAATTTCTACAACTACTTTACCAACCTCGCGCCAGCTAATCAAGATAAGTTTTCTCGATTTTCATATATCAATTAATCTTATTTCCTTTGCTGCAAAGTAATGAAAGTTAAAGGTTTTTTTTTCAAAATTGAACTGGTCGTTGATATCGCAGAGATTTAAGCTTTCAAATGTTCACCAAATGTCTGGGAGAAAACTTTAATGCAACAAAAAAGGCATTGAAACAATCGTGTGCCTCAGCTAGTGCACGTCGCCCCTTAGGGTTTAATGCGCTGAGAGTCATGTATCATAATGACTGCGATATATTTCATTTTTCTTTTGTTTGATACAACCAATGTAGTGATAACATAGCACAATAGAAGATCATTGGGCAACTGGGCATGTGGATGTGGCTGTAGAGCGCGCACAAGTACTGTTGTGTAGCGATACTTGACCGCTTCTGACCAGTAAGACGCCGCTCGAGAAATGATTACAAAATGATACACATAAGATTGGTACTTTTTTGAATCACACTGCTGTAAATTGATCACTGGCTTTCCGTTAACTTACGACTCACTTTGAATCTATATCTTCGCTAGCCCTCTTGTGGTCTTCGCCTTCGCTCTCGTTCTAGTCGTGTCTTCTTCACGGAAGCATCGCATGAATGAGAGTTCACCCAGCAATCCCTTTCTTATACAAAACGGTTACTGATGGTAGTGATTGTTTATTGATAATAATTGCTTTTCGTCGGACAATACTTCCCGCGAATGTTGGAGTCATTGCTGGCTTGCACGGAGCTTTATCATAAACTGATGATCAACTTTTTTTTCAGCTTTAAACTAATCAAAGACGCTCCGAAGGAGGCGAAGCGCGTTGATACATCAGTCGAATAAATAGGTTATTAACAAATTAAATAATCAAAACTGGCTCATTCAGCATAAGAGATGTAACTGAGTAGTGAGTCTGTAGTAAAGTCGATTATCATTCTATTGTGAATCTCCGTGCATTCCAGTTATTACATCGACTTTCAGAGGATGAAATGGTCGATAAAAAACAAGTATTATCTTAGGACAATCACTATCATCACTAACCATACTCTATAAAAAGAGCTCTGCTGCTTGATGTTCTCATTCAAGCGTTTCTCCCATGAAGAAGATCCGACTCAAACGACATTGAGGTCGAAGGCCAGAAGAAAGAATAACGACTGTGGAGCATCGACTTGGATCAGTCGAGCTTGAAGAGGAGAACGTGAGCCGAAACATTGGCCGGAGCGGAAATCAGAGAAGTCAAAACCTCTTCACTTGCTCACATTTGTTTAGCCGATGTTCACGCCAATCACGCAATCTTTGCTCCTGACTATCCCGACTTAGTGGAGGACGCCAAGCAGATAACGAAGCTATAATTGGTTAAAACCGTCTACGACTCTCAATCAGTGAGGGTGAATCAGTAAAAGTAGAGGAAATTCGATACGCTCGGCTACCTTTCTTGCAATGAGCTCACTGAAATGGACTTGGTAATCAATTTTAGTCCTTAGTAAAGTTTTTGTTCAGTTCTGTCAATATGTGATAGAGCTTTTTCTCCCCAACTTCTACAGGTCAAAAACTCATACATCATAACTATTCTGCAAAAATGCTGCGTCTATTGCCATACTGCCTCAATTTACATCAGAACATAACATTAGCTGAGTAGTTAGCAATACTTTCATGATCACTGAAAAAAATCAAAGTCGGTGAAGTAAATATTGTTTTTAATAGCTCTCTGTCGACAAACATGGCGTCATGAACCCACAATGGATGATATCCCAGCAATCTAGTGTATGGTTATGCCAGTCACGTACAATATTCATGATTGTAAGAAGTCTTGAACAAACGAAAAAAAAACCATTTTCGAATTTTTCGAGAAATAATGGGCTTGATGTTTAATGTGATATCTCATACAGTAGGATTAATGAAGTATTAACAAGATAAAACTGCTTTCGTGACTTCGCAGTAAAAAACGTCCGTGATCGTTGTAAATCTTTATCCTAACTAAATAATCCAGTTACGTAGCTCAATCGTTCAAAGACGCTCTGACGAAAACACATAGAAGTTCTTGAGAAGATTCGAACTAAATGCGCCATTCATGTGCATTTGATTTCAGGTTTGTTCATTACAAGTAACAATGATGAAGTCGATAAATATGACGTGATCAATGACTGCATTATTCAAGCAAACGAGCAGCCGAAGTTGACGACCAAACTCGAAACACCAACGCATCAGCACTCCTACAGATAGAAAATTATAATAAAAATTTCTTTCATCTATTTGGAATTTTACGCTCACATGATGTCCCCAAAAAAAGTCACTTAAACGCATTTAGCTATTCAAATGATCACCTAAATAGCCTCATCTATGAATAAACCTTCGGTGTCGTTATTTCTAACCAATCTTTCATTAATTCTATGAATAGAATTCATGTTGGCTCAAATAAAAATGGAAGGATCTATTGAAATTTGAGCGTGGTCTCAATAAAGCACTCGAAGGAAAGGTATACTATGATAAAAATACCAGCCAGCTAGCAATCGAGTGCGAAAACGCTCTGTGTTAGGTGAATGTTTCTCCTGACATAGAGTGTAAAGCGTACGTCGTCGATAACTATATATAAGGAGTGTAAGGCTCCCGAGAGAACTGACTATAAAAAGATGAGGCTGATGAGTCTGTAAGGACGAAACACGTGTCTCGGGCTGTACAAGAGCCCTTACCAGACCACATGACATGTTGGCTCCAATAAAAAATGGAAGGATCTATGAATAGACTTAGGAGAATTGAGTGGCGAGCAAAAATACGACATCAGGTGGAGTCAGACTCGCGTTTCATTGCTTACTTGAAAGCATTTGCAAACCATTGTTGTGGGTTGTTCTGATTAGATATACCCAATGAGCAAAAGAAGTGCTAAACTGCATGCTGCTAAAACTCTTCAAGGGACCAGCGTTGAAAGGCAGGTGGCGCCGCGTCTTCACTTTCCACAAGGCGCGGTGTCGTCATTACAGTATATGAGTGAGGTTTGAGGTCGAGCGGCACGGTACGAAACCTATCGATTGCTCCTCAAAGGGTTAAGCAAAAATTTTAGAGATAATGTGCAGCAGCTTATCTTAGAAGCTCTAGAAATAACTATATATTCGGCAGAAAAGAGAGTTCTATGTATTTGAAAAAGATTGAAACCAAACAATAACTGTTCTTCAAAATAAAGGCCATCGTTTCGTGCAACTTTCTGCCATTGGTCCGCCTTGTTTGGAATCTGGTTGAAGTATGAATCATTCGGCTTCGAATCAAAGAACTCTACACGTGATTCTTCAATGTTGTTGGACGCCTCAACGAGGCTAGTCTCAGAGGTTGAGATCTCCGGTATTGAACTGTAGAGACCAGAGTTCAACAGCAGATTTGCTTGTTGTGCCTTCTCCTTCAACTCCGTTGATTTCATCTTCTGCAGCTCGCTATGAAATACCCTTTTTCCAATAATGACGCAGTAAAACACGATGTTCGATGGCATCGGTGGACAAGACGGCGGCTTGTAACAAAGTGAAAATAAAGACGAATAATATCTAGGCCTTCAGTGGGAAAAATTCACGTAATAAACAGGGTGCTGTTCTATTATGGTGGCGCCAATTAAGGCCTTCGGTACAACCGCATTCTTTACTTTTGCAAAACTTTTTTATGGTTTTTCAATAGCTTAAATCACGGGAATTTCAATGGCATGTTTAAATTCTCAGGTAGCCTATTTTTGGTTCCGTATCAATCAAAATAAAATTTTGCTTATCATTCAAAGATTGCTCCCTGAATAAAGCTTCGTTGTGATGAACTTTTAATCGCTAGATAGAGAAAAGCTCTCCGACTATATTGGTATATTTGTGTTATTTGCATTTCATGAAGAACTTTTCCTACTTTGTAACGTTTGGAAGAATATTGGGTATCACGCTCAGTTAGCGCTACTAGTCGGCTAGGGTGTGCGAAGCAGGCGTAATACCGAAGAGCAAGCACATTTTGCAACATTTTAAAACAGTTCCACTGCGCCTGGCATAAAAATGAATGCTGGTAAATAGCACTATAGGGAGTTTGCAGATGCTCATCATAAACCACTACACTGTCATCATTCTTAATTGCAAAATTTGTTCCAACTTGTGAAAAAACGCTAACAAAGTTGAGCCCATTGCCTGTAAATATTAGGTTTTGTCACAAGACTTGGTACTGAATCAGTAAAAACCAAATTTATTAGCCAGAAGTAATAATTGCTCTGCAACACAACTGAGAGTATCCGAAATCAACCAGAACACATTTTTACCTTCTTCTGCCCAAGGTCATGGCCGCCTACAAAAAGCGGGTTTTTTCCACAAGTCAGCGCCATCCTAATCAGTAGCCGTCACCAGGCCGGCGAGAAACTCCTACTCCACGACCAAATTAACTTCAGCTAAAGGCTGCGCTTATCAGCTTTCGGGGGATTGGGCCAATAACTGGGACTTACTACTACCCGGAGAGACAACCAACGCCGTGAGCTGCTGTGCGCACGTGCACCGCTGCAATAGGGCGTTGTCAAGTCGACGTCATCGCAATCTTATCCTTCTTCAAGACAACGTAAGGCTGTATACGGCTAAACTGACATTGAGTGAGCTCACCGAATTGGGCTAAGAGTCGTTAGATCATCAGACGCACAGTCTTGACTCATGGTCGGCTAACTATCACTTCGTTCAGTTGCTGTAGTACTTCGTCGGCAAGGATAAGTTACCGGTCACTAATCATTTGCGTGAAAGATTAACTAGTTTCTTTGAATACAAGGAGGACGTGTTCAATAAGCGCGCTAATAATTTGTTGCCAGAGAGATGGCAGGTGTCCAGGCTAATGATGCATGCTCAGAATAGTGTAACTAAGCAGTTTTAATTACTTCTGGTTAATAAATTTCGTGTTGAGTAGTGGTCAAATGTGCCTCCGTGGTGTAGTGGTGGTAGCATGTATCCCCGGCATGGATGAAACGCGAATTCGATTCCCGCCTGAGGCTGCGTTTTTGATCACCACTCAATTCTCTAAGGTATATTTTAAGTGAAAAAAATTACATTTGACTACTAACACTCTTGTGAATTCTTTTCTAGAGAATGGGGTGGAAAATTCATTCGTCCCCTTATAATAGACTAGAATCTGACTCCTTTATTATCTTGAACTCGTGATATGCGTAAGAATTATGCTGAACAACGCTGACTATTGTAGAGATCT
>JAHQIW010001978.1:0-39247 GCA_019055375.1 Parelaphostrongylus tenuis
AATTGACACTGACCTGATACTGTAGGTGTAGAACACACGGTAAGATTAACAAGTTTACTGTGGATAAACTGTCAATTAACCAATCGGATAAGTGGATTGAGTACGGTAGGATTACGGTAACCCTAACGAACCAACACTAGCCGCAACGGATGAAGGGGGGTGACTAACAACTACGGATGACAACTAATGAGACCCATGACAACTGAACTTTTTGGTTTTCACGAAGGCTTATATATGGAGCACAGACAAAGAGTTTACCAGATGAAGCGCTACAGTAAGCCCTCCTCGATTGTATAAAAAATCTACGCACACAAAGGGTTAGATTTGAAAACACCAAAGGTTAACATGCGTACAAAAGCTGACAGTCAAGATGATGGTTTAATATAAACTCAACACAAAGATTTCTCGCTTTCACCACATGGGAAAAAAGTTCTCAGCATAAAAAGTGACAAGTTCATTCGCATGGGAACGTAAACACAAAGGACGTTGGCCAGCTGCACATTCGTTCGCCGGCACCAACAACTTACAGGAATCACAGTATGCCAAATCACATAATTCCAAACACTCCCACAGCAGAAAAAAAGGAGAAGAGACAAACTCAACACTGTCGAAGAGATAGGATGGTTGTTTATAGAGGTGTAAGTGGCAATAGTGGCTACGATAAGTTGAGGCACTGTTCGAGAGATTAAGGTGACTATGGGGCACGACTAACCGGCGGAGTTTAGTATGTCGCTATGTACGCCCCGTGAATTTAGCACCCAAGGTGGTAGCTGTGGGTGATTAAATATGTTGTAATAACGGGGCCATTTGGGTCTGATGTAAGACTGATGTATGACCGGGGTTTAAACATAGGACCAGCTACCTTGCCTTCGTGGCGAAGAGAACATAGCTCATTTGTTGGAGTGCTCCGCCGCAAAAGTGAGTGTCCCATATTACAGACGGGAAGGGAGACAAGTACAATGCGGCGAGCATATCAGGTAGAGAGGATTAGTAGAGTTTGGTCTTACCAAAGCGGATTACACAGAAGTTTAGAATGAAGGGTAGGCATAGAAAACAACCAAGAGGATCGGTATAACAAGCAGATAGCTCTTGAAATTCAAGTTTGTTAACAATCTGAGAGGAACTAAGAAAATTAGCTAATTCCTCAAAGGAAGTGGAGATGTTTGATGGCAGCAGCTTGACGTGCTGAAGAGAGAAAGAAGAGGCTCGTCGTCAACGAAGACAAGAATCCCTTTGATAGGAAAGGTAATCAAGCCTGCTGGCACGACGCATTGCAAAAAACTGAAACAAATGGAAAGTTAAAATGTAATATCAATTTATTGAGATAACCTGTCATGGTGCATTCTGGCAAGCAGATGGTTCGATGGGCAGATGATGTCCGCTGTTGCTTCAACCATGAGCCATTGTACATACCAGATTGACCTCGCCACTGCCCAAGCAATTGTAGAATCATGTTATCCTTGATTCTGTTATACCTCAGTCGCGCGAAACCGAAATCTTCAGTTGTAAATGCAAGGTTCTGATAAGTGAATCTGGAAAATTGGAAGCGAATGAACGAGGATACTGCCGACCATTATGGCGTCTGAATGCTCTTGCCCCTTTCGAATGGCATGGAAGTTTTTACGTCGCGTTTTCCCACGAGACTGCGCTCTGCTTCTCATTTGTTATATCGCCTGTTTGTGATGTTGCGTCAGAATGACCGTAGAAGTAGAAGGAATATTTGCCCCGTGCCATGTGTCTGCTGCGGTCCCCACTGGAGGTGATGTGCGCCTGATTTGAACCAGAAGGGTCAGAATCTTTTAACAGGTCTGTAACCATGGTTCCTCTCGTAGCTATATCTGCCGGACTGAGGGTTCCTGGTGTATGACCAATAACTGTGTCGACCGAATTATCCAGGATGACTTGACCCGATTCCTAATATAGACGGGGTGACCTGATGACCGAGTCCAGTCTAAAGCCACTCTACTGTCCGTCCAGATAAACTTTCGGCTTATGGTTACTTCTAATTGTTTGACAATGAAATCAAGAAGTTTTGCGCCTATCATTAATGCCGTTAATTCTAATCTCGGAATCGTGATCTTATGGTTAAGTGGTGTTAGTCTGCATTTGGACATTAGCAGTTCTGCCGTTGGCTCTCCGTCTTTAGGACGACAAACTATATACGCGACAGCGCAATAAGCAGCGGTGGAAGCATCGGTGAACACGTGCAGGTCATATGTGCATGATGACGACTCTTGCGGTGGGAATAACAACCGAGGGAACGTTACCATAGTCGACAAAGCAGATCGAAGTTGACGCCATTGGGCATACTTCTCCGTAGGTATCTCTTCATCCCAAGCTAGTGGAATTTTCCAGAGGGACTGGAAGAACAGTTTTGCCTGAAGAGTAGCGGGAGATATTATGCCGAGTGGATCGAAGATGCTTGCTATGTGTTTTAACACATCTCGTTTAGTCCACTGATGAGTATGACCCGACGATGATGGCATGGGGATAGTGATAGTATCCTCTGATGTGTCCCACCGGAGACCAAGAAGTTTCTGCTTTATCGGTGGAGACGAGCCTTCGCGATTTTCGAAGAACCGGTTTAGGGGTTGAGCATTACTAGTATAAGCTCGCAGGTTCATGCCAGCTTCCTGGAAAAGCTGTTTGGATTCGTTATAATATGCTATGCCTTCGGGAACACTATTTACTCCGAGGAAGATATTATCCACGTATTTATTTCGGAGAATATCCTTCGAAAGTCGAGTATTGGTCTTGGTGAGATGGTGTTGAATGGTCCCCGCTAATAGAAATGGCGAGCAAATTAGTCCAAATGGGACCCTGGTAAAACGATACGCTACTATATTATCGTCCTCAAAGGGTTTTTTTAGGGTCTTTAAACCAGAAGAACCGTGTGAACTCGCGAGATTCCGGGTGAAGACCAACCATCAAGAAGGCTTTTTCAATATCGCTAGAGATAAGTATTGGATAGAAACGAATCCGAAGGAGAATTCCTACCAGATCAGGTAACAATACTGGGCCTCTATAGAGGAGGTCATTAAGACTGGGTCTTCCCCTTCTCTTAGCGGAACCGTCATAGACACCGCCTGAATTCGAAGTCAGACTGATCGTTTTTCCAGACCGCATGATGAGACAGATAATGATGCTGTTTACCACAAGCCTTTGACACGCGCTCTATGATTCCTTTATCTAGATGTTCGAGAATTCCAGCATGATATAACTTCATAAATTCTGGTTGGCAATGAAGGGCTCTGTGAAGCGCGCGTAGACGACTAAGAGCTATATCGATATTACTTGGTAATTCGGAGGCATCAGTTTTGAAAGGTAACTGAACAACGTACCTTTTATTCACACTATCATAAGAGATCGTGTTATTGAAAATCGAAGACACTCTTCGTCGTCGTTGCAAGTTGGATCGTCCAAGATCCCGACTGCTTCTAACTTCCAAAAGTTACTTACCAGTTCTGTCAGAGAGTCGTGTTGAGCTGGATTAGCAAGATTATCACTCATAATGGCTGGGAAGGTTACATCTCTAAGGTGGGGAGCGTGACCCGTGAGAATATCCCCGATGGAAGTGTGAAGCAAACAATGGCCGTTGGGAAGTTGCCTATAGCGGAAATTATCACATAAATGAGGTCCCAGAAATAGTCTATCCCAATCAGAATTCCGGGCTCTCCATTAGAAGGCAAACAATAATCCTGTACGATTTCAGTGAGTGCTTGTAATTGGGGTAAGGGACGCGTTAATTTAGGAACAGAACGCACTGTCAGAAGCTTTTCCCCATTTTCAGTCTGAATGCCGATTTGGTAACTAATACAGCGCATGTCTAACAGTTCATTGGTTCCAAAGGTGGATATTTGCACGTCTTCACTTCTTAGAGGGGATAAGTTCAAGGCATCTGCGACCTCGTTATTATATACGACCGGTTGGACCCCGAATCAAGGAAAGCCAAAGCTTTAATATGCCGGGAAGGGTCGTCCTGGGTGGAAAATGGTAACTGCTGCACACATAAAGAGAGTAGCAGGAGGGTTAGTTCAGGTTGTGTTAAGACAGAGCACAATGTTTCGATGATTCCCCCGCGGGGAGGCGGACTGTAAGGGGGAGGAGAATTTTTGATTTGGGTTGGAGGAACATCAACACATGTTACTTGTGACAATTCATTTGTTCCACCGCAGTAGAAAAGCTGCATAATTTCGTTGATGATGGTTAGCCCTTGATTGTTGTAGCTGTTTTATTTTGGGAGAGGTCTCGACCTGGGAAAAGCGTGGTTTCCCAACCTCAGCGCTCTTTTCCGAAGGTTGACGGTAGCATAATGAAGAGTGATGTTTCTTGGAACAGAAACTACATAATTTTTTAGAAACACAATTGTTATATGAATGACTTGAGCTTAGACAGTTAAGACATAGCTGCAATTTTCTAGCCTGGGAACTGCGCTGTTGCGCAGTTACATAAACGTTGCACTGAAAGGCGCTATGGGATGAAGAATGGCAATAGGGACAATTTTTTCCGAGTCGCTGCTGTTTATGTTTACGAATGAACTTATGAGAGGTTATGTTCTTACGTGCAGAATTAGCAGCAACCATACAGTCGTATCTCCCAGTTTCCACTGCCGATGATGGGAATGCTGGTTCCATGACGTCCATAACGGCCTCTTTGCGAATAATATCTGTAAGAAGGTTAAGCAATTCAGTGGGAGTAACATTGTGGCTATGTGATGTTTTATCATATACTAAACTACGAATGCGGGCAGGAAGTTTATTCAAAAGAATCGCCCCAAGTGTTATTTCGCGCGAATCGTCGGCGCCTGTTGCCTGCGAAAGTTGACGCACTAAAGCGAACATTTGATTATAAAGTGTGGGTAATTGACGCCCTTGGGGGTCGCACTCTGGTAACTGCGCCAGTTTTGTGCAGATAAGGTGTTTTAAGGCAACTTTATCGTCGTATAAAGTTTTGAGAATCTCTTTTGCAACAAGATAGTTACCTGGAGTGATGGCAAGTCCCTGTATCGAGGAAAGAGCTTTCCCACGCAAGCAGGATTTCAACAAAGAAAACTTGGTTGTATCGTCTAACTGCCTTTTATTATCAACCAACGTTGCAAAACGTGCCGAAAACTCTGGATAATCCAGTAGATTGCCATCGAATGAAGGAAGTTCGAGTTTAGACAAGATGGAAGCGTCGACAAAATTAAGCAATGAGTTGTCATGGGGAATTACGTAGTTAGCAGCTGGTGTCGACGACGCCGCCGGTTGCGGATCCTCCCGGCTTAGAGGAACGGTTTTGTCCGACGCTTTATCGGATGCGTCAGACAGGATTTGTAACCCACGTTTTAAAAGTTCAGAGTCGAGAGAATTTAAGAGTAGGTCTAAATTCTCCAATAGAGTGACGGAAGTGCCAATTGTTTCACGATAGTTTCCGTGCGCTGCGACGAAAAGGTCGAATCTGTCCCTCTCGTCACTACTAGAATCCAGCAAAGGTTGCCATTGATTATGAAGCTTCAAAATCCTGTCGTAGGCCTGAAAAAGATAGGAATTTAAGTGAGTTTACCTCCGCGTAGAACGCCTCTATCTGGATGTCGTCCAGGTGAGTGAAATCGGTTTGTCCCGAGCGGACCGTGTATTCCTTGAGAATTTGGGTGTGTGCCGCCTGATGGCGCTGGAGAAGCGTTTTGAGTGAGAGAATCTGCTGGCGGATGGAGGAACTGTCCGGAGTAGACATAGCTATGGAAGTAGACTTAAGACAAGAAGATCCAGCAGAAGATTGCACGCTAAGATTGGTGCCGTGGTCGCCAATTGTTTGGAATTGACTCTGAACTCTCTTAATGTAATGCTCAAGACATTTTTCTCGAAGATACATTTGCGATGTCGCATTTCGTTGATTGCTGGTATCTATGCTTGGGAAAGTCGCAGTTTTATCGCACTCCATCAGAAATGAGAAAGAGCGAGCTAAAATCAAGCGGTGCGCTTGAAGAAATGGCTATTCATTGATACGTTTATTCAAATGGTCTTCTCTAAGTAGCCTATAGCTTTTCCTTACTTCGCATATACTTCACCTCGCTATCGTCTCTCTGCTCTTCGAAATAGCAAGGTCAAAAACGCGCTTCAAAAGTTCAACTTGAATTAAGCGGGTTGAATTTTCCTAAAACTTTTGGGAAGTCAAGGACTTGCTACCTCAACGTCAGTCAAGTATAAGCACTAATTGCCAATCCGATATCAGCAGTGATTGTTCTGATGCGAAGGAGTAACTGCTTCAATTTATTATGCAATACTTGATTCGGTATTTAAGAGAAAATAAAAATTTTACAAATATGTCAAGACTTCAAATCGACCACATCATGCTTTTCTTGCTGGCTACATCTCGACAGTGTTGGGATGTGGAGTGTTGCCATCTGGCCAAGGTAATGAATGCAAGATTGTTTATAATGCTCTAATATTCTCACCATTAGGTAAAAGCTTATGAGCACTAATACATTGAAAATCTCTATGTCTCACAGACACTCGAAAAATACCAAGGAACTTTAGAGAGTGATCTTAAAATTTGAAATAAGAAAGAAAACTTGTTCTACAAGATGTCAACAATAGTTCAATTTTTTTTTATATTTGTTACAAAGTTACGTGTAGTTTGGCCCTGAGATTTTAGCAACCACTCCGTATTACTCCTGCCTGGCGCTGCCGTACCAGATGCTTTTACCGGGGGTCAGGGAATGAGGCCCATATTTGATCCTGTTTTGGCATTTTGATATAAAACATATACCTTGTCCAGGCTCTAAACGTGGATGCTGGGTAGCATCACGAGCCAGCTTGCCAGTCTATCTCGAAGGAGCGGAAGGAGCTTATTTGTTGGAGCCGACCCCTAACAGCCTCTCATGTACTTCTTAGCATGCTTCATTGCAGACTTTTGTAGCCGACTTGACTCGTAGAAATAGAGTTTTGTCAATCAGGTGCTGCAAGAAGCAGGGAGCTTATACCCTCAATCCACCCGCGTCTCTGGGAAGCAACGATCGATTTTAGTTCGCGTATTATATTATCCACCACTTGGGGACGATCCACGTGCCCTCGCGACTAACCGGGCAAGATCCCTCAAAGAAGAGATCCGTGGTCATTGCCATACTCATCGGAAAAAGTGTTCGACAAGGCGGCGCTATATCGCCGAAGCTGCTTACTTCCGCACTGACAGTGGATGATTATGTCGCTCGATTGGGACGAAAAAGGTACACGGAATCATGTAATATTCCTATAAACCTTCCTTTTGCATACCACATCGTCATCTTTCTAAAAATACCAGTGAAGCAGAGACGATGCTCAACAAACTCAACGAAACGGAGAAAAAAGATTGGGCTACGCATACAAAGAACGAAGACAAAATTCATGAGAATCCATGGTTCGAAGGTGAACAATTCGTATTGGACGGTTATCTGATCAAAGAGACCACCTGGTACGTCTTCCTTGGGCGTTCGAACATGGAGAGCAACGTGAAATAGGAACTACACAGAAGAAAGAGAGCAGCGTGGGCCGCATTTGGGCCTATTAAAGAAGCCAACCGAATGGTGTTCCTCGAATTCCGTGCTCACCTTCTTGACTCCACTAATTCTCAGCATTCTGTTATGCAGCAAAGACGTGGGGTGATACTACAGCCAAGCTAATATATATATGCCATAGCTCATATGACGCTTGAGAGCAGGGTTCTGAAAATCAACCGGCACATCGCAACGTCTAACCGATTTGCGTAGCTTCGGTCTGCAAAACCTATCTCATTTTCATGATTCGGAAATACACACGTTGATTGCCATAATAGATGGGCCTGCCATTTGTAAAAAAAAAGAACAGATGACAGATGGACGAAAAAAGAACAGAAGATGAAACTCCAAGAAAACGCAAGCTCCCTCTTGGAAGGCCACTTAAACGATGGATGGGCGTGTTTGTAGCTAACATCAACCATTTACATCCGAGATGTAAACAAGTTTAGATTCACGGAATGGGCCTCGCGTACGTCACCCACCGTTGCAGCAGACGATCACCATGAACGACAGTTACACGAAGGAGAAACGAATAAATATGTTAGGGGCCCGCACTACCACTGATGACGAGCCGTCCAAGCATCGAGTATGAAGTATTTGTCACAAAGACTACGAGTTTATGAATATTATTCCGTTGTTGTGTTATCGCGCAAGACTTTTGGAGGGACTCTGTGGACAAAATCTTTTACTGAACTACTATCAACTGATGGAAAGCTAATCTCGAAGAATTTAAAAAAAAGATACTCGTTTGTACAAGAGCCTACTTACAGGCTGTCGCACACAAAATAAAACAATTTCACATGCGTTCGCAAGTTATCATGCTTATATTCGCTGGCTGCAGTCCCTTTCTTTAAACTTGCATTACCCCTTCAATAGCCAAATTTGGGAATTTCGAGACTATTTCCACTGCTTCAAAAAGCCTTTTTACAGCACTGTAGCAGGAAGACTTAAATTGTGTTCCGCATGCTTTGCGCGTTATTGCCCGTATTTCCCGTAAGGCAGAGCTCTTCCTTTGGACTTTTAGTGATCGTTCGATAGTTTTAATTTCGGATATTCAGAGAAATATATATAATTCTTGAAAAGCTTATTACTCATACAGGTGTAGCAAGAAAAATGAAATTATGTTTCAACCGCACGCTTCGCGTATTAGTGCACAGATTTTCGTAATTAACTTAGATTTTCTCTCCGCTCCGTACAGACTTTTGGTTTCGTTGCATTGCAGTCGTAGAAGAAGACTTGCCCATCCGTGTTAACTTAGGATTTTTATTTTCATTTTATTCAAAGCCAAGTAAAACCTGCGAACAAGGCTGAGCTTATGCACGAAGAGGCACACCAACGTGAAGAGGAATTGTAGGAGTGTCAAAGGCATATGTTTAATCACACTTATCTCGAAGGCAGACAAGAACTCTAACTCATTGAAAAAAATATGGCGATGCACATGCGAACTCTCAGGCAGTCGATGCACAGCCACACCCACATCCTAAGCAACTAGTAATGCGCGACGTTTTGAAACTTAACATAGTTCCCTGCTGGAGTGGAGTAAAAGGGTTTTTTCAGAATGCAAGCATAGTGTTGGATTCGTGAAAAATTACCTATCAAATGTTTTTTAGTAGTTTAGAAGAAGAGCTCTGCCCGGCAACAAGTCCGCGAGTGTGAACAAGAAATCTATGTCATTTGCCAACAAACATATTAGAAAGACCATATTGGAAAGAAGCACGCTCAAGCTTTTGAGATTTATGCTACTTGATAGTCATTGATAGTTCGAACGAAGCGCTTTCGTCCGCTAAATATGAGCATGGTAATTTGCAACATGTGTAAATATAAGTTTATTTGTTGCTGCAAACGCTGTAGAAGAATTTTTCTGATAAATTTGTGCATTTTTGATTTAGCGAGATTCATGCTCTGGAATGGTTTTCAAAATTTGGAATGTCCTTCACATGTCCCTGAACGATAAAAGAAAGGTACAATCTTTATTTTAGAGAGTACTAGAACCTTCAACGTTACTGGCTTCACTAATTTGCCCGTAGCCATGGTCTACTCTAGTGTAGCCGAGGTGCGCACCAGGGTCTTTGGTATAGGAACTAGTGAGGCGGGAGCTAGGGATTTGTGGAACGTCTTGTAATGCAAGCAGTGAGTTTTCAACTCCTATATTACAAGTTTTACTTTCGCAAATATTGGAAGAAGTAGGAGAGGCTAATTGCAGTTTTTCAACTTATACTATCTTAATGCTTCCATGATTTGCGTAGGTTTTACTATTGAAAACACTCTCAATTAATTTTACCAACTTGTGAAGGTACTCAGTCTTTCAGCTTGTTTGATGTTCTCGAACCCCAAGCTCGTAGTGCGCTATTACCCGATGCTATAATATCCAACCATTTTGGGTCAACTCAGTGTACAAATCAGCTATAAACCAATGGATTGCAAGATGGATATTAAATCAGGACGTCATGCGTGGGGTATTCACAATTGAATAACCATTTGAAAGATTGTAGGCAAAAATGTAACAAACATCAAAAAAGCTAGTTATTACCTTTCCAAATGAGGAATGTTAACATGTTCTTGAAGTTTACTAGAACATGTATTGGAGTCTGAGGAATATTATAATATCGACACTGAAGGGAGAACATCATCAGAGTGGTAACCATATTTTACATCGAAGAGAGTGTGGCAGCAAAACGGTGGCCCTGGTTTAATAAATACATGTACTCGTTAAGGGTGAAACCTAGTTCAACAATCGTCTAAAATTGATTCTTGGCCCACCACTCAGCATGTTCGGACGAATCTTTGCGACACCCATCACTGCTAAAGCAGTAAAATAAGAAATGCACGTGGAAGAAAGTTAATTTTCTAAAACAACTCCAAGCTCTCCAGTTTTCCATTGCAGTCTAAAAGATGCCTTTTCAAAACTCATGGTTCTTGCAGCCGCAAGAAACGATGAACGCAGCTACATTATCGTCAGCGACACTGTGACAGGAATCTGCTATAAGACGAGAAACAACAAGAAGTGTACGAAAGCAGATGGCAAAGACACCATTGTTGAGGCTATTCCCACCGAACACTTGTCAATCTTTGGAACTCTCACGGTTTGAATACTTCTTTCTTGTACAAATTCATTATGTAAAGAAGAAAAACGTTACAGACCACAAACATGTTCATGGCGAATTGGTCGAGAGCGATGTGACAAAATGTAGTAAACAGAGCAGTTCGAATCTTGGCATTGAGTCCATATGGAAAGCACTTCCTTTCAGCAGTTGCTACTGTCGGCGGAAGCTGAATTTGAACTGTGATCTATTTGAAAAAACTATTTTTACCTAACCTATATTTGTTCTAGTATTATCGCAGCAGTAAACTGGCAATGTGTTTGGTAGTCAGTGTAATGTAGTATATTTTATGAATATACAAGAAATTCGCAATTGGAAAACCAAATATGATGGAAAAATTATAAAAGCTGTCTGAATAATATTAAGGAAGAATCATTTTTCAAATTCATCAATTTAGGTTTTGAGAGCTCGAATGGTTCAATTGACAGTAACAAATCTTTGTTCCTGAGAAGATTTTTCCCATTTTGAGTATGGGAATAGGCTACCAAAAGTAAAAGTGGAAAATCATCTGCATCCTATAGATTGACGAGCACCTTGTGGAGCTTTACGCGTCTCATGAAAAAAAAATGATATGTAAGAATGTCATAGATATTTATAGGAATGAAGCGGTACCATCTCTACGCCTGCAATCGCAAAAGTTGCCGCCGTGTCTATCAACGAACAACGAAACACATTGGATCTGAGTCTAGTTCTTATGTACTAACATCAGAACCCTCTCAAGTTTGCCGCCTCACCGTCTGTAAGAAGTGATCGCTGTGCCGGACTATGAATAACAGCGGAAGGTTAATCATCTAGTATGGTTTTTTGAGCTAAAAAAATTTGTGGCTTCCATCAAAAGCCCACTTGGGCAAACCGACACTGAGAAGTTTTACTTATCCACTTAAATTCTGCCAGAGTACCTCGCACACTGGGTACTCCGTCGAAAACATCAGGAGCTGAGAGTATTGATAGGATACGAGCCATTCTTGACTCCAACATCTAAAAAACCGAACGAGTATTCTCACAACATGACATAAACTGCTTCTTACTCTGCATCTCTTGTAAAGCATGCGGTGATAGAAATATTGGAGAAACGAGTGAACTACTATGTGGGCGCATAAGAGAACACCTAGAAGGGTTTAAAATTTATCAAGTACTCCTTTAAGTACATCTTGGGCACAAACGCATAACGATAATTTTTGACATGTGAGTTCCGCTGCTTTTTTAGATACTTTATTAATTCTTCTTCATAGCGTCCTTTTTCAGTGCGGATCCCAGTTCTTTTAACATTCAATTGGTTATTTCTTCTTCTTCTTCAATATCGTAGAATACTGATTGAGCAAATCACCTTGCAATCTCGAGGATGGTTGTGGTTGTGGAGTTCTATTGTTGAGATAACAGAGATAAGGCATTGTTGTTGACTGCTGGAGAGGTTTGAGAAGTTAAGCTCCGCTTTCCGCGCGCCGCGAAGAGCATCATAACCACTCGGTCACGGCGCTCCCAGCGGTTCCGCTACAACTTGAAAAATTTCCGTCTTTTTCGTGGATTATGCTGGAGACTAGTCTGCCGCCTTGAAGGAAGCCCGGAATATCCAACTAAGGCTTCTCCGCCTTGTCCTGGTTGTAGCAGTTTACCTCGTTCCGGACAAGTCTCGTACTAACCAGGCACAAAATTTTACAGAAAAACTATTAGAATTTTGTGATAAACTTGTGATAAGAATTAGGATGATAGCAAATTGATCGATTATCGCGTCAGCAGCTATTCACAGGGCGCCACCGCCAGGCGGTCACGAGAGTGGCCAACGGTTACCTTCTCGCATATAACAACCCAACCTATTGTACCTGCTGCGTTTCCGAGAAACGGTCCTTTCATGATATAAGCACATCTTTGGCATCAGAAACGATCATGCTATCGAATGATCACTAGAACTCCAGAGGAAGTGCTCTCTCCGGCAAAAATATGCACGTCTTTTGCGCAGGAAATCTCCTCCTGTAGCAACGTCAAAAAAGGTTTTTTCTTTCAAACGAGCAGCGTGGAGCGCTAGCCTGAAGTCCAAGCTTTCAAATGGTTAACAAAACTCCTATCAAAACTTCTCCTCCACCAAATGAGGTCAGTTTTTCATTTGTTTCCTTATAATCGGAAAGAGGCGATTCTAATGCAGTTGGTAGCAGAAGTATATGGAAAAAAATCAACTTTCATAAAGTGGAGAACATAAATTTGCCTTAATATCTGTACTTTCAAAAAATTACTTCTTATTTCTTATAATACTCTTCCGGACTGCCTTAACATTCTATCGTGGTATACCAATTGAGAGCTCCCAAGCTGCGAACGAGCTGAACTCTTATGGTTTGAATAGCTGGTAACTTGGTACAGAATCTTTTCGTAGAGGAACAGTTTTGTGTAGACTACAAATATCATTATGGCAAATTGGTCGAGAACAATGTGGCAAAGTGTATTGAACAGAGCAACGAAAATTAGCATCGGGTCCATTTGCATCACAATTTTTCTGGGCATCTGTCATTGTCAGTGGAAATTAAGATTGAATTGCAATATGTTAGAGTCAAGGAATAAACTGGCAGGTCATGAAGTTGTTGATCAGTTATAATGATACAGCAGACCACATTGCAGTGCACGATATGATAAGTTTGGATCTAAGTGCAGTATGAACAGGACTAGTTGTAGGGCCTTTCATGAAGAAATTTACGTAAGTTTGTAAATACAGAACATAGGATGGACCTCTGTTTGCTTATAATTCGAAAGATGCTCCGTTATTCTCCTACTATTAGTTCCACAAAATCTATTTAGAAACGTATTACAAATGAAAGACAATGAAAGATTTCGAACAAATTAGTGAATTGTGCTCTACTACGATAGGACTTTGAGACTCTATTCAAAAAACATATTCAACCGACCCACTGAAAAGTGGACATAGCTAAGAGCTAAAGTTGGCTAAATTACATTTAAAACACATTTTCCCTCATGCATTCATGTGTTCAGAGCTCAAAGGTTATTGAATGATCAGGAACAACTAAGCATTTCTATGAAGATGCTTCACATGTCCGCTCTGTAAGCCCGTTAGCGAAAGTAGAACTGAAAACGTTTGCGACTTTTGCATAGCGATCCTCATGTGGAATCTTTTCTGAAAAACGCATGACCGATAATCAGCAATGTTGCAAATGTTTAAAACATTTTGAACGCTCTCAATCATGCTCCTGCATTTGGAAAAGCTGCAGTCGTGTCTTTCAACAAATGATGAAAGGAAACGAAACTTCTTCATCTGAGCGCTTTTTTCAAGCAGTGATGTATCTTCTGATTATATGTCCAGTAATGTTAAGTGACGCGTAAATCTCGAACCTTAGGCAAAAAATGAACACTCATCTTACTCAATCTGAAAAAAACGTGTTTATCACAGCATTGTCGGACTCTATGATGCTGTTTTTCTATATGAGAACAAGATCGATTCTGTCAACAACGGTTGAATCAAAATCGAAGGAAACAACAACGGCACAAACTCTGCAATTTTGCTGCTTGATAACGCTTAACTTCATGTTGCAGAAACCTATCAAAGACGTCATAAAAGAGCTGCAGTGGGAGGTTTTAGGAGGTGTTACCGTACCCGCCTCACACTCCCGCATTAGACTGCCAGATTACCATTTGGAATTGCCAAATTTGAATTACAACCTAGCAAGTTAAAAGAAATGGCGTTTTTTCGGTTTATAGTTGCCATTTTCAAAATCTCATGAAAACCATCATATGAAATATTTTGAATATATCTCATAGTTATCATTTGAGCCAAATGTCATATGGTCTGTTAATGGGCAATTGTACAACCCGACACACGACTTTTGTCCGTGCAGCTTCGTCAGTCGGGCACGTTCATCGCCTTAACCAATCCTTTCGAAAGCCCCTAACATCCCTATCAGAGAGTAACGATTTACACGCGCCGTCAAGTGAAACAATTCACTAGATCGACAGTGAAATATTTCATATGTAAAGAACACATAAGCAATTAGCATTTTTAGAAAACTTTCACACAAAAAAGATTTGCATGTCCTTATTTCTACTAACGTAGAGGACAAAAATAGCCGGGTTATATTTCTAAGCCCAACATAATGATGATCTCAAGGAACTTATAGAATAACAGCGAATTGGTTTTAAATGGTATACTGCGTCATCGTGGCTGAAAGATAGGTGTACCTGAGTGTCGGACCGCAAAATACAATAGGAGTTCAGCTCCTTAGCGAGTCTTCCAAGTTAAGAAAGAATCCGATGTTTTCATCTGAGAAGATTAGCTTTGAGTGAATCGTACCAGGAATCACCCCATCTAAGTGGCTACAAGTCGTGAGGTGAATTTCCACCTCTAATCCGCAAGAGGTGACGACACCCCAATGTGGTATTGACGTAATGTAGGCCTTGACTAAGCTAACTTTGATGCCCACAGTAAGAAAAACAGCTGATCCAGCAAGAAATTTTCTTCCTCAATATCGCGCACATTCCGTGCTCTCGTTTACGGTATCGCGCAGTGAGGCAATCGTTGAAATGCAATCAAATTTCGAGGTGCCCAGTAGCACATGTGGAGTTGGTTAAAGATGTCTTGCATAGTGCACGAAGTCATTGGTTCGATCTCGCACTCATTGCTCACCAAGCTCTCCGTCTCTTTATAGTCAGTGAATTTGTGCCAGACTTGTCTGCAGGCATAAGCAGCGCTGGCTCGAGCGGGAAGCCTCTGCGAGTCATTGTAAATGCCGGATATGCATTCAATAAACTCAAAGGTAGTTCAAAATTGAGAACGAATGTATGACGCATCTCTCAGGAACTGATCAACGCCGAGAGCCCTTCCTATCCCTTATGAATGTAATTCTAGTGGAAAGAACTCCCATTTGTCTTGAAAATTCCTACTTTCCAGTGCGACTTACATCCATGGAATAGCAACGCAGTTGCAGCTCGTATTGCATAACATCATCATCGGTATTGTCAAACCGTAATCCAAAATATATTGTCATCAATGTGCAACTTCTATTAGAGGATAAAGGATAAAGCTCTCGGCGTTGACCAGTCGTTGAGGAATGAGTCATCGCTGTGTCTTCAATCGCAATTCATTTATTTGACGGTTCCTTGCAATGGTATGATCTTATAATATACCCAATGATCTAGAGTGTTCTGCAAAAACATTTGCGTCAGCCAGGATTCGAACGAAGATCTCTTTACGAGAGCGCGTGCTGAACCGTTGCACCGCTCGTTTCGCACAGCACTCTTTCTACGCTACAATGCGTTATCCGTCAACAGCCAACCGTTGACGGTCTGACGAGGCAGCCGCTATCGGCATTGAACCATTGAACCACAGACCCCGCCGACGGTTGGCTGTTGACAGATAACGCGTTCTAACGTAGAAAGAGTGTTGTGCGAAACGAGCGTCGGTAGCGCAACGGTTCAGCACGCGCTCGCGGAAAGAGTGAGATCTGGATTCAAATCCCGACTGACGCAAATGCTTTTGCGCAGCAATCTGCATGTGTGACGAATTTCTAACTTTTTTTGAAATGACCGAATGCATATCTGGCCTGTACAATGACTCGCGGTGGCCTCCCGCTGTGAGGAGTCAATGCCGCTCATCATCCTAAACAAGTTTAAGACCAGTCTGGTACCGATCTTCCGATCCCGGAGGGGTGAATGTCTTACTGAGCCATGAACGTGTAATCGAAAAATCGACCTTGTGTGTGACGCAAAACACCTCTCACCGCTGCGCCATATGCTCTCTTTTTTGCTTATATCAGCTTGAATTCCAAGTATTCTATAACTGGCATACAGCCTAATTAGTCTTGCTACAATGTGATTAGGCTTTACTTCCCTTCTTTATCCTTAGTGATAGCACAGTTGCGATATTTACTTTCTATTGGTGGAACTGATGCTAGTTCGATACAGGTTTCAAACACATCAACAAGCAGCTCATTTTCTTTGATTGGGTCATCCTCTAGCTTCTTATCATAAAAGAAAATCCTGTTCAAAATGTCCGTGTCATGGAAACTTGTCCTGCTTTTACTGGGCAATAGTAGCACATTCTTTCCAGCTTTTTGTTGAATTCAGTTTTTCTCTTGTAAACCACGGTTGTCAGGTCCCGTACAGAATCCAGGAGCTACTGTGCTGCCAAAGAGGCACTAATTCTTGCTTGTAAAAGTATAGTCGATAATTAGTCGTGTCTTGGAAGTTTCCCATGATCTTGGCACATGCCCTTTTCTGAAAAAATTAGTTTTCATTGGAAGGGACGTGCAGCAGACAAAGTCCTACAAAGTGGTTTGCAATCTCATTTCTTTCTCCAGTACGGAATTTTCCTATTCTGTGTTTATCTTTGCTAGCACCTAATCTATCATTGAACTCTCCAACAATCAATTTGTAGCAGTATACGCAGTGATGCTGAATGATGTACAAAATTTTGCGTCGAAGTATTAAGCGTGGTGACAAAAGAAACGTCGGGGGTGAAATATGGGTCCGAGCCCGGTCTGATGGAAAAGTTTTCACGTCGCTCATCATCACTGGCGATATTTATAAATAATAACTCCGCTATGAAACGGTTAAATGAAAAGAATTTCCTGTAGCAGTACTTTCGTCGTAAATGACTTTTTTACTTTGTAGAAAGCGTCTGATACGCTCTTACCGTACATACAAGTTGATGAATAGCACTTGATGATAATGACTATCTTTTGACGTGGAAGTCGGAGGCGTAACTTAGCCAGGCGCGGTGATAGGGCTTTGCACGAAGTGTCAAGGTGGGTGACGTATAAGTAAGCGACAAAGCCGATGCCTCTGACACCGAATAAACTTTGCTCTACGAAGCACGAGAATTTTGTTGAATAATAGTCTTTGTTGATCGTTTTGTTTTTAGTTTCTTGTTGGGCAATTACACGAAATTTTATGTGACAAGCAGCTTTAAGAAGTGCATATGGGCAGCGGCCTGAGAAGGCTGTTTTGATCTTACAGGTGTAGAGTGAAAGTAGTCTCCATAACGTGCCACAGGCGTGTTCGTTCCGCCCTTTTCCAGTGCGTCCTACTGAACTCGAGATATGATTGCGTCTCATCGACTGTCTCACTGCGCGATGTCGTAGATGAGCGAACCAAGTGCCTAGAATATTGAGGCACTGAGGATATTGAGGCAGGAACTTTCTTGCTGGATCAACTGAATTTTTTCTTACTCTGAAATACCAAAGTTATTCTAGTCAGGGCTTCACCACGCTATCACCACGAAGGGTACTCTTCGGCTCTTGTGTATTGGAGGTAGATTATCATCTAACGACTAGTAGTCATTTAGATTTGATGTTTCTTGGTACGGCTCGGTTTTAGCTGGTCCCTTCGAGTGGGAACATCGGATTCCTTCTCAGCTTGGGAGGCCTGCCGAGGAATTGAATACCTGCTGTTCCTTGCGATCCGACACTCAGGAACACCTTCAGCTAAGATGAGGTGTTATGCCATTTATAGCCAATTTTCCTTTAATTCCTTCACAGTTTCTGAGACTATCATCTTATGAGCTGTGCAAATATGACTCCGCTGTTTTTTGCTCTAATAATAGTAAAAATAGGCATACATAATCTCTTTTTTTTATTTGGAAGTTCGTTCAAAACGCTATTTATTTGTTGTTTTACATACCTCTTCTATCGACCGCTTTTTCACAGCTCCACCCAAAATAGTATATCTCATAAGAATTTAATTGGTTTGACCTGTTAGGTTTAGTGCTACACAGGCGCTTGTTTCCCCTACTGGAACTCACCAGTACCACCCTCCCTCGGGTCAGCCGATCCCCTGAGCTTAAATAATCCTCTATGAAGGAATAGACGCCGAGTAAAAAATCACCCCAAGTCAGATGGTGTAGTATCTGACACTGTGGTAGCTAGCAGTCGTGCACGTAGCTGTTGTAATGAATCATACCTCTTCTATCGACCGATTTCTATAAACTCGCTCAAAATGACATAATCTGATAAAGGGATATGTTTTGAGCTGTTAGGTTAATGCCATAGAGGCGCCTGATTCGTCCTATTGGGAGTCATCAATACCACCCTCCCTCGGTTTTTTACTCCTTTATAGAGGATTATTTAACCTCAGGGGATCGGCTGAACCAAGGGAGGGTGATACTGATGAGTCTCAATAGGCGAAGCAGGCTCCTGTATGCCACTAGACCTAACAGACCAAAACATGTTATATCCATATCAGATTATATCGTGTTCTTTTACATACAAAATAGCTCATATAATGGCTTTCAGGACTTTGGAGATAACTACTTTGTGTCTGTAAAACACCATATTTTCAAAAGTTGCTAATTTGTATTTAGAATCTGGTGGTTTCCAATAATAATCTGACGCTGTATTCTCGGAAGAATATGGGGGGTAATGTGAAACTATCTAAAACTTCCCACCTCAGCTCTCATGTGACGTTTTCGATATGTTTTGTAGAATGAAGTTGTGCGCTATCATGCAGCAAAAACGTAAAGTTCGTGCCGATTTTGTTGACCTCTATTTTAATTCATCCGTTGCTGACAGAATCGACCTTCTATCGCAATTAGCACGATAGCAGAACATAGTTCAGAAGCTCAGGGATGAGCATGCCATTTCGGATTAAGTAAGACAACTTTCATTTTTTTCCCAGAGTTCAAGATATGCATGTCACTCAACATCAATGGACATATAATTATAATATCTGTACTGCTTGAACATAAGCTCAAATGTAAATTCTCCCTTTCATCATTCTTTAAAAAACACGATTGTAGCTCTTTCAAATGCAGGCTTGAAATCGGGAACGTTTAAAATTTTTCAATGAAGACTGTCAATCTTTTTTTTGAGCCAATCATGTGGTCTTTTGCAGGACGACTTATAAAGCCCGATGCACGTGATTCGGCCTTGATAGCCTCGTCGTTCTGTATACGTGCCATTCTTCAAACATATATGACTTTGCTATTTTTCAATTATGGGTTTTCCAGGGAAAGTTCCTCAACACGTCTCTAATTTAAAAGTTGCAACCCTTTTTATTTATATTTTCGCTAGCTGGTTTACATAGCGGATATGAGAAGCATCTTCACAAAATCGTGGATTTGTTCCTGATCACTCAATAGCATTCAGCTCTGAATAATTGGATGCATAAAGAAAAATGTGCTATTCCAATTTTATCTAGCTCTCAGTTATGTCCACTTTTCAGTGGATCGGTTGGTATGCTTTTGAATAAAGTCTAGATGTGCTGTCGTAGCAGATCATAGTTCGGTAATTCATTCTAAATTTTTCATTGTCTTTCATTCGTATTTCTTTCCTAACTAGATATTATAGGAAAATAGTGGGAGAATGATAGAGCATTTTTCGAATTATAGACAGACAGAACTCCTTCCTGTATATTGTAATTACAAACTTGTGAGGTATTTTTTATGAGTAGAACTACAGCAAGTCCTGTTCATATTGTACTGACATCCAAGCTCATCATATTGTGCACATGAATGTGATATGCTGTATTGCTTTGACTAATCAACAGCCATTGATTTGCTAATTTATTCCTTCTGCAGTGTAACAATAATTATCGGTTTGATGAAAATGTTAGACTCAAATATATCGCAATTCAATCTTAATTTCAACTGACAGCGACTGATGTCGAGAAGAAGTGCGATGCAAATGGGCCCGATGCCAACATTCGAATAGTTCTGTTTAGAACACTTTTCCACAAAGTTCTCGGCCAATTTGACATGATGATATTTGTAGTCTACAAAATTATTCCATTATTAGGCGAATTTATACGTAGTGAAGAGATGTTCAAATCTTGAGAGTTCCGAAATTGAAGTATAATTTTCTGTAACGGGTGTCCCCATTGCATTCATGGGCATCGGCGTACACATTCCACCTGCATTAGTTCAGTGCAAATTCCCGTCACCGTGTTTCCGAAAACGATGCACTTCTGGTTTATCATGCCCACTGCAAGAAACTCTGAGCCATAAAAATATACCTCTTTTCATTACAATGAAAGCTGAAAAAAACAGAATCTTTTACATCCTCTCAACCCATTTGAACCAATACCTCACACCTTAAACACTATACCATTGCCAGAAAACTATATGTAAGACTCAACTGAATAAGATCATCGATGTGGTGATTATAAATTCAGTGCTATTCTAATAGTTCCTCTCTTCTCTTAAGAAATCTTCCCAAAAATTTCTTGAAAAATGGTTTTTTTTTTTGGGCAGCAGTAAACACAGTTTAACTTTGTGAGAGAATGCTGTAGTTCTTCTTAATCTCTTGATGGATTTACACTTAGTAGACTCAGTTGTATCCGTCATTGGATTAAGTATAACATCCGCACATAGCAATGGTTCGTTAGTGATGTTAACAGCAAGTTGACTCAAAATAGATGAAATCACAGCATCAGGGAGGAGTGCGCTAGGTCCTTGGCTTTCAAGAACATCAAAAGCCTATTAAAGAGACACTCTGATTTGTTTGAAGCGCTTATTTGGGCTTTTAAATCGAAATATTAAAAGTGAAGAAAGCAATGGAAGCACTATAAGTCTGGCAAACAGTCTTGAATTTAAGCTTACTTCCTACGCATGCCAGAGCAATCAAAAATCAGATTGAAGTCTAGAAGCTTGCCTTTCTTTATTAAAAGCTGTAGGCATATGTTTGCATTACAAGACGTGATACAAATCCTGAGCTGCGTCCTTGTTAGCTGCAATATTAGGGACCCGAGCAGAAGCCGTAGAGCTTCCAGTGTAAACCATGTTGAGGGGCAAAGTGAAGCCACTGACAGTGAAAGTTCTCCTGCTACCTGTAACTGATTTCGTGGTTATTGATGCTTGGTTTGGAATTGAATCCTGATTATAAACCGCCTTATATTTTGTTCGTTTCTCTTGAGCATTTTATCTTTGACTATACTCTGTGATATTAAAAGTACAATGGTGATATGCGCTTGCAAAACTGAACCCGTTAAGTTTAGTTGCCGACAGCCTCGTTAGTTTATACTGAAATGCTTTAGGTATGGTTGAAACTCCAACTGAACTCCTGCTTGGAGTTAAATGTTCGGCATGTAGACATCACCCATAAATGTATTGATGAAGTATTAGATATACTTATTTCGAGCAAATTTCATTAACATTTATTCAAGAATGGAAATATCCGTATTACTGTACTAATCATTTATTCATCACCTTGACCTGCAGGCATCACTCCACATCCAGGCGCTGTCCACACTGTTACTAGCAGCGAAATCATAAAGAAACCGACCGAAAACTTTGACATGCTTGTTTCTTTCCGCAGAAGTTTAAGCCAGTATCGAAGGCTAAAATAGAAACAATTTCATCATTATTTTTATTAGATAGCTCACAAAGTGACAATGGGTTGGGCACTCAGCACATATACGTGTGACATCCGGCAGCTCTTCAAGTTTTCTAGGAGCTTCAGGTGTTATCAGCCAACATAAGCCACAGTAGAAATTTTTGAATCGCTTTTTGTGACAGAATCTGCCCATCCGAAGTATATGGGAATCGCTTAATCAAATGAAACGCATGTCAGTTGTGGACTGACAATAAGCAGTGTGAGGGAGAATAAGCAATGGAAAATTGCAGCGAATACGTCAATTTCTCGTGTGATGTGACTGAAATTTGGTTCCTCCTTCTCATTTCTTATGCTGCGACATAGAATTTCGACTTTCCCAAAATCAAATATCCGCAGTCGACAATATGCCCCAAAATTATAAGTGTTCTTTGAAAGAAATCTGTAAACGCAGATAATGATCTAGAGAAACAAAGCACAATTGACCCTGTAAATCGTTTTTGGCAATATTTTGCGTTCATTATTTTTTGAGCAACATGTCATATGGTCTGATAAGGGCTCTTCTACAGTCCCCGAATACCAGCCAAAGAGCAATCGAATTCACAACAGCCTGGGCTAGGTAAAAGTTTCGCTTAACATAGAGTTTAAAACGTTCGTTTTTGATATCTCACTGCAGAGGGAGCAGGCTCACGTGAGAATTGACTGATAAAAAGATCGAAAGACGACGGGTTCTGCAGGACTGACGAGTCTCTAAGGACAAAACACGTGTATCGGGCTGTGGAAGAGCCCTTACCAAACCACTTAAGATGTTAGCTCAAATAATAATGAAAGGATATGGTAATAAATCGTCTTGCTACGCCCCATGATGAAGAAAAAGCTATCGCTTTCTTCAAGAAACATGGAGTGCTATTAAGAGCATTCTGGTGCCGGCATCATCATGAAATGAAATTTTACTTTGAGAATCATTTTCGCTGATTTGCAACTCATGTAACTCATATAAAATTTTTAAGTAGTGATTCCTGATACCAACACCCTTTTCTAGCTTTTAAAGGGCAGAGAAGTACTGCGTCATCAGTCTCTTGACAGCTATATCCACAGCGAGTTGAATGACTCCACGTCGTCCCACATATCGAATTTAAATTATTTCGACTGCTGTCTTCCAGAGAAACGATCTTTTTAAGATATAAACACATAGTTAGAATCAGAAAAACGATATCGAACAACTACTACATCAAAGCAAATGCTCTTTTCAGTGAGAAATATGGGCTAGTGTTGTGTGGAGATCCTGTCTTTTCAAAAGGGTGATTTGACAAAACCGGCGACGTGGGGCTGTAGCCTGAGGTCCTCGCTTTCGAGTGGTTACCAACACTCCTTTGAAAAGATTCTCTTCAGCGAATGAGATCGCTTTTTCGTTTGTTCCCTCGTAATCAGAAGGAACCCAAAATTTCTCAGCACAAATGTTGTCGCATTCCATTCGTGTAACGGTCGTCAACTCTTCAGTGGTTTTACATTATTTCCAAAATTACCGCAATAAGGATTATCTGAGAAATCCGAAAAAAGCGCAATCAATGTCATTAAGCCATCGACCCTTCTAAGAAGAAAATTATGAATGTTAGAAGGAGCTGAACAAGTAGCTCTGTGTTATTTCAATTGAACTGCCGAATGACGAAATGTTTCGCTTGACAAATTATTTGATTATCGTTGAGTTCAAGCGGCATTTGACTTCTCGGCCTTCTAGGTTTTTCGATTTTCTCAAATGACAGAATAAATGAACAAGTTACACCAAGCTCTACTGCTCTTTTACTTACCGTACTTTTGCCTCTCATGTAGGTACCGCCAGCGGTAAAACAACGCTTGAGATCTTCTATTAACGATTAATTTGACACAACAAAATCTTTTGAGTTAAGAGGAAAGGTGTGTGTCTTTACGTCTTTTTTCTTTCTTGGATCAACTCCATATCAATCCTCTCATGATCGTGCACAATGATTAGATGCTATACATTTCTGACTGTACATCATTTTTACAATGCGCACGCACTTTCTGACCTAATTCGCAACTTTTCTATTAGACGTTTAACGATCAATCGATAGCTCAGAAATAGAATTTGATTCGAGACGGTTCACGGATAGATGTTTTGAATGCGCTACATCTGCTTAAAGCGTTTTTCGGAGGTATAATCTTGAATATCATAGAACTTCGAGAAGTTAAAAGGGATTGTACCCAATAAAATAAAGTGATGTGCAAAACCTTTACGTCAGTTGGAACTTAAACCCGCATTTCACCCTAACCAGAGCGCGTGCCCTCGGTAGTGCAACGGCTCGAGCACGCACCCCCCTCCCTCACTCCTCGTAGGTGAAATGCGGGTTTGAGCGCCATCTGACGCAAAAGGCTTACACATCACTCTACTGGATATGTTGAACTATCATGCCACCGCTAAGCGGTTAAATAAAAAGCACTGTCTGATCATCCAAAACAGAATATCTATCAGTGAATGATCTCAGTGTCGATACCTACTATGTGGACCAAACAGTTGACGGTTGGTTTCTGGAATAGATGCAGTGTATCGTAGGAAGAAGCGTAGAAACAGGTGTCTGTAGTGGAACGGTTCGAACCCGCATCCTTGCAGAGGATGAAATATGGGATCAAGTTTTAGTTGATGCGAAAGTTTTGTACATCACTCTACATCATTCAGTATATTGTAACAGTATACGACTTCTAAGAGCAGTTGAATAAGAAAAAATCTTATTTGATCATCCAATAACTGAAAACGTCTCAAGAATAGCAGAGATGATTCGGGAAGTTCAGGCGTAATATCAATCATTACTCTAAGTAATAAAATTTCACGCCACAACTACTCATGAACTATGTAACTCCACATTCACTTACAAATAAGAATCAAATTTTGGGTTCAGTGGGACGTAATTGGGGATGGACAAAGCAAACAAGTATACGACACGCTATGAGATCAGTTCTTGTTTTTCTTACATTTTGCAAGCGCGGTTTCGTCAAATGTCATTCTATACTCTCGCCTTCAGCTTGGTGATAACATAAAATTCATGTAATCGTCCTACCAGAAACGAATCAGAATGACCGACATATGAACAGCGACAAAAAGCTTGTTATTTACGGGAGAAATTGTCGCTACAAAATGTCGGAGGCTTTAGCTCTGACATACATTATATGCCTCTCATGTCGTCACTTTCACAGCGCTTGACTAACCTTCATCTCCAGTTTTCGTTTGATATAAAAGTCAGTATCACTTCTTCTTACCAGCTTGTATAGCCTGTAAACGAAGTAAACACCGCAACGGGTAGCCTGTTCAAAATTTCGTTGTTGGATATCTCACTGCCAAACTAAAAAGACTAGTGTAGAGTGCTGTGCGAAAACGTTTGCGTTAGCCGGGGTTCGAACCCAGATCTCACTCTTTCAGGGAGCGTGTGCTAACCGTTGCTCAACCGACGATCGTTCTACACAGCACTCTATCTACGCTACAAAGCGTTATCTGTCAACAGCCAACCGTTTATGGTCTGGAACTTCTCAGCGCCATTTCATTCATGAAAACTCATTTTTTGGAATGAAAAAAATGTTAGTAGACATGGTAGCAAGTTACTAATGATTAATATGATGCGAAAAAAGGAAATTTGCTTCCGGTTCAGTATAGAGTATTTGCCTTAATATTTAAGAGATAAAATAAAAAGTTGCACAAACATAACGAGACATCAATTCGATCAAGTCATGATTGCGCTGCTGGCTACAATCTTGACAGTGTTGGCATGTGAAGTGATGCCACCAGGCCATGGCAATAAATAGAGGACTGCTAACGTGCACCAAATATTCCCACTCTCGGATAGAAGCTCATGAGTACTAATCAGTATGAAGTATCCGCACTTAATCTGCACTCAAAAGATACAATCAGAGCCTTCTGCAGAGATGATCTTGATTTTGGAAATAAAAACTTGATGTAAAAGGTTATTTAACAAAGTGCTTCAGTTCTTACTATTCATTGTAAGCGCTACAAAATTTCGGGTATCTTTCTGTTGGCGAGCAGGGATTTTCGTAAGAAATCATTTTTCCCGCACAAAGACTTTTCACTGATTTTGAACAATAACTAAACAATAAGTGTCGAAAGCTGAAATCTCGGAGGACTCAGAATTGTACATGCTTCCTAAAAGGCATCTTACAGCACCACAGGATGAAAATAGATTATGTTTCACACGAGAATTGTGATATTTGTATTTCGCCGGACAGAGCTCTTTCTCCAAAGCGTTACTGATCATTAGGTAGTCTTGATTCTCAAAATTTCAGAAATGTTTTTGTTTATAGAAATGCTTTTTCGCACCGCTATAGCAGCATTATAAAAGTTGTTTTGACAAGCGTTCCGCGTTATCACGCGTGTTTTCCAGACCTCCCTTAAATTGTGAAAGCTCGTTCAATGGCGTGAATTTCGGTAATTCGAAATCACACGTGGTTTTTGAAAAAGCATTCTTACAGTGTCACAAGAAAAGCAAATTGTGTTTGGCACTGATCGCCCTGCGTGGATTTTCTGCTAGGCATTTAAAAATTTTTTTCTTCTCATGAAGATTTTTGTATTTCTTGCATTAAAATGGTGATATAAATTATATAGAGTGATTGCTTGTGTTAGTGTATTACTATATGAGGTATGGCGTGATTGCGTGTGCCAGCGATACAAGCATGAAGGATAAGGGATAAAGCTTTCGGCGTTGATCAGTCCCTGAGGGATGCGCCATGTATTCGTTTTTATTTCAAACACATCTGAGGTGATTGAACGCATATCTGCCTTTACAATGACTCGCGGTGGCCTCCACTTGTATCGAGTCAGTGCTGCTTATCTTCCAAGACAAGTCTGAGACTAATCTGTTACTAATTTATCGACCTCTTAAGGATTGATGACTTGGTGAGCTATGAGCACGAGATCGAACCAATGATCTTTTGTGCGCAGCACAGCACCTCTAATCACAGTGCCACATGCGCGCGAAAGTGAGAATGCTCTTCTAAAACACCGCATCTTTGAAAGGGAAAAGATTCTCAAATCTTCGAAAATAATATGGCGAAAACAAGATAGTATAAAGTTTTATCTAATGAACTCCCAAATAAAAGAAGCATTTGCCTCCCAGGACGATAAGTATGATTACTTGATAGCTCAAGGAATGAAAGGATTAGTATGACAGAACCTTCACTCTATTTAGAAATAATGATCTATTTGCAAGCAGTCGACCCACTATAAGCAGATATAAAAGTGGTATAAGAAGTATAATCTGAAAAAGCATTAACATTATGGATACTATACTGCCATGGCGACCCGATTCTTTCTGATTAGGAGGGAACAAATGAAAAATTCATGTCACTCGCTGGAGAAGAACTTTTTTGTAGAAGTTTTAGTAATCCTTCGTAAGCTGAGACTTGTGGCTACAGTCCCAAGTCCCCAGTCTTTGAAACACTTTTTTATAACATTATAGCATTTAGAATAAAATTATGTTTTATAAAACCAAATGTTTTCCTCTCTTCCCTCGCTTATGTTTCACTAAACAAACTCCTTCCTTAAATTGTTAGTGCTCAAACTTAGCAAATGCTTTGAAGAACTCAAAATGTGTAAGATTTTTAAAAAGCTCTTTTGATTTTTTGATCTCCTCTGGCTTTTTTGGTTTGTGCTTTAGACCTGGCTGGGCAGAGCTCTTTCTTAGGCTATTAATAATTAGACCTGATAGCGTAATGTTTTCTGATTTTGGCGATGTGCTTATTTTCTCAAAATGCGGTGTAGTAGGGAAAATAAGATCGAGTTTGACATTCGTGGTACCGTTGCCTGCACACTATTGAAAAGGCGAAGGCCGTGGCAAGAGACGGGACAGGGGCGGAGTGAGGGGGGCAATCAATGTTTTCTAATTTAATTAAGAATTGTTATTTCAATTCTGAAGAAACTAGACCGAAAATAATTGACTAAGATAGTAGAAAGACTTCTCCACACATTGATATGCTTTTCGTCTTCAAGCGAATTATATGCGGCATAAAAGTGAAGGTAAAGGCGATGTAAAACGTAATCTATGACCTGTACTCTACAACGTTATAAAAGGGTGTTTTAAACCAGCGGGGTGGGACGGTGACTTTACGTCTCAGCTCTCGAAAGGTTACTAGCGCTTCTGTGAGAAGTTCTTCGCCAGAGTATGAGATCAGTTTTTTGCTTCCTTCCAGTCGAAAGTTCCCGCAACCTTTTTATGACTCTTCGTAAGTGAGATTTTTTCGCATTTTCCTCCTAATAGTCATCATGTAACTCAATTCTCAGTAATTTTGAAAAATGTGCTCCGCTTTCGAAAATATTTTTTAGTGCACTTTAATAATAAAGATAAGATTACGCCTCTCCTTTGTGCGTTTTACAGCGAATTTCTCGCATCGCGCTGCGTGCAGCAATCTCAAAGCAGCTTCGAAACAGCTTCATACTAGAAACCAGAATAATAGCAGCAAAAATCTACTTGAGATTTTTTAAAATCTGTATTCCTCCTTCTTTTGCTTTCCTTTGGTCACCTTTTGCCTCCTTGAAGCAGCCTGAAGTAATTGTTCGCTTTTTTTTTGATCATGTCGAAGTTGCGCCTCCACAAAAGTGTCGATCAATATAATAATTATCAAGAATTCGCTATAACAACCCATAAAGACTGAACTTCATGCGATCAACAGGTAAATTGAAGGCACTTCATGTTTAAACGCCTGAAACACTTACAGTGATTTCGAGGAGCTTAGTCCATTTATCAATCTCGGCACTGATTAGCATAATTCAGTGTTTTTGCTGATGAACAGATGCAAGGTTGCTAATGATGAAATTTAGTGAATGCAGCTGAACACATAATATTATTGATGAACAGATGCGAGGTTGCTCATGATGTAATTTAGTGAATGCAACTGAACACATAATAAAGGCCGATGTCATAGCGGTTTCATCTTGTTTTGAACCTAGAAGGTTTTAAACTGACTCACAGTCTACAAGCACTTTTATAATCTTAGGAGAAAGGTATTAACAAAAAAAATTTTGTAACTATAATTTGTTCATCACGTTTACCCGCTAAAAGAAAGTGTTTGACTAAGAGCAAGTTAAAATTGATTAGGTTTCAATCTGACCTAATCTTGGTTTTGAAGATGAAAAAAAAACCGTAAAAAAGTTGGTTAGTATTTACTGCCACTAAAAATTGTTGCCAAGAACACTGTTATCGAAAAACCTCAAAATATCACAAATACGAGTCTTCTATGTATGATTTTAGCAAGATTAACGCTAACGCTTCCCAAAACCTTGTCTTTCCGAAGGAAAAAACCACATCCTTGTTCGAAAAAGTATATTTCTAGCTGCCAATGAACAACTTCTCGTATCTTTACGATGTTTTTTAAAGTCAATTGATAGCTTGAAGAGTTTTCGATGCCTCATAGAGGATTTTTTGGGATTATATAGTTAGATTTCAATTCTTGCAATTTTCTTCCCCAACAAAACCTAAATCATCATTGAAAGAACTTTCGTAAACGTATTTTTGGAAAGAATTACGCCAGCTATGCTAGAAATCCCTACTTTTGAGAACAACTTCCGTCACATGCAATCGAACGTGAATCTATAGTTTTTCAAAAAAAGTATCCCACTAGGTTGTTAGTATCTACTCGATAACTGATATCAAGTGATTTGAACGGTATATTTTTCTTAATCAGTTTGTAGCAATATACGCAATGATGTTGAGCGATGTACAAAATTTTTGCGTGGAAGTATTAAGCGTGGTGGCAAAAGAAACGTCGGGGGTGAAATTTGGGTCCGAGCCCTGCCAGATGGAAAAGTGTTGCACGTCGCTTACCATCACTGGCGATATTTATAAAATAATAACTTTGCTATAAAGCGGTTAAATGGACAAAATCTCTGTAGCAGTACTTTCGTCGTAAATGACTTTTTTACTTTGCAGAAAGCGTCTGATATGCTCTTACCAGATATACAAGTTGATGAATAGCACTTGATGATAATGGCTATCTTTTGACGTGGAAGTCGGAGGCGTAACTTAGCCAGGCGCGGTGATAGGACTATGCACGAGTGTTCAGGTGGGTGACGTATAAGTAAGCGACAAAGCCGATGCCTCTGAGATCGAATAAACTTTGCTCTACGAAGCACGAGAGTTTTGTCAAATTATTGTTTTTCGTCGACCGTTTTGTTTTTCGTTTCTTGATGGATAGTTACACGGAATTCATGTGACAAGCAGCTTTAAGAAGTGCATATGGGCCGCGGTCGAGAAAACTGTTCTGATCTTACAGGTGTAGAGCAAAAGTAGTCTCCATAACGCGCCACAGGCGTGTTCGTTCTGCCCTTTTCCAGTAACGTCCTGCTGAACACATGATATAATTGCGTCTCATCGACTGTCTCACTGCGCGATGTCGTAGTCGAGAGAACCAAGTGCCTAGGATAATGAGGCACTGAGGGTGTCGAGGCAGGACATTTACTGCTGGATCAGCTGATTTTTTTCATACTCTGAAGTGCCGAAGTTATCCTAGTCAGAGCTTCACCAGGTCATCACCACAAAGGGCAGTCTTTGTCTCTTGTGTATTAGGTAGTTATCATCTCACGACTAGTGGTCATCTAGATTTGGTGAATCTTGGTACGGCTCGGTTTTAGCTGGTCCCTTCGAGTGGGAACATCGGATTCCTTCTCAGCTTGGGAGGCCTGCTGAGGAAATGAATACCTGCTGCTCATTGAAGTACGACACTCACGAACACCTTCCAACTGCGATGAGGTGGTATGCCATTTTAAACCATTTTTCCTTTAATTCCTCCAAAGTTTCTAAGACTATCATCTTATGAGCTGTACAAATACGACTCCACTGTCTTTTTGCTCCAATAATAACAAAAATAAAGTTATACAATCTCTTTCTTATTAGGAAGTTCGTTGAAAAACGCTATTTTTTTTGTCCTTTTACATATCTCTTCTATCGACTCACAGCCCCGCCCAAAATAATACAATCTCATAAGAATATAATATGTTTGGTCGGTTAGTGCTAGTGGTATACAGGCGCCTGTTTCGCCCTACTCGAACTCATCAGTACCACTCTCCCTCGAATCAGTCGATCCCCTGAGCTTAAATAATCCTCAATAAAGGACTCGACGCCGAGTAAAAAAATCACCCCAAGTCAGATGGTGTAGCTATCTGACATTTTGATAACCGGCAGTCGAGCACGTAGCTGTTGTGATGAATTATACCTCTTCAATCGACCGATTTTCATAGAGTCGCTCGAAATGGCATAATCTGATAGGATATGTTCTGAGTTGTTGGATCTAATGCTACAGAGGGGCCTGATTCTTCCTATTGGGACTCATCAGTACCACTCTCCCTCGGTCTTTTACTAGTCGTGGATTCCTATATAAAGGAATATTTAACCTCAGGGGATCGGCTGAACCGAGGGCAGCGTGATACTGATGAGTCCCAATAGGCGAAACATGCTCTTGTATGCCAATAGACCTAACAGACCCAAACATGTTATATCCATATCAGATAATATCGTGTTCCTTTACATACAAAATACTTCATATACTTGCTTTAAAGACTTTGAAGATAACGACTTTTGAACCTGTGAAACGGCATATTTTTAAAATTTGCTAATTTGTACTTTATATTTGGTGGTTTCCAATGATAATCTGACGGTGTAATGTCGGGAGAGCAAGGCGATTAATGTGAAACTACTTGAAGCTTCCCACCTCAGCTCTTTTATGACGTTTTCGATATGTTTTGTAACATGAAGTTGTGCGCTATTATGCAGCAAAAATGCAAAGTTCGCGCCGTTTTTTGTTGACCCCACTTTTAATCCATCCGTTGTTGACAGAATCGACTTTGTATCCCATATAGCACTATAAGAGAACATAGTTCACAAGTTCAGGGATGAGCGTGCCATTTCGGATTAAGTAAGACATTCGGATTTAATTTTTTTCTTAAGTCATGATTTGCATGTCACTCAACATCATTAGACCTATAGTTATAATATCTGCACTGCTTAGTAATAAGCTCAAATGTAAATTCTCCCTTTCATCAATCTTTGAAAAACACGACTGTAACTCTTTCGAATGCAGGCTTAGGGTTGGGAACGTTCAAAATTTTTCAAAGAAGATTGTCAAACTCTTTTTGAGCCATTATGTGGTCTTTTATAGGACGACTTATGATGCCCGATACGCGTGATTCCGCCTTGACAGCCTCGATATATGACTTTGTTATTTTTCAATTATGGGTTTTCCACGAAAAGTTTCGCAACACGTCGCTAATTCAAAAGTTGCAGCCCTTTTATTTATATTTTCGCTAACTGGTTTACATAGCGGATGAGAAACATCTTCAAAAATTGCGGATTTGTTCCCGCATCACTCAATAACATTTAAGCTCTCAATACATGGACGCATGAAGGAAAAAGTACTTTTTAAATGTAGTTTAGCCAAAGTCGGCTCTCAGTAATGTCTACTTTTCAGTGGATCGGTTGAGTATGCTTTTGAATAAAGTCTAGAAGTGCTGTCGTAGTAGATCACAGTTCAGTAATTTATCCAAAATCTTCCATTGTCTGTCATTCGTAATCCTTTCCTAACTAGATATTTTAGGACAATGGTTAGAGAATGAAAGAGCATTTCTTGAATTATAAACAATCAGAAGTCCTTCTTGTATATTGTATTACAAACTTGCGCGATATTTTTAATGAATAGACCTACAGCAAATCCTGTTCATATTGTACTTAGATCCAAGCTCATCATATTGTAAACATCAATGTGATCTGCTGTGTTGCTTTGACTAATCAACAACCATTGATTTGTCAATTTATTCCTTCTGCAGTGTAACAATATCTATCGGTTTGATATGACGATTAAACTGAAACATATCGCATTTCAATCTTAATTTCAACTGACAGCGACAGATGCCGAGAAGAAGTGCGATGCAAATGGGCCCGATGCCAACATTCGAGTTGCTCTGTTTAGAACACTTTGCCACATCGTTCTCGACCAATTTGACATGATGATATTTGTAGTCTACACAAAATTTTTCCATTACTAGCTAATTTACACGTAGTAAAGAGCTGTTCAAACCATGATAGTTCCCGAAATTGATGTATAACTTTCTGGAACGGGCGTTCTCATCGCATCCTTGGGCATCGGCGTACACATTCCGCCTGCCTTTAGTTCCAGTGCAAATTGCCGTCACCGTGTTTACGACAACGATGCACTTCTGTTCCTTCATGCCCACTGCAAGAAACTCTGAGCCATAAAAATACACTTCTTTCTATTACAATAAAAAGCTGAAAAAGACAAAATCTTCTTCATCATTCAAACTCATTTAAACCATAACCTCACATCCTGCAATGTCATTGTCAGAAAACTATGTGTAAGACTTAATGATTAAGATCATCGATGTGGTGATTATAAATTCAGTGCCATTTTTATATTTTTAAATAGTGTTTTTTTTGGGCAGCAATAAACACAGTTCTGCTTTGTGAGAGAATGTTGTAGTTCTTCTAAATCTCTAGATGGATTTACACTTCGTAGACTCACCCGTATCCGTCATTGGATTAAGTATAACATCCTTACATAGCAATGGTTCGTAAGTGATGTTAACAGCAAGTTGACCCAAAATAGATGAAATCACAGTATCAGGAAGGAGTGCGCCACGTCCTTGGCTTTCAAGAACATCAAAAACCTATTAAACAGACACTCTGATTTGTTTGAAGCGCCAATTCGAGTTTTTTAAATCGAAATATCTAGAATGAAGAAAGCTATGAAAGCACTATAAGTCTGGCGAGCAGTCTTAAATTTGAGCTTACTTCGTACGCAAGCCAGAGCATTCAGAGATCGGATTGAAGTCTAAAAGATGTAAGCATACTGTTTGCATTACAAGACGTGATACAAATCCTTGAGCTGCGCCCTTGTTAGCTGCGATATTAGGGACCCGAGCAGAAGCCGTAGAGCTCCCAGTGTGAACCATGTTAACGGGCAAAGTGAAGCCACTGACAGTGAAAGTTCTCCTGCTACCTGTAACTGATCTCATGGTTGTTGATGCTTAGTTTAAAATTTAATCCTGATTGTGAATCGCCTCATATTTTTTTCTGTTTCTCTTGAGCATTTTATCTTTGGCTATATTCTGTATTATTAGAAGTACAATGGTGATATGCGCTCGCATAACTTAACCCGTTAAGTTGAGTTGCCGACAGCTTTGTTAGTTTATAACAAATGGCTTTAGGTATAGTTGAAACTCCAACTGAACTTCTGCGTGGAGTTAAATGTTCGGCATGTAGTACATCACCCATAAATGTATTGATGAAGTCGGGCAGGTTTTCATTAACATTTATTCAAGAATGGAAATATCCGTATTACTGTACTAATCATTTATTCATCAACTTGACCTGCAGGCATCACTCCACATCCAGACGCTGTCCAGATTGTTACTAGCAGCGAAATCATAAGGAAACCGACCGAAAATTTTGCCATGCCTGTTTCTTTCCCGCAAAAGTCTAAGCCAATATCGTAGGATGAAAAAAAACTTCTTCATTATCTTCATTAGATCGCTGACGATGTGATAACGGCTCGGCCCTCAGCACATATATGTGTGACATCCGGCAGCTCTTCAACCTTCGTAAGAGCTTCAGGTGTACTTAGCTCTCATAAATCACAGTAGAAATTTTTGAATCGTTTTCTGTGGCAGACTCTCTCCACCAGAGTATATGGAAATCGGTTAATCAAGTGAAAGCAAGTCAGTTGTGGAATGACGATAAGCAGTGTGAAAGAGAACAAGCAGAGGAAAATTACAGTGAATGCGTCAATTTCGAGTGATATGGCTATGATTTGGTCCGATTTCTCATTTCTTGTGCCTCAACATAGAATGTCAACTTTTCGAAAAAATAATATATCCGCTGTCGACAATAACTTCAAAACAATAAGGGCATTTCTAAAAGAAAATCTGTAAACGCAGATAATGTTTGATGGAGCGGAGCACAATTCACTTAATGGAACTTTTTTGGCAATAAATTTCTGAAAGAAAATTTTCTGCTTGCTCTTCCGTGATCCTCTCATCGGCATCTCACTCTCAACACGCTTAACGGCTATCTTTTGTTGACATAGAGGTCAACCAGCCAGATCAAGTTCTTATACAAATCACGCTGAAAAAATTAGGAAGAGGCAGTGAATGAGATTTTAGTAGAAGAAAACTACTATGACAGAAAGCAAAAGGAAACTATCGATTGTCGGAAAGAGTTACAGTAATTGTTCATGTGAATCTTTTTTGGGAGGTACAAAGTGCTGCACTACGGTGAAGTTGTGCGTACATCTAGATAAAAAATTATTCCGGACGGTGTTAAGATCGCTGTTGACATGGCATCAAGCTGAGGCTTACTTACTTATTTTTTTATGTTTCAAAATTCCCATGAGGTGGATGTTCATAGAACTCCATCAGTTTCGCATAAGTTGTGCACGTTGTACAAACAGAACAAAATTGGTTCTTTCTGATCATAGGAGAGCAAATGAAAAAGTCAATCTTATTAGCCGGAGAAAAACTTTTTATAGGATCGCTAGCAGCCATTCGAAAGCTGAGACATGAGACAATAGTTCCAGGCCGCAACGTCTGGAGAAAGCCTTTTCTAGTGTTGCCACAGATGGAGGTGTCTTGCTACGCAGATGCACATTTTTCTCGCCAAATAGAGCTCTTCCTTTGAAGTATTACTAATCATTCAATAGCATGATCGTTTCTGATGCCAACTATGTGCTCATGTCTTGAAAAGACAGTTTTCTTTTCAACGCAGCCGGATAAAGAGTTGAGTTGTTTTTGTCATGTGTTGTTCGTCAGTTGAGAGTCGAACTGCCATGCGCGAAAAAATGGCCGTTGTCCACTTGCGACAGGCCGGCCAAGGAGTACGTGAATGACTGCTGACGCAATGAGCGATTGATCTTCTAACATGAAGGTGCGTTGTCGAAGTATGAGCTGTGGAGAAGATCTTCAGTAGAACAATCATTCGTTTGATTTGGAGATGACAATCCACATGTGTAACACGCTTTGGGTAGATCACTTGGACTGCACCGTAATTGACAAGCATGCCGTACCGATACTCAATACTCATTGTCTGGTCAACCAATCTCCTTGGCTGACCTAGTAATAAACCTTCTTGCTCTATCCCATGATGAAGAAAAGGCAGTCGCTTCTTCAAAGAACAAGGAGTGCTACTAAGAGCATTCGATGCCAGCATCACCATGAGATGAAGCTTTACAGGTCAATGCCCTTTTTCAAGCTTATTAACGCGCAGAGGAGTACTGCGTCATCAGTCACTTGACAGCTACACTCACAAACGACGTGAATGGCTCCACATCGTCCATTAGCACACATCGAGTTCAAATTATTTTAACGGCTGCCACCAGTGAGACGGTCTCTCAATATAAAAACACATCATTGGCATCAGAAATGATTATGCTATCGAACAATTACTGATATTTCAAAGGAAGTACTCTTTTTGGTGAGAAGATGCGGTAGTTCTGAGTGGAGATCACCAGCGTTTCCAAAAAGGTGTTTTGACAAAACAGCGACGTGGGGCCGTAGCCTGAAGTCCTAGCTTTCCAATGGTTGCCAACACTCCTCTTCAGCGGAATGAGATCGGTTTTTCATTTGTTCCCTCATAATCAGAGAAATTTCTCAACACAAATGTTGTTCGCATTCCATTCGTGTAACGGTCGCCAACCTCTTCAGTGGTTTTTATATTATTTTACAATTATTACAAGAAGGATTATTTGAGAAATCCGAAATAAGCATAGTTAGTGTTATTAACCCATCGAACTTTCTAATAAAAAAAAAAATTATGAGTGTCAGAAGGAGCTGGTCAAGTAGTTCCGTGTTGATTTAAACTGAACTGCCGAGCGACCTAAATGTTCCGCATCACAAATTCATTGATTGCCTTGAGTTCAAGTGGCACCTGACTTTTCGGGCTTTCCGATATTTCGATTTGCTCTTATGGACTTGGAATAAGTGAATAAGTCACACCAAGCTCTACTGCACTCTTACTTAGCTGTGCTTTTGCCTTCCATGAAGGTGCCGCCAGTGGTACAACAACGCTTGAGACCTCCTATTAATGGCTAAATTTGACACAACAAAATCTTTTGAGTTAGATGAAACGATATGTGTTTTGACGTCTTTTTTACCCCCTTGGCTCAACTCCTTATAAACCCTTTCATGATCGCGCACAATGATTCGGTACTACATTTCTGACTGTACATCATTTTTACAATGCGTGCGCATTCTTCTGGCCTAATCCGCAACTTTTCTGTTAGACGTTCAATGATTAATCAGTAGCTTAGAAATTTAGAATTCGTTTCAAAAACGGTTCATGGTGAATGTTCTGAATGCGCTGCATCTGCTTAAAGCGTTTTTCGGAGGTGGAATCTTGAATATCATAGAACTTCACAAATGTTAAAGGAAATGGACCCAGTAATATAGAGTGATGTGCGAAACGTTCGCGTCAGGTGGTACTCGAAACCCGCATTTTACCCTATCCCGGGGCACGTGCTTTCGGTAGTGAAGCGGCTTGAGCACGCACTTCGCGGTAGAGTGAAATGCGGGTTTGAGCCCCATTTGACGCAAAAGGTTTATACATCTGCATTGCTGGATATGTTGGACTATCATACCACCGCTATGCGGCTAAATAAAAGAACTGTCTAATAATCCAATACACAATATCTGTCAGCGTGACTGGATTCAATGTCGATACCGACTACGTGGATCAAACAGTCGATGGTTGGTTTCTGGCAAATAGATGCACTGTATCGTAAAAACTGGTGTAGAAACAGGTGCCGGTTGTAGAACGATTCGAACACGGGTGAATTATGGGTTTGAGTCACAGCTGATGAGAAAGTTTTGCACATTACTCTACATCATTCAGTATATTGTAACATCATACGACTCCTAAAACCAGTTAGATAGAAAAGAATGCTGTCTGATCATCCATTAACAGAAAACATTTCAACAATTGCACAAATGATGCGGGAAAATTCAGGCATAATATCTCTCATTGCTGCAAGTAGAAAATTTCAAACCGCAACTACTCATTGAATCATAAAACTTCACACTCACTTACAAGTAAGGATAAAATTTTGGGTTCTGTGGGACGTAATTGGGGATGGACTGATCGAACAAGTATACGACGCACAATGGGATCAATTCTTGTCTTGCTCCCATTTTACCAGCGCGGTCTCGTCAAATGTCATTCTATACGCTCTTCCTTGAGGTTTCTGGTTACATAAAATCTATGTAGTTGTTCTACAGAAACGAATCAGGATAACCGACATGCGAATGACGACAAGAAGCTTGTTATGTACGGCAGAAATTTTCATTGCAAAATGTTAGAGGCTTTAGCTTTGACATCATTTTTTATGCCTCTCATATCGTTACTTTCACAGCGCTTGACTAACCTTTATCTCCAATTTGTTTTAAATGAGAGTCAGTATTACTTGTTTTTACCAGCTTGTAACAGCTGATGAACGAAATAAACATGCCTCACAACAAATTAGAGAAAATCACACGCAACGGAAAGTCCTTCCGAAATTTCGTTATTGGATACCTTAGCGCTAAACTAAAAAAGACCCAGCCATAATAAGCACAGCACAGGAAAGATTAGATCAGCATAACGGAATAAGAGTAAAAAGCGACTTGTAGAACTCCTGACCGCTACCTCTTTCATGAGAACTCATTTTTCGGAATGAGAAAAAAATCGCGGGTAGACATGCCAGCAAGTTAGTGGTGATTAATATGATGCGAAAAAAGGAACTTTGTTGCCGGTCCAGTATAGAATTGTTTGCCTCAGTCATTCAGAAGATAAAATAAAAATTCGCACAAACATGACGAGACTTCATGTCGATGAAACCGTGAATGCGCTGCTGGCTACAATCTCGACAGTGTTGGGATGTGGAGTGATGCCACCAGGTCAAGTTAATGAATAGAAGACTGTTGACGTGCACCAAATATTCCCAATCTTGAATCGCAGCTCATGCACTAATCAGAATGAAGTATCCATCACTTCGTCAGTTACTCAAGAATACAATAAGATCGTATCTAAAGATGATTCCGATTTTAAAAAAGCTTGATGTAAAAAGTCATTTAACAAAGTGCCCCAGTTTTTTTACTATTCATTGCACAGGCTACGAATTTCGGGTACCCTTGTGTTGGCGAGCAGGTATTTTTGAAAGAATCTTTTTTCCTGGACAAAGACTTTTCACTGATTTCAAACAATAGCTAAACAACAAGCGTTGAAAGCTGAAATTTTGGAGAACTCAAAAAGTGCAAGTTTTCAGAAAGGCCTTCCATTGCACTACAGAACGAAAATAATTATGTTTCATACGGAATTATGATACTT
>JAHQIW010001979.1:0-200765 GCA_019055375.1 Parelaphostrongylus tenuis
TGTCTTACCCGGGATATAAAATGGTTTGCGTGTGCTGAGGGTCTCAACTGCAGTGGGGTTCGTTGGCTCATAGCATGGTCACCTTCGTCCCTGGATAGGATGACATACGCGATTGAATATTACGTCAAAGAAATGATTCGACAGACTTAGGTACGATTCCGCAATATCTCCGGGGTTTTCTCACATCTTCTAATTCATACTGAAGTTTCGCGTGGTCTACCCACTATCTATCACTGTATCTTACGCTGTGCGTACCCGTTCATCTGTCTAGCACACACAACTCGCTATGTACACTCGAGCGGGTCCATGCGTTGAACTCTACACATTATTTGCCCATCGCGTCTATGATATATACCAGTCCAGTGCTCAGTTTGCACATCGCGTGCGGCGTCACTCTAGGGATTCCGCTGAGGCATCATATCGTTCTTCCATCGCGCTTTCGCTGTGCGCAACAATCGGCAGCTAACAGGGCCTCGTCAGTCCGTCTCGCTATGAGAGTGCACCGCGAGTCTGATAGCGTCGGGCCACGTGCGTAAATATCCAAAAGTGATAGGGGTCGAGAATGCCGGTGGCATTGCATCGCTGCCTATGTCGTTTGTCGTTGAAAGCGCATCATCGTCTCCGAGACCCCATGATGTACTGCCAGGGCTGACAGGGGACGGCGTGAGTAATCGGGTGCAGCTCTCATGTGTTGCGTGTAGCTGGTGTGTGTGGATAGACGGGTTCGTAGTGTTCTCAGATACCATGTTGTTTCACTCTGTGTCGTCACATAATGACAGAGAACTATTCTCACATACGCTCGACTCGTAGTCGTGAACTGCGTGCCGAATGGGAATGACAGATATAGAATGCACAGTGATATAGGACACAAGAGCATAGCTTATAGTAGTCAGACTAGTATGTCATGTCGAGCTCAATAACGTTCAGTAAGGAGTGCATGTTGTGTCACACAGATACAGAGACAGTGAGTGTGGGAAAAGGAGTGGGTACAGGTAGTAGGCGGAGGAGCGTAGAGATACATGTATCACATAAATTCATTCACTGAATCTTGATACTATACACAATGAAGATAAGCGTGATAGTTTTGTGGTTCTCCGTACACTGCTCAACTCTGGGGCTAGGTCGTTCATCATGTTGATTTCACAACCTAGATAGATGTAACTGGAGCATTCGGAAATTGTCGTTCCGTTGAGCATGAATGGGGCATTAGAAAACCCATCCGTTCCTCATGAACATTGTTTTCGTTAGATTCAGTTGAAGACCGATCTTTCCACAGGCGTTATCGAAATCAGTCAACATTCGTTCCGCTTGGCTGATGTTTGGTGTTATGAGAACGATATCGTCAGCAAAGCGAAGATGGTTTTCGAAGTATTTGAAATATGTTTCATTCTCCAACACTCTAACATTATGTGCGATACTACGATTGAGAAGAGATTTCTGGGGCACTTTGATAAGCATGAGATAACTCCCATGCATATCATGAGAATTACAGCTTCTAAAGTGGAAATTTCCTACTGAAGGCTTAGATACTATTCATTTTGAAACGTCACATAGTTACAAGCCTCCACCATGTCCAACGATACAATCGAAATTCATGTTTCATTGAGTCTTTGGAGAAAGGGTCTTTCACAGCGAGGTGCAGTCGATGAAAGTAACGAGTGGGTAGCCAACAAGCAATCGACTGCTGGACGCTGGTTTCAACGCTTCAATGCTGCAGATCTTCATCTCGAAGACAAACCTCGTTCGTGACGTCACAAGTGACACGAGATTACGCTTGCAAGATGAACCGTCGTGAAGTGCTCGCGAATTGGCAACCGAACTTGATATTTATCACAGAATTGTGCTAACTCATCTCTACCAGCTCAATTTTGCCCACAAGAAGCCTACGACAAGATCTGCACGAACTCACTGAAGCACAAGCCGCCAAAGGTGTCGAAATTTGTCGGCAACTGCTCAACGTACAATCCACTGAATTTGAGCGAATTTGAAAGCGCATTAGACTTTAGAAGAGAAGTGGATGTCCCTGGTCAGCCACAATCGAGACAAGCCAAGCAGTAAGTTCAGAAAGGTCAAGTTAATCCGTCAATACCGAAGCACAACTGATTTGGCAAGAAAGTCATCATGATCTGTGCCTGGTGGAATTTTGATGGGGTCGTGCTTTCCAAATTGATTTAACGATAGGTCCATCAACATTAAACTTTCATTGTCAGCAATCAAGCCGAGTCTGCGTCATGTTTGAAGAGAAGTCAACTCAGTTTTGGTTAAGTGAAAGCTCGTTTTGATGCATCAAGCTATTGCCAGACCGTACGTTGCCAGAAAGACCAAATTGGACGGAGTCGAGGTCCTGCCTCATCCCATCAACAATCCAGGCACTGCGCTCCATCCGACTTTGATCTTTCTCGATCATTGACTATCAATTTTTTTTGAGGTCGTCGATTTGAATCGTTCATGAAGTTGAAGAAGAACGTCGAAAGCTATTTGAATCAAAGTCAAAGGAGTGGTCTACTTTGAGCATATCTTAACTTGGTGGACCAATGGCTGAAAGTCGTAAAAAAACGATGACCCTTATTTTGAAGAAAACTTATTATTGTCTTTCCTTGGAATTCATGCTTAGATTTCCATACTTTTACAAGTGCCTCGAAACTTCCTTTTCAGCCTATATTTTACTATCAAAAGTAATGTAGAAACGATTCCCACAACCGACTATCGGCTAACCTCGGCATTGATCTGAATGATTCTGCAACTTCTTTATTTAGCGGATTCCCGGCTGTTAACAGACTATTCATTCAGTAGATATGAATATTACAATACACAGCTGTAATAACTGACGTTTCGGCGGTTTTCACCTTCTTCATATCGTGCAATTGTTAAAATGACATGCAGTCCACTCAGTCAACACTTCTGTAAACAGAGCAGATAGAGCACAGTATGTGAGCAATGAATCGCATAGTGAACAGCTGGATCTACACAATATTTACAGGGTGCGAGAAAAAGGTACTTGTTCGTTATTAGGCGACAAAGAAAGCACCGATATCATTCGCTGAACAGGAAGTTTTCATAGGAGTGTCAGTAATTATTCAAAGCTTAGATTTCTATCCACCGCTATATGTCGCCAATTTTTCAAAATAAGCTTCTATAACGTTGTAAAATTCAAAATAAAATTATTTTCACACGACCACGTGCTTTTTCTCTCATCTCGCTTATATTTCGCTGAACAAAACTCCATTCTCAGAGTGCCAGTACTCGTTCAATTGCACAAGTTTCGAAGAAGTTAAAACCATGTTCGCTTCTAAAAAAAGCTCTTTTGATGGCCCTATAGCAGAAGGAAAAAATTGGTGCTTAACACCTCTTCCGGACAGAGCTCTCTCTTTAGGCTACTAGTACTCATTCGAAAGCGTAAGTTTCAATAATTCCAACGCTGCGCTTATTCTCTGGTAATATCGCTAACAGCCAAAATGAGATCGAGTTTTATATTCCCGGTGAGCTTGTTTATCAGCCACGGGATCGGGTGGCGGAGCCAACTGATCGGTGCTCTGGCCGTTGCGTATGTGGGATGCAACTTGTTATTCAGTTGGGAATTTTTTACTCCGCTTTGGAAGAAACTCCAAATAAAGCGATTGATTCAGATGCTACCGAAGTCTCTCTACACGTTGATATGCTTTTCGTGCTTGCAGCGAGTTATATGTGTGATAAAAATGAAGGTGATCGACGAACAGTACTTGTTCAAGGGAATGACTGCTAGTTGGCGAGTGTCAAGCACAACTTTCATTCTGAATGTTTCAGCCTATAAAAGGGCCTTTTCAAAACCGCCAACGTGGAGCTGTAGCCAGAAATCTAAGCTTTCGATTAATCACTAACGCTCCTATGAAAGTTCCTGTCCAGCGAACAAGATCGCTTTCTTATTCATTGCCTCATAACGAACATGTACCGGGATAAGTCACCATAATCGCATCTGTTAATTTTAGCGTTTATACAATGTTCTTTCATCAATACTGAAAATTTCATTTAACTCTTTTTTTCAGTTTTGGTGCATAATGTGTTATATTTATTTGTCTATTTCCAGATATGCTTAAGTTATGGATCATAAAAATAAGCGTATCGCAATGGTTAAATTCCACAAAAAGGAATGAAAGCGGCCGACATTGTTAAAATCGGTGGTTTTGAACCAGCAAGTGCCTACACAGCCGTGAAACGTTTCAAAGACACAGAAAGGACTCAAAACTGCCCTCGGAAAGGCTTTCAACTATCTCTTCTATTCCGAGAAAACATTCAGAGTATCCGTTGCCAAGTTTAGTGAAATTCGGAGCGTTCGAGGCACAAGGTGGCAGAAAAACTCGGAATTAATGAGAGGGAGCGTCCGGAACATTGTCAGAAATAATCTGAAGGTGTGCAGCTACAAATAGCCTGTTTTCCCTTTTGGACAAAAACTGATTGTAAAACGGCTTTCGAAAGCTTGCCAAATGATCCGTTCGATAGTTGGTGTTCATAAGTCGAAGGTATTTTTTACGAATAAGTACATATTCATGGTTGAGTCACTCTACAATGCCAGAGTCGACCTCAAACTTCTCAGCAATGGTAAGCAAAAGTCCACAATAGCAAAAAACCATGAGTGCTGTCATTTTCCGGCCTTTAAGACGGTCTGGGCTGGCATTTGCGTTACACAAAAGGCACCATTGGTCTTCATCGTCAGACACGTCGAAATCAACGCTGCCAGCTATTAACAGCAAGTTTTAAAGTGCTGGAGCCTTGGACTACTCAACACTTTGGCACCGACGGATTTACGCTTCAGCAAGACTTCGCTTCTGCGCATTCGGTCAGCTCAAAGACGACCATCTGTCAAGAGCTTTTTCCGAGCTTTTGAGGCAAGGACTCTTGGCCGTCAAACTCACCGGATCTCAGCCCAGTGGGCTGCTCTGTGTGCTTAATACTGGAGAAAAAAGTCGGGCAATTCGCTACACTACACACGGTAGAAACGTCCGCGAGTATTGTTGAACATTTGTGAAAGCGATTCATAGATGTATAGAGGCCAAGCGAAGCAATTTTATAAAGTTGCTATGTATTTTTTGTCTATTATTATAGCTGTTATGCTACTAAGTGTAATTCTTCCTTTGATTGAATGACTTCATTTGTTTATGCAATACTTTTTTACTGTTGAAATATCTGAACAAACTATCAAAAAATTTTTACGCACCCTGCACCTACATATACATATGGATAAAAGGACAACGGATAAAGTTCTTGGTGTTCATCAATCTCTGAGGGATGCGACATGCATTCGTCTTCAATTTTTAACTTCGTTTAGAGGGGATTGAATGCATATCTGGTCTTAACAATGACTCGCGGTGACCTCCCGCTGAAGTGAGTCAGTGCTGCCTATCCTCCCAGACAAGTCTGAGACCACTCTGCTACCAATTTACCAATCCGGAGGGATGGATGACATGGTGAGCCACGAGCGCAAGATCGAACCATTGATCTTGTGTTCGACGCAGAGTACCTCTACCACTGCCCACTATATATGTACATATGCATATACATATACTATATATATATATATGTATATATATATATATTCTATGTAAAAAAGGGTTGACGATTGACGATTGACGTAAGAAGAGGGGATTGACAAGGCGATACAATTTCGCCAAAACTATTCACTGCCACCCTACAAAACGTCATGCGAACATTAGAATGGGACGATATGGAAGTAAAAATTGGCGGTCGACAATTAAACCATCTTCGCTTTGCTGACGATATCGTTCTCATAACACCACACATCAGCCAAGCGGAAAGAATGTTGACCGATTTCGATAACGCCTGTGGAAAGATTGGTCTTCAACTAAATCTAACGAAAACGATGTTCATGAGGAACGGATGGGTTTCCAATGCCCCATTCACGCTCAACGGAACGACAATCTCCGAATGCTCCAGTTACGTCTATCTAGGTCGTGAAATCAACATGATGAACGACCTAGCTCCAGAGTTGAGCAGGAGGAAACGAGCGGCTTGGGGAACTTTAAGAGCATCGAAGATGTAGTGAAGAGGACAAAGTACATCCGACTCCGTGGCCACCTTTTCGACTCGACAATTATCCCTGCCCTAACGTATGCAGCAGAAACGTGGTCGCTACGTAAGCAGGATGAAAACTTGGCGTTATCGAACGCGCAGTCGAAAGGTCGATGCTAGGAGTATCCCGTATCTCGCAAATGAGAGAAAGGATCCGAAGTTCCGACCTACGTCAACGATCGAAAATCAGAGACGCCGTCCTACACGCCAGGATATCAAAATAAGGTGGGCCGGACACGTGATGCGCTTCAACGACAACCGATGGACGAGAGCCGTTACCGACTGGATTCCTCGGGACATCAAGCGCACTAAAGGAAGACCACTGACCCGCTGGTCCGATTTCTTCACGAAAGCGATAGAAGAAAGATATGATGCTCAGCGAATCCCTAGAGCGAGGAGGACCCACTGGGCTAATCTTGCACGCGATAGGGAAAAATGGAAGAGTTGCTGGTACCCGCTCGAGTCACTCGACGGTCAACTGAACGACAGGTGATACAGGTGATATTCTATGTATTTGTATATAGTCATCAAATACACATTATATATATTATGTGTATATACTATTCATGAAGATTATAGATATTCACCGTTCTGTCGTTTTGTGGTCCATCAGATGATTTTCAGTGCAGCCGAAGAGATTCTTTCATGGATGAGGAATGTTCGTAATTACAGCCTCGCAGCCATTGAGAATAGCTATTTTGCGCGTCAAGTTCAACGAATCCTCTTTCTGCTCTCCTGTGCACACATTGACGTTGCATGAAACATACTTCTTTTAAGCAAACCTTTTGTGTGAGAAGGTGGGAGAAAAGACTAGGAACCAGTATGCTCTTGTTATGTGGCTTTCGGTACCATTTTGTCGTGTACTCGTTTTGGACAGGCTGATTTGATCGTCCAGAAATGGAGGCCAATCTTCTCTCGATCCCTTTCACCGTTGAATTTATGCACTCTTCTCTGTGATTTCAGCAATTCAAAACATTTGTCTAACTCCTCCTGCGTGAGCAAATGACGAAGCACTCGTCGAAGTGCCGTAGTGGCCTGAGACTGTATGCAGCGGTTTCAACTTTAGGTGAATGCAAGGGCAAGGTTTGGTGCCAGTCGTTGTCTGTCCAGACCTCTCAGTTATGTGTAATATTTTCCTAGCCATCTCAAAATTAAGCGGTTTAGGCACTTCTTCAAGGTGCTCAAGAGCTACTGAATTAAAAGGCCATATATGTTTATCGCTCCTTCATGTTGCTTAAGGAGCTCTCATATGGCTTGCATGCAGAGTCATTCGACGTGTTTGTAGAAATGGCGATAACGTCGAAGGACTCCATCATGTACGCGTTATTGAGACGCGTATTACGTAGACGATCCAAAAATATTCAGGTATTTGTAAGATGGGCAGGGGTGTGTTCTAATAAACGAAGGATTATTAGGTTTATAAGCCAAGCTATGCCTGTCAATTCGCGTACGCAACTGATGATGGATCTAACTTTGAACGTGAAGGAATCGCTAGAAGCGATATCATCAGTTAAGGCGGTATGATGGTAGATTAACTTTGAGTTGTGAAATAACTGAAGATGCCAAACTTGCTAATTTTGCCACTTTGACCCATTCCGCGTTTGATTTTCTACATTGATTTGCGAATTTCAAGAAAACGTCTTTGAGATGTACTACCGTTATATCAACATCCAACTGAGGAGAAGATACTACAAATTCTCCGCCTTTATCACTAATTGATAGTCTGATAATTTTCGACCTAATATTGCTAATCGAATCTAATCTTGCTTTATAGCGCTGTTATCTAAGCTGGTGCAAACTGCAGTTCTTGAACCTGTCGCTACCACATTTTTGCACTGCTGCGAGGTTGAACATGGCTTTCGATAGCGACAGGAGTTGTGAAAATTCAATGTCATCATCTGAAAATCTGCAAAAATTCATATCAACTTAATCGGTAGACACTTGTCATCTGAAGAACGTTGAAGGAAAAAGGAGGTGAACTGTTTTTCTTCCTTGTGCAACAAGTATAATCTTGCTTTATAGCGTAGTTGATCTTGAAGCTGGTGCACATCGCATGCGACCCTATGCAGGTTTGTTTAGAAATGAGTTCACCTGGTGAGAAGGTTGCACGCAGTTTCAATAGCGTACATGCGTCGCCAGAAAGAGTCATGCCTGCCAAAGAAGGCGAAATCCATCGAAACGTCAGTCACTGCAGCTGTATACTGTACTATACTATTTTCTTCGAGTGTTCTCGTAGGATCACGCTCAGATTCCAAAACACCTCATGATTATTACTTGAAGCAAAGTCATGTGGTCTGTTATGGGCTCCTGTGCACCACGATACACGTCTTTCTATGGCCTTGACAGCCTCGTCAGTCGGGTAGGCTCTTTGTCGCGTACTCTAAGAGGGAGACTGGAGCATTCCAAGAGAATTAGCTAAAGACGAAGAGCCTGCCCGACTGACGAGGCTTTTAAGGCCGAAACACGTGTATCGGGCTTGTTCAAGAGCCCATAACAGACCATATGACATGTTGCTTCAAATAATAGTTATGAGATATATTGGAATTTAAGCACTGTCTTGAGATAGTATTCGAAACAAACGGTACAATGATCTTGAAAAGACCATTCAAGAACAGTCGAGGTGTACAACACCTTGCGATCCAGGATTTTATTTCACTTGACGGCGATGTAAATCGTTTGCCGTCGCCTACTCTGTATGGGGAACTGGAGCACGCCGAGAGGATTGGCCAAAGACGAAGGGACAGCCCAACTGACGAAGCTGTCAAGGCCAAAACACGTGTATCGGGCTGTACAAGAGCCCATAACAGGCACATGACATGTTGGCTCAAATAACAATCATAACATGTACACTGTACTGCCTAATTGTACTGATTGAATAGTCTGTTAGCAACATTGTGTCCGCTGAATAAGAAAATTACGCAATAATTCGATTAACATAGAATCATTATATTGTGATTCCCAATACCGACTTTCTATCAACTTCAGCAATGATCAGTAAACCCATATTTTCTTGGAAACAGACGCACACATTTGTTAATGTACGATTTCTTGACAAAACCATATTTCGACGTAATTTGCCTTATAACCTCGTGTGTGCTTAACAAGTAAACAGCTATCTAAATCTATTGTGAGCAGTTATTTATTTAATTTATAGCTCAAATACAAGGCAATTATTTGATATTCCTGCAGTACAGATAGCCGTTAGCTTCATTTCGCCTGTGCCAATCAAGCCTACAAACTCTTTGGGTTGATAGGCTTAAACCAAGCTTTTTATCAAAAGTTACCTGTGAACTATGGGGTTTGGAGAATGCCTGTATGGTAGAGCCAGTAACGCTCGAACAGAACAATGTGCATAGCCATGAGATAAACCCACTCAACCTGAGTTTGGCAGAAGCTCTGAAGATTATGAGACCCTCGTGCAGCAGCAGAACTCACGGCAGACTTCCATAATTTTTGTGGATAATGGATGCACGAAGCGATCAAATGGAAAAAGTACCGGTTTGACACACTATGTGAAGTTCGGTTCTGCAATAAATAATACCACAGATTAACAGTGACAAATGTATACTTCAAGAGCATCTCTACGAGATCCCCAATCAGTATCGATCTGACAAGTAAAAGGTCTCAGGGGCTCCCTCCCTCCTAGGATAAGAAACTTAGCATGTGCGGAAGATTTCGGTGTGATCCAAAGAAGACCACCACTGAGTTGTTATAGTGATCGCCTATGAAACGTAACGGGTCCAGTTCCATTATTCATGGATAGTTTTCATAAATTTAATCGATAAGAATAATCATGATCGCTATCGATTGAAATTCCTTGAAGTAACAACGAACATCAGTCGGTGATCGACTCTTTTCTGTATCAATCGATGTTCTTAGATCACCTTCGTCTTAAAAAAAAGAAAAAATACAAATACAAAATCCATAAATGATGCAAACGCAACACGAAATTTTTCTATTGATGAGTAAGTGTACTTAAAGATGAGTGAAATAGAGTTGACCAATGTGCTTCCAATGATCAAACGAAGGTCGAAGATAGCAAAGTGAGCAACCGGTTTACTAAAAATTAAGAGAACTAGAAAGTGTGAAAAGACAGAACAGGAGATATCTAAAAGATTTTGGACAGGCGTAAATTATAGATTTAAGGAGTTATAATATTTCAAATTTGATGAAATGGCAGCAAATAGATGTGGAAACTCTGTCAATTACACCGCTCTCAATTGGTCGAGCCATCAAATAAAAAAAATTCAAATAGTAAGACAGCCATCGACGATCGCATGTGGTGAACAATTGGAAAGCTCTAGTACGGCTACCTTGACGTTTTAATGAGGGCCAGTTGCATATTATGATATTCAATCTGCCAAAGTGAGAAAAAGAGCAAATTCCGTCACTCAATAGCCAAATTAGCACATAAACCTTATCTCCAATATAGTTAACAGATAACAGTGGTAAGAGGATGGGCGGGTTGAAGGACGTGTTAGGATGAGATACCTAAGACAACTTCTACGTGCATATAATAACTGGTTCTCTCGTTTTGTCCCATCAATATGTCATATCTGAGAATGAGTGCACAAAGGCATATCTATATACATGTATTTACACATATTATAATATATATATATATATATATATATGTTTGTGCTGTTTTTTTTCGAACGCGCAGTCGAAAGGTCGATGCTGGGAGTATACCGTATCTCGCAAATGAGAGAAAGGATCCGAAGTTCCGACCTACGTCAACGATCGAAAATCAGAGACGCCGTTCTACACGCCAGGATATCGAAAATAAGGTGGGCCGGACACGTGATGCGCTTCAACGACAACCGATGGACGAGAGCCGTTACCGACTGGATTTCCTCGGGACGTCAAGCGCTCTAAAGGAAGACCACTGACCCGTTAGTCCGATTTCTTCACGAAAGCGATAGAAGAAAGATATGATGCTCAGCGAATCCCTAGAGCGAGGAGGACCCACTGGGCTACTCTTGCACGCGACAGGGAAAAATGGAAGAGTTGCTGGTACCCGCTCGAGAACGAAGTTAGTGTTTCCTCTTTTCCTAAACAAGTCTGGCATCAAATTATAAGCCCTAAGGCAGGGTGCCCTTAGCTCTGAGTAGCGCGTCGGACCAAAGACGTACGCAAGCAACTGCCTATAGCAAGTGTGACCAGCAAGAGTTATAGCAGATATCGAGTAAAGAGTGGAGCAGAACATTAGGTGAATAGAAGCGCTATCTGCCTCACAAAAGGCACAAATGGATTCAAGCTCGGCGTTGAACAGAATATACGTTTTGCATACCAACCGTGAACTATCCATATCTTACATTTATTTATTTTTCCTTGGCCTAGAGTCTGTTGTCAAACAGAAGGAAACAAGTTCTTGGCTACCCCAATAAATAGAGCCAAAGTGCACTCTGCCCGAGCCTGATTAGATGTCAGCGTGCACTCGGCTTCCAGATTTGGTCAACTCAACAGTGTTCCTCTCAACATCACAATATCCTAAATTGTGGTGCATTTCTAATAACTACTGTGCAATTTTGAGACCCGGCAACACGAGAGTAGATATCAGTCACTGAACAAAACCACGAAAACCCCAATGTTATAGTTCAGTCAAGATGTATTTCATTTTACACAAATTTCATTACAATTTACTGGAACGATTCCAACACTTTTTGCATGCGACTTGTTATCTCGTATTCATTCTAAATCAAGTTGTGTGATTAAACCTATCAGACTTGAGTGGTGAGCCAAAATTCGACCTCGAAGGGGAGCGGGATCTGTATTTCACCTATACCGGAGGACGCGTGCTACCACTCATTCTTCTGCCTGAGCCTGATTAGTCTCTTATTAGATAATCTCAATAACATCAGCCAAAAATATGAAACAGGTGTGATCGGGCCTGCATTATCGCTTCATAAACCTAGTCAAGCTGGCAGTTATTGTGATATGGAATACTAAAGATTTCTTAAGTTTTTTACTGCACTGCTTTTTACTGACATTGTAGAATGAGTGGTAGGGAAACGGTGCCTCGGTGGTGTAGTGCTAGCACGCGCCCCGGTATGGGTAAAGCGCGGGCTCAACTCTCGTCTGAGATCGAATTTGTGCCCAACAATTAATTCTCTCAGGTGTATTTGAAACATAAGAACACTGCGAAAAAGTAGTAAAAATATTAGAAATCTTGGGTCTTCGAACAGCTGACGTATGCTTCGATTGGTGTTTCAGAATGTTTTCTTTACAAATGTTGTAGAATACTCGCCAAATTATTCCACTTGTGTCTCGTAGGTAGCCGAGTCAAGGTGGTCGTTGAATGTTACGACAAAGTGTCTGACGAGGGATCGAACTAGCACCTTACTTATCACCGTGCTTCAAAACGCACCGCATCACTATATCAGTGTTACGCCCTCGTCATATGATGCATATTTTAACTATATTTCACTATTGGACTCAGAACTAAGCTATATTCCTTGTGGATTATATGAAATGGAAGACACTTTGGAAAATAATCGATCACAAGTTTTCGATTATTAAGTCACCGTTCTTTTTGTCCCGACATTAACATAAAGGCTTTCATACAAGCGATTGCAAATGGACAACAAAAGGCGTAAATGAATAGACGAAGAACCGAAATACCATTAAAAATAGAATAACATGATAACAATGCGAAGCCTATTGTCATGGCAAAGGTGTGGTGGTCGTGTAACGGCAGTGTTTTGATGTTTGGCAAGAATTAACAGCGGCGATGCTGCTGCTTACGCTGGCTACCAAACGAGTTATAAACGTGTAGAAGGTTCTTAGGGCTTGGCTGGTCCATGTTACGTCTTGAGCAAAACTCTAAAACAAGCTTTATTGATAATCGTGTTTACTAGACGAAGTGTGAGATAGCAATGATGACTGAAGCGAATCAGCGGAGCAGCGAAACCTGTATATGGCAACGAACACCACCAAACCAGATCTGTGCAAATCATTATTACGGAATCGTTTGCTTGCAATAGAACAATTACCGTAGTTTTCACACAACTGTTTTATTTAATGACAATAAATGTCAGTGGCAATTCCAAAAGAGCAAAAATATTATACGAACTGCCCTTTTCCTCCAATAAAACTTGCACGAAGTTGGTATACCTCTCTTCAAATTCCATGGCTAACGTTTCTGCAATTTCGCGCCCCTTAGATCCTGGGCGTGCTTTATCATACCACATCTACTTGGTTAATATTTCGTATATGTAGTAAAATTCTGGGGCGCCATGGCCGATCGGCTGTGATGCTGGCCACGGCGAGTGTGGAGCCGAGCTCCACTCCCCTCCCCTTCCCACCTTCTCATTGGCAGTCAACAACAACGTCCTATGAAACGCCACAGCAAGGCTGTCCTCAAGATTGCAAGGAGACTCGCTCAACCAGTATTTTACGCCGTTCAGGAATAAGACGGACAACGAAATGAATGCTAGAATTGCTGGGATCCGCGCAATGAAAAAAACACTGTGATGACGGATCAAATAAAGTGCTAAAAGTGCTCAAAGTAAAATTCTTACACATAGTCATTCAATAATCTAGCTATTTCATAGGAACCACCGCTCAATATCTATACAAGAGAGGTCACCGGCTGGTTGCGACACACTGTGAAAAGTTAGTCCTGCTCATCAAGAATACGAACTTAACATAGGTGCCATATCATTTGCTGTGCTCGGACTCTCTCCCATTTTATGTATTCTTGGACTCTTGCCAATATCCAAAAGCACTCAAGAGCTTTTGGCGCCGAGTTGTTCGATTACTGCCCCATAATTCTTCTCACCACCTCAAAGTCCTTATCGCTGTATCTTTTTGTCCTATGCACACCTAAGAGAAGTGCTTGTTTGATTCTTGGACTTCCCATTCAGGTGCTCTTTACAGCTAATTCAAAGTAGTCTCTCCTTTTCGTCTAGGTATTCATCAACATATGTCGTACAAGAGCTTTGGTATATTTCGCCTGAACTCACCGCTGTGTCTTTCCATACCTCGCCGCTGAGTCATTCATTTTTACCATTAAGGCATATCCATGGTGCGAGGGAGAGGAAATTGAATTGGATGGTTCTTTGATTATGGAGAGCACCTCGTACATGTACCTTGGACGTTTAATGAACATGACAAACAGCATGAAGGAGAAATTAGACAGAAGAAGGAGAGCAGCATGGGTCGCTTTCGAGCCTTTCAAAGAGGCCACCGACTGAAGGCGGATGGCAAACTCGCGCTCACTTTTTTAACTCTGCAGTTCTTCCAGCGCTCTGTCATGCGGCATAAACGTGGGCTGATATATCAGCACGTCAAAACTGCTGCGAACATTACAAAGCGCCCAAACAATGTTTCCTGAGATTTAGTTGGCTCTCAGAACATCTGGCCAACTTGGGTGGCTCAGATATCCGGAATATGTCTTACCTTGTCATCTAGAGAATTGACGTCGTTAGAGAAACACAGGTGGGCCGGTCATATACTAAGAAGATCAGACGACAGATGGACAAAACGAACTATAAAGTGGATTCCACATGGTTACATCTGACCCCAGGACAACTGCTCACATGTTGGGCGGGTGTGTTTTCAAGAAGAATTAATCAGCTGTACTCGCAGGTGCGAATATTTCACAGTCACGATACGAATATTGCGATAGCCGTAATGCTCAAATCATACAAGCACTATAAACGACAATCTCCAGAAGAAGAACCGAATATGAAAAGTGTTGGGGTCCGCACCGTTTGGGAAGGCTTCGCGTTAGTCTTCAGCACGTTTAAGTATCCAAGTATACAAATAAATTTTTGATTACTTTATTTGATCCATCATCACACTGTTTTCTTTCACTGTGTGGATCGCAGTGCCTCTAGCATTCAATTCGTTTCTTCGTCATCTTCTTGAATACTGCTTGAACGAGTCACCTTGCAATCTCGAGGAAAGCCTGGCTGTCGTTCCATAGGACGTTGCTGATGACTGCCGAAGAGAGTTGGGGGGGGGGGGGGGGGGGGGAGAGCTCGGCTCCATGCGCGCCGCGACAAGCATCATGACCACTCGGCTACGGCGCCCCATATATAGATAAATAAATAAATATACATATATATATACTTATTTATTTATTTATATGATCTATTGTATTGTCTCCGCAGAGGCTTCGCGTTAGTCTTCAGAACAGAGAATTACTAATTCTAAGTAAAACGCTCGGGTTTGTAAGAGTTTGCCAAGCGGGACATTTACGAAGAACAGCTTAAGCTAAACGTATTGTTGACTGAAGCCACAACTTGCATGAATTTTCGGATTGATCAATGTGAATAATTCACTGAGGCTTCCAATGCCGTTAAACGATTTTGAGTTTTCAAATTCTGCCAAACACCAATTATCTATTCTTGATATATCTTCAACCACAGTCCATTATATCTGAATCCACACTTAAATAAATGTTCTGAACAAGTTCTTAAGTTTCGAGCTTTCAAATTAAGCAAATAAACGGAAGGAATGAACTTTATGGTGTGGTTCAAAACTCTACACTCAGGCACTTTTGCTCATCAAATGCTGGTACGCCTGAAAATCAAGTGAGTTTTGGAGTTCATGCTTTCAACTCTATGTTGAAATTACAGAATCAATAAACTTATCTCATCCTTCTGAGTTCTAGAGCACAAGTAAAGAATAATGCTCTTTTGTTCATTCAACGTCCCAATGAGTAAACTTTATCATGAAACTACGCGTCAGCTACTTGACTACTTATCTGACTAGAATGCAAATAGCAAGTCGTCAGAGGTGTCTCAAACTAAACACATAGTCACTGGTTTTGACCTTCGTACGGAAGCAGTCAAGTCTTCAGTACTTCTTTGGTGAGCGAATTGATAGCAGCGTTACTTGCATGCACGAAAACATCAATGCCACATCAGTAGGCAATCGCAAGCCACTATAGATGTCAAATATGTATGCAATCACATCTATGGTGCCAAGAATGGAATCAAGTGCATTCTGCATCCCTCAGATATTGACAAAAGCACCAAGAAATTTATCCTTCAAGCCAATTTTTACTTAGGAACAGGATCTCGATGACGACGTACTATGTCGAATCATTTCCAAGTTTTCGGTTTATACTGCTTATATTTAATGGCATCCTAAAGAAAAATTCAGTTCAAACGTCCACCGATCACATGAAGCCCACCGTTCAGCTACATATATAGATGACGTCAGCGGTGTATTGTCTGCACACTATGGAAAGTGAATCATACTCAAACTAGATAACCAACATATAGCGAGGTATCATGCTATATGTTATGTTCGGGCATTCTCCTCTTCTGTAATTCCTGAAATATTTAGATTTATCCAAAATGCCGCAATGGTTCTCGTGCTGATGTAATAGTCACCCTTATGTCTCTACGTCCTATGTGCACCTAAAGGTGCTACCTTCACGACTTTTTGACTTTCCATTTGGGTGTTCTTTTACGTGGACATGAAGCGGTCTGCTCATTTTCCGCGTGCCTTCGTCACATCAAGACTTACAGGAGATCAGGTATATTGTATCTGAACTCACTCAGCAGGAAGTGCTTGCAACTTTGCATGTAATACGGGGAAGATACCCTTCGTGGTTATCAGTGATATTTCTTATGCCTTTCTCCTGTATGAATTGATTTCTTTTTCGATACGTGGTCTGTAATGAAGCATGGCTGGCAGAGATTCATAACGCGCATACATCTCTGGAAGTTCAGCAATGCCATCCACTCTGATCTCCACTTGAACAATAACTCTTGTTTTCTCTAGAAGAAACTTCATCAGCTCCGTGAGCACTTATTAACGACCACTATCGATTCTGCAGCCCATCCATACCAACATTACATCACGCTTTCATCCGGCCGAGTTCTCCTCAGCCAATGATGCGTGGTGTCATGGTTTCAACTCATATCACTTAAGCATTCTACTACAGTATGCTACATACCTATTGTTAGCACTATTCTTCATTTTAACACCATTTTAGCATATGGTTTAGATCATTGTATCTACTTCTTTACCTATGTTTCTCAATCTACGGGGCCTTCCTCACAGAGGGATTTGTGGTCGGTTAATTGCAAGGCCACGTCGTGCATCACCAGGTGGCACACAAGAGGTCCAATGCGGACTAAAAGCGCGACTTGCCCTTTGCGAGACACAGATAGATCGAAGAGTTGAACTCCCTGTTTTTACTACGCCGATTTGACAGATTTTTCTTTTCTTTCATGAGATATTGATCGAAATTCTAAAACCACACACTGACTCTACACACATTATCTGCCCGAACGCAAGTTTTCTGTTCAAATGACCATTAAGCCTGCATTATCTTTCAAACAGGATGCCTCCAAACATCGGTAACCGTCTCCAATGTCCTGCTGGCTCGTCTACAAAGTCTACACATGTATCATGCTAAACAGAACTGGCAGAACACTGAAGAAGAGACATCCATGCGAACAGGCTGCTAAGAACTTCGAAAAAATTAAATCCTAAATAAATCATTCACGCAACAGTAAGCTCAGGAATTTCCTCATGGAAGTGCAAGAGATTGCTTTAGTCTCACGCTCATCAATTTAAGAAAGATCCTTGGTTCAGTTGAAAAACGAAGCAGCTGTAAAAGCTGTGGACACACAAGGTGTACGTGAGGATTTTTTATGAGCTATATAAAGAATTCACAAACGCAATGTTGTCATTTAATGACGATGTGACCATCGACGTAAGAAGAGACGTTACGCAAAAGACACCACCTCGTTGAACTCATTTGCAGCCACATTCCAAATGTTGTGTGAACGTTAGGATGGGACAGTATAGGATTAAAAATCGATGGCGCGCATTTTGCCGATATTATCAGTCTTTTAACAGTACGTCAGCGAGACAAACGAATACTAGTTGATTTCAGCACTGTTCATACGGAAACTTCGCATAAACTCCACGAAAAAGAGGTTTTTGAGGAGAATTTGTTTTAGAGATCCTATTCACGCACAACGAAATGAATCTTTGATGTTCTATTCACTTCTCACTAGGACGTGTACCAGCATACTGAGCTACTTGGCTGCAGAAATTGGCAGGAGGAAACAAATGACTTGAGGAGCAGCGTTCCAGAGCATCGAGGTGAAGTAAGGATAGAACACCCAACTTTGTACTCACCTCTTCGGCCAAAGATTACTCCTGCTTAGGACTTCATTCTTGGCATTTTGTTATCCGTTTTCACAGTGTCTTTTTACTGTTCGCATCCCAGAACCTCTAGCATCCAATCGTTCTCCCTTCCTTTTGAACGTCGTTATAAAACTGGTTGAGCGCGTTTCCTTGCAATCTCGATGATAGCCTGAAAGTGGGGTTTCATAGGAAGGTCATTATTGACTGCTGGAGAGTGTTGAAGGGTGGGGATCGGCCCCATGCGCGCCGCGGCGAACATCACAACCACTCGACCACGGCGCTCCCTGCCTTGATGCATGTACCAGAAATCTGTTCATTGAAAGCCCACTTCAGAGGTCACTGTTAAGAGTATCGCGTACTTTGCAAGTCAGAGAAGAGATCCGTAGTCCTAACTCACGTCAGTGATCACAAAACAGAGACGTCATTCACACTTCAAGTTGTCGAAATTCAGGTGGGCAGAATATATAATGCGTTTTCATGGCAACCTATGGATATGACTTGTTACCCCCTGGAATCCTTGAGTTGTCACACGAACCACAGCCGGGAAAGCCTTAACCCGCCTATCCGATTTCGGTACTGTTCTATTATGGCGGCGCCATTTGAGGCCTTCGCTAAAAACGTATTTTTGCTTTTGCAAAGCGTTTTTGTAGTTTATCGATAGCTCAAATCAAGTTAATTCTGATGGCACGTTTAATTTCTCAGATAGCTTATTTTTGGCGCCTTACCGGACAAAATAAAAATTGTTCTTTATTCGAAGATTTCGCACTGGATAAACGTTTTACTGCAATGAACTTTCAATCTTTGGATAGAGAAAATCTTTTCGATTATAATGGTTTATTTGACTTTCGGAAAGAACTTCTTGACCTTTGTAACGGCCGAAAGAAGATTGGGTTTCACACTCAGTGAGCACTTTTAGTCGGCTAGGGGTGTGTTCACAGCTGTAATACCAAAGAGCAAACATACCTAATTAATCAGAAAGATTTGCTCTATCTAATGGTTAAAATTTTGTTATAAAACAGCTTTTGTCATTGTCAAATCTTAAATTGTGAAACAAAATCTCATTTTGACTGACACGGTGTTGAAAAGAAGCAATATGAGAAACAAAATATACTTTTGAAATTTACTTGATTTGAGCTATCGATAAACTGCAGAAAGGTTTTGCAAAAGCAAAAAATACGTTTTTATCGAAGGCCTCAAGTGACGCCGCCACGATATAACAGTATTCCGATTTCTTCATAGAAAATCATCGAATGTCTAAGGAGAGAATAATCAACTACCTACTCTTAAAACAACAGGGAAAATCGAAAGGTTTACTGGCGCTCGCCCAGTGATAGATGGACGATAGGTGGGGCAGGTGACTTACTTATTACCTCCATATTATTGCTCTGTTGGTTTTGTTTAAATTAAAACGTAGTCACCTAAACTGAAAGCTCTGTAGCTCTGTGAGATCAACACAACCAACCATGTGGCGATCTTCAGCCAAATCATTCGACGGTATACACTGGAACATAGATTGAGAACTCAATGAAGAGACGCGTGCATTGAATAAGGATCTCTTGGATGCTCAGAGCTTCTATAACTGCTTCTGTTTCAGCCGACAGAGGTCTACATCAAATCAATGAAACTGAGACAACGTCGTCCCTTGTACTTTCGCAAGACTTCAACGAATTTTGGGTACTGCTCTTTTGGAGCGGCGCCACGGAGTTCTTCGGTAAAAACGTATTTTTGCTTTTGCAAAACGATTCTGCAGTTTATCGATAGCTCAGAGCAAGTGAATTTTAGTGATGTATCATGTTTCTCATATTAATGTTTTTAATGCCGAACCAGCCAAAATGAGATTTTGTTTCGCATTTGGAGATTTCTCGCCTAATAAAAGTTTTTTTATAACAAAATCTTAACTTTTGGATAGAGCAAATCTTTCTGATTAAGAGAATATGTTTGCTCTTCAGAAAGAACTTTTCTACACACACCCTAGTTTACTAGAAATGCTCACTGAGTGTGAAACCCAATATTCTTTCTGTCGCTGTAAAGCTCGGAGATGTCCTTTTCCTAAGTCAAAATGCATTATATTGGCAAAGATTTTCTCTATCTAACATTAGAAGCTCATTACCAAAACACTTCTATCCAGATGGAGATCTTCAAATGTGAAACAAAATCTTATTCTGTCTGGTAAGGCGCTAAAAATCAGCTATTTGGAAGTCAAACGTTCCATTGAAATCACTTGATTTGGGCTATAGTTAAATTGTAAAAACGTTTTGCAAAAGCAAAAATATACGCTTTTTTCCAAAGGCCTCAAGTGGCGCCGCCATAAAAGAACAGTACCGCATTCTGTTATCGCGTGAATGTGAGCCATGCTGTAAAATTCATTTCAAAACCATGCCTGTTGGCACAAAAAAAAAATCCTTTTTAAACAATGACACGGTCTGCGGCCTTTAATTGACTGCGAACCCTGTATTCTGATAGGTGACGTGTGAAGAGCCGAGCCAGTGTATTTATGGGAACTGCCGAGAGGTTTTGCAGGTGTTCAGAACTTATCCTGTTTGTACCATGTTTTGCTTTATTTCACAGACGAAATAGCATGTTAGATTTTGAAAGAGAAAGCCGGTGGTGTTATAGATCCGTTCTTTATTTCATATTAAGACAAGAGAATGTAGCTACTAAGGATGCGAACAGTAATTGCGGATAATTTTGTGCAGTGCCCATCGCGAAGCTGTCTGAGCATCACAGTGCAATTATTTTGATTTTGTAAATAAGAAAATCTCATGTGGCTCATTGATTAATTTTCCTTGCGTCTGCATCTTCAGTCTGCTCTTCTCTCTCGAAGATCTCCAGAAAACTTGCGTTTTGCGATAATTAGCAAGTTAGGGCACGAGTTTTCGGTTGCCTGCTCCTTATTCGATTTCACGTTAGCGTAAGCGAATGCTTCTATAGACAAACGTCTTTTGGTGATTTTAGGCCTCTCAGCTTTCATAGCGCTGACGTGAAGATGTTGAAGAAGCTAACTGTATTAGCCATCGATTTGTCAGTACCAGCAACATCCTAAAAACCGGTTAATAATTTGGGGAAATCGCGGGTGATAGTCCCAGGATGTTTTTGAACTTACCAGCTCCTTCTCCTTTCCACAAAAAGTTAAAATGTTAGGCTGAGGAAGTGCGGATCTGCTTCCGTGTGGAATTAAAACAATGGCGACACTGATTAGGAAGCTACCTCGAGTTACTATAATGAGTCTACTTCGTTATCGTACCGTCCACTGAGAGACTCACACGTCCACCGTTACGATTGGGGCTTTTAGAATTGTGAGTTAGCACGGATAATTTTGGTTGTCTTCGTTGACCCAGATATCCTGCCACACTTTCCGTTCCTTTCTAATCTATGGTTCTCAATGTAACGGTCTTCAGAAGTTCTTATGGGTCCAATCTTTAGGTTAAAATTCCCTTTGGAGAGTTAGAAGAACGTATGATTTTTCCGTAAAAATTTTTCTATTCCTACACATCATAGTTTGGTACCGCTACCTAAACCATATTAATGGTTGGAGCCTTTATTGATCAGCATTCTTCTAATCGTAGACGAGCGATTCGATTGTCAGTTATTCAAATGAGTCGATATTCAAAGCGAAACTTGTTTTGACAAGTACACAAACTCCACCTATACATCTACTATTAAGGCTTCAAGAATACTTCTTTCCGACGTCATGGAGAATGTGATATGGGTGCCGTCCTCTCGTCTCAGCCAGGTTATTATGTACCTTATTCTTCTTGTCTGCATGACCAGGTTTTTCATAGAGAACACTGCGAAAGTCGAGCGTATATTGTAAGTACACATCGCAATTCTAAATCTCTGTGGATTAGGCATCCTGGAATGACCTTAAGAATTAAGCAGTCCCTTTGTTCTCATTGTATCCATTGCTGCCATATCGAGGCCTCTTTTAGAGTCAGGTTAATGAATCTATATTGTTGCACTGTTTAGCTTTCGAACTCTTTGAACGTGGGTGCTAGTACATACGGGTGGCTTTCCACTCTCTCTCGGAAAGACAGAAGGAGCTAATTTATTGAAGACGACACCTAAGCGCCTCCCAGTGTGCTTTCCACTCACCTAAATGGGGATTCTAATCAATTCTATTCGTGGTAATGAAGGTCTACGACAAATTGGCGCCGCAGAAACAGAGAGTCCATCCTCTGAGTCCCACCTGCGTCTCAGAAATCACAAGGTTGCTACTGAGCTGCTTTTGATTCCTCAAACCACTTCCTAAAGAAGTGCCACATGGCCTCCCGACTAGCCGGCCGAAGATCCCCGTCTGAGAGATTTTCATAGCTGTTGTCATTCGACAGGAATTTCCCTAACACTAAGTGGTGAAGTTTGTCAGATCGACGTGAAACATGAGAACAGTGGTCGTCAACCAACAAGCTCTATCATATTTCAACTTGTTGATCACATTCATAAATTCCAGTCAGCCAGCTAATTAATTCAGTTGAAATCGATGTTGATGAAAATAAGAAGCGATGTCCGCAGTTACAATTGCTTTGATGTAATCTACTAATAACTAAGAGAAACGGCTATTTCTAGCAAAAGGTAAAATAATATTTGAACACTAAACACTAGAAACCGAACAACATGTCCAAGTGACATTTTAAGAGCAAGTGTAACTTGTACAAAGAATGTTGAGAACTTGTCTTTGAGACAACTCGATACATTCAGGTTTGTCATCGTTTATCATAATGCCAAAAGAAGGTTAGGGAGAGGAATGAAATAGGTGAAAAATGAAGGTGAGAAAGAATGATAAAATGATCTCCTATGAGTGACATTAGCTTTGAGTAAAACAATAAGATCCCAAAAGTTCACCTTTATGAAAGACAAAATGATCTGGGAATGACTATGACCAAAGTTAACATTGTGACTTTTGGCAAATGAGACAGTGATTTTATCATGGAGTGACTGAAGACTTCACGAAGAACATCTTAATCTCATAAAGCCATAAATATCCCAAGATCGAAGTGAGGCTTAGCTCTATTACGCCCTGTATTAATGGATCGAAAAGTGTAGATATTTGAAACGGATCAGTACTGATTGATACGGTAATAGGCTAAGTTTTTTTCTTGACAGTGACTAAGACAACGACAGATGATGCAGGTGTGAGTAATTATATGCGTAATTATATGCGAAAGATAAAAAGGAGAGATGTGGTAGTTTGACTTTGAGTTGTGATAACTCTAGTGCCATGAGTATAAATCTCGAACACCAGCGCTGAGTAGCTGAGTAAGTGGATAATTGAAGATCAAGAAAATTGATGGAAAATTTAGTAGGAGTAGAAATGAGTTAGGATTACTACATCAACACCGTCGCTTTCGTGTTCTCATGAATACTCAGATATCCATGAATAAGTGATGTGACGAGGCAGTGACTTCAACTTAACAATGCAATCACAATCGCCACTCTGCTATCTAAAAACCTCACAAACTCCGCGGAGTTCATTTTCTCAGCCCTGATCCTTGAATGAACCTATGCGAATCTTAAACCTCTATTTCACCCACGTCGTTTTTATTGTTTAAATCTGGCGGTTTTTCAAATTGATGCAATTTTTCTGTAAAAACCGATTGAAAAGATCAAATGCTACACTGCATTCGTAACCAAATTGACATTATGATTATGTCGTCCTCATCAGGCGAATTTTTCGATTGAAACAACTGAGGTTTGATCACCAACATCTGTAAAATTCTTTTACCACGACGAATATACAATAAATGATCGTTATTCGCACTCGATTATCATTTTGTGCTGATGCCTGCAAAATTTTTTCAACCAAATTTTCTATCATTTTTCATAGTTTTACCGAAAAACTTCAATACATGTGGACCTAAACGCATACTGAAAACTTTACTACGATAAGTTTTCTATGAATCATCTACAATGTTTATGTAGCCGACCATTGGTTATCAGTTTATACCACCTGTACCACTTGTCGCTTGCTGATCGTTTAGCCACTGATTTTTATTTCTTAGTTCTAACAGAAATGCCTACTTTCAACTTCTGATTGAGAACCCAAACTCATGCTGATAACTTTGCTGTAAGTCACTGAAAGCCTCTATTCGTCAGCATATTGCGCACCAAGGTTAATCATTAACTCCTATGTGATAAGCAGTATAGACACCACTTCAATAATTCAGGTGATGGCTGAGTGATTAGTGACGCAGACTTTCAGGAAGCGAGGTCGTAGTTCAGCTTGCTCCTCTAACGCTTCCTTGCAATTAATCAACGAACGCTTCACAGAGCGCCCTAGCTCGTGACCTTCGAGGGTGCAAGGTGATTTGCTCAACCAGTATTTCTACGTCGTTCTTGAAGAACATGAATTTCTCAAGCAGCATTCGAAAAAATATGCGAAATTTTCGAGGATCTTTGTGGAGGACGCATGCGTGGAAATGAATCGAGCGTTACAAGTGCTGGGATCCGCACAGTAAATTTGTGATGACAGGTCGTGCAGAAAAGAAAAACGAGTCGCCCTATGGGATGATTCATGTTCCTGTAAATCCCATAAACGTTTTGTTATGACACATTACTGAGCTCATTTGCAGAGTTCATGTTCGGAAAACCTGTGTGGTGCTTCGCTTCAGTCACTGTTTTTGCTAATCTTGTTGAGAAAGCTTTTTCTTCGAATTTCCCAAAATTGGCACCTGGTTATTTTGTAGATTGTTACAACAGCATGTCAGTGACATCGCAGTGAAAGAGATGATGGTCTAAGTGTATGTGAATGCTCTTCAACATGTAGTTTTTCTGACAACGTTCTGAAGATAGAATGTTTTTCGTCATAATTCAATCTCTTATGTTGGTTCTAATGCGCACCAAAAATAATGACTGGATTTCCTAAAGCTCATTATCTCCACTGCTTTAACTTGCACTATATTTTTAGTTGCGCTGAAACAAATATATACGAATTTACCGGTAAAAAGGTGACTAGCACTCATCGTCGATGGAATGAATGGCTCTGTTGATCGGCCAGGGTCGTCGAAATCGTTGTTATTGTATGGCGGCAATTACGGTTTGACATTGAGCGACTCGGTTGTGAGAAAGGTCGCCGATGGTTCGCCGATCATTATAGATATCGATGAATGACTGAATGTTTGAATGACATTGTATGAATGTTGTCATGTCTATTCATAAACTAACTCTACTAGAGATCAAAACTAGCAATGTTGTTGTACCCGATTTCTTAATGTTACGCCATCAATAAGTGTTTCTCATTGACATCTGGCCCCTTCAGAATGTTTTCTTTTTGTTCCCTTCCTCATAGTAGGTGCGTCATCCTCCATTAGTGAATTTTTTAGGGAAGCCTCATGCATTCTACTCCATTTACTTTATAATTAGTTTTACATATTTGCTATATATGGTGACTTTCGAGGTCATCAATGCATGTTTACTGATCATCTGAAACAACGAGCGATATTTTTCTGATATCTTTGGTCTTTTTTAATCCCTTGAGAAACGTATTTTTTTGATTGTTCTCTGAATCTGAGTAATCGTTCGATAGCTTAAATCAAAGCAATTTGAACGGTGTATTTTACTTCTAAAATGGTTCGAATATTTCGCTATCACTGGAAAAATAAAGTTTTGTTTATCATTCAACCATTTCTCGCTAACCAAAGATTTTCTTCAGACTTTTGGTAAGTATTCGACAGCTCAAATCTTAATGATCTCATTATGCACGTGTCTTTCGAAAGCGACTTTTGGTTGCGCTGTAACAGTCAAAAAATAGTGAGCTTCGCAAATTTGACACTGGCACAAGCAGTATGCTTTGGCCATGTTACGCGATCCCTATCAACATACAGGCAGAGCACGGTAGTTTGATGTCGATATCGCGCCAGCGCGAGATTTGACATTTTTTTGGCTGCTTCAGCGCAATAAAAAGTTTTTTTCAAAACCCAAGCGTATTGCTGATTTTGGTGAGATTTAAGCTATCAAATGAGTGCTAAAAGTTTGAAAGAAAAACGTTGTTCAGCGAGAAATATTTGGTTGAGGCACACAATTTTATTTTTACTGTTACGATGCAATAACAAAGCCCTATTAAAAATAAATTGCGTGGTTGAAATCTTTGGAGTTGAGCTATTAGATAATTGTTAGAACTCGAAAAAAAAAGCAGGAAGCGCGTTTTTCTCAAAGGATCGAAAAAAGGTGCGGACGACGAAAATGATCAAAATTTGCAAAAAGAAATCTCCTTTGACTGTTACAGCACAATAAAAATCATTGGAACCTATGATATTTGATTTATTGATTACCTACCAAAAGTCTGAAGAGTTGGCTTTGTTCAGCGAGAAATGCTTTAAACGAGAAACAAAATTTTTTTTTTGCTCTTTGCTGATTCACCATAATAGACAATAAGTTCAAAAATAAAATACACCATTGAGAAGCCTTTTAATTTGACTTATCGAACAATTACTAAAACTTTATGAAAGCCTAGAAATTTCGTTTTTCCTGAGGGTCGAAACAGGGCACAGATCAAGGAAAAGTACCCAATTCGCAACCATTTTGTCAATCTCGGGAAGACCAAAAATCTGCTTAGGTTTAACGCGAGGCTCAGCGCAATACGTTGGGTACATCCGTAGAGCACCTTTAACCTCTGAGCTACAGGTTTCCCCTATCTTTCAGGCATCAATATTTACATCGGTGGTACCTACTACCGTATCTATCAAATCTTCCTTTTGCTCATTTCTCTTCGCTATCCTGCTAGTTCATATCTCATTGCGAATTTTCTATAAAGTATAAAAAGTCTTTCAGCTAATATGAGTAACTTAGTTATCGGAAAACTGTGATGACGATAATGCTGTCCAGTATTATACTAATACAAATAGAGTGCTAGGGAACTGTAGCCGGTTTGTCCAGCAAGTATCGCATTTTCGTCCTAGTAAAATCTCCTATTTAAGTATTAGAAGATGTCCTTGTTGGACCGGATCGAAGTTGGTATCAGATGTTGCTCTTCTAATTAGATAGATGTCGTTTCGTAACTTCGTCTTCCTCAGTACCTGAACATACTATATGTAACGTTATTCATATAATTTGGTAGAGTGTATATGGCACCAAGCAATGAATTGTTCAGACGACAAATCCACTTATTGTCCTTTTAGTATGTCATAGGGCTATCGCAACAATTTCGCACGCATATAGGACATTAAGACAAACAGCACTAATCTTCTGAAGTGATTCTTTATTTCTAATAGTTCAGGGAAAAAGTTCTGAGGAAATGCTCACAACTTCTTTGGGTGTTGGCCATTTATTGTGTTTTTGGGCTCATTAAAGCCCGTCTTATCCCGCGGTATATAATTTATCTACTTATTCTAAGATGGAGTTAAGGAACGAGGAAATTAGGTTGTTGATGATGCGCGAATGACTTTTGGGTTCGAATGCAACGGTGGCGAGTGAACGCATCAATCTGGCTTGGGGCAAAGTTCATTAAATTAGTTTTTATTAGTCTATATTACATAATATATTAGTTATATATATGTAAATATATATATATTAATTTTTTCTTTGTTCGGGTGTAATAGGTGCATAAATAAATGTCTTAGAAGCATATTCTCAGAACTTTTTCTCCAACCTATTAATGCTTACGGTAAGAAGTTAGCCACGACTAGCTTGGCAAACTTTGTCATAAGTCTGCTCTTAGGTGGGCCTTCGTATTGTTAAATCCGCTCTGAGCTTGCGTGACCGTTCTTGGCTGAACACCAAAATGTACATGATAGTTTTAAATCAAGGTAGACCCATTTACAAGAAACCGGGACAAGACCATCAAAGGAAAATGAGTGAAGCACTTCATTACTGAAGTTGAGGACTCTATAGCAGTTGAGGGGTTTCGCAATGATGAAAAGGACGTTGTGACTGCATTGATGAAGGATGGAAACATCATTAGAGTTAAAAAGGATAAAAGGATAAAGCTCTCGGCGCTAATCAGTCCCTGAGGTATGCGTCATGCATTCGTCTTTAACTGTTAGCTTCGCATAAAGTGATTAATAAATTCCATACCTGGCTTTTGTAGTGACTCTTAGTGGCTTGCCGATGTATTAAGTTAGTGTCACTTATAATCCCAGAAAAGAGTCTGCTACCGCGAACGAGCATAATATTAAATTGGGAATGTTGGACTATCTTTGCATGAGATGTGAGTTGCCAGAGTATGTGCATTATAGAGCACTCTAACCACTGCAGCACAAGCGCTCATGTAGAGTCAAAATCCAGATAAACTAGAGGTGCAGAGGCGATTTTCGATCGTAACACTTCTATACGTGGCCATTAAACATACGCTATTGGCCGCTTTTTAGAGAATCAAGGTCACAAATGCTGTCGAAACGGGTCAAACGAGAGCCATAGGCCTGAGGGAGTTGGAAGATTTGAGACTAACTTTATTCAAGAGAAAGCTTTGAAAAATGAACAATGCTTACTTCGAGCTGTTAGCGCTTCATATCATTGTTTAGGGGATAGACTATCTGTGCTGTTACTCCTACTAGGCATCGTTTCAGTCTCAGGAGAAACACGGTGATATTGACCATATCAACGTACCATTGAACGGGGGGCACTTGCATAGTACGCAAATGGGCGAATCATTTGAATCAGGCTGACTTATATTTCAGGTGACCGAGGTTGCAAATAACGTGATTCACTGAACGATATAGGGAGGAAGAGAAAAAAAGCTGACACTATTTGCTCAGTTATTTGGAAGGCTTTGAACGTGGTTCATATGATCATCGTGTTAATGGGTTCTTGTACAGCCCGATACACGTGTTTCGGCGTTGCAGCCTCGTCAGTCGGGCAGGTCCTTTGCCTTTAGCCACTCCTCTCGGGGTCCCCAGTCCCCCTACAAAGACTTAGATAACGACAAACGATTTACACAATCGCCGTCAAGTGAAAAATCACAAAATCGGCAATTTTCTACACTCGTTTGCTCTTGGCTGGTATTTTATAATAATATACATTTTATTGCGAGTGTTTTATTAATCACGTTCAAATTCCAGTATATCTCATAATTTTATTCAAGCTAACACGTCATGTGGTCTACTATTGGGCTCTTGTACAGCGCGAAACCGATTGTGATTTTGCGAATCTTGTGATTTTTCACTTGACGGCGATGTGATAATCGTTCGTTGTCGCCGACCTCTTTATAAAAGAGCAACGGTCTGAAAGAATTGACTAAAGACGAAGGGCCTGCCCGACTGACGAGGGTGTAAGGCCGAAACACATGTATCAGGCTGTACAAGGCAATAGAGCACAGACTTGATTATAAGATATACTGAAATTTGAGCGTGGTTTTGATAAAATACTCGGAATAAAAGATCATCGTATTTATACCGAATTACTCTTGCATGCTCTCATATCACAATATAAGTCTATAAATCAAAAAGTCGATAATCAAACTAGTACAGAACAGGCAATTCTGTCACATTAAACTCATGTGTAACGATTAGCTAGCGTTAGTTTTTCCATTGCAGAAGTAAACTGAAGCATCCAAAACGAATTTGGTGTACCGCCATTATTGCGGTTGGCTTATAGCAGTTCTTTTACGTGAAGCAGCGACTCGTTTCAAATGATTCAATAGTGCCAGCTAAGCTGAAGATTTCAGTATTCTATGAGGAAGTCCAACTAAGAACGATCGCGCGTCAATATGAGTTTGCTGGGCGATCGGTGGCTATTCAATCTCCAGAACATCAAAAGAAGCGTCCTCATATAGTGTACGTTTGTCTCTCAAGCTGAATGAGCCCAGAAGGCAGCACTGGCCTGTAATAGAACTACACTTGTCCTCGGCGCTAGCCTGATGCTTGACGAATAAGGTATTTAAAGAATATAATAGAATAATAGAAAGAATAAAGGTATTTAAAGAATATAATAGAAGAAATACAAGTAACTCCTGAAGTTCTTCATGCAAATAACATCTCTTTGATCAGTCATCTTTAATCATTGCAGGATATTCTATTGACGATTAAGGGTATTTAAGAACATAGAAAAGAGATTTAAGATAACCCCTGAAGTTTTTCATGCGAATAATCTCTTTTATCTTTATCTCACTGATCTTTATTCATTATGGGAATATTCGATGCCTGAGTAGGAATCCCTTGACAATGGCGAATGTAGTCGCTAGACAACACGTCCATCATTCCTGCTACTATGTGTCGCGTTACGCGACAAGTTCGACGATAGAAAAGCTATTCATCACACTAGGGCAAATTTTGTTGGTAATGAATTACCGAGAAATGCGAATTTTCTGTTCGGTTTCTCTGTAGCGATTTTCATACTGCTGAGCATTTCGTAACTCTAACTGAGCATTTTTTCTGTAAACTTTTGCTACATCATAGATGTAGCTTTCAGATTGTCCTCCAGCAAGAGTAGTAATAAATCAAGTAATATTTCACAGTACCGACTTTTACTGACTTCAGCATTCATCAAAAGATTCGCTATTTCTTTGATAGCAAAGACGAGGTTGCCATCAAAACTTTTATTCACTACACAGTGTCTGATGTATCGGAGATTTCAGAGCTTACTAAGAGAAATTGCAGAGACAAAAAGCGATGAGAAATTTCATTTACATAGCAATAAACTTTTTTTGAGAGATTCCCTTTGTGTGATTTTGATCTTTAGGGGTCGTCAGTTGCTATTAAGGATCAGTTGTACAGTTTCAAATAAGTAAGGAGTGTGTCTGGTTGGAATCAAAAAATTATTCTGAGAATGGCGTGAGATTACACTTGATGACGGCACCACTTATCTTCACGCTTCATTTGTGGATTTTTGGTTTTCATCCATAACAGTTCGAGGATTTTGCACCTTGAAGTTTTGTGTTCCGGTGCGAAAGCACTGCTTCTACTTCAAAATCTACTAAACTATGTGTCGGTATGCTGCGCGCCCCTGTTTGAGGTGCTGATTTGGCTCTATCTTTTCCGAATAATTCTTCTTTTATACGGACACAGAGTGGCGCGCTCGTTTCACCAATGTCGTCGTGCTCCGCACACTTTGCAATGGATAAGACGAACTGAATCCGTGCTCATGTAGTCGCAATTTCTACCATTGTGGCATATTGTGCAATTTTGCATTATGCATAGACGGTCATAAAAGCGATTGCAAATTAGCTCTAATTTTATTCTGAGGTATTTCAATCCTTGTTATCGATTTCAAACAAGGTGGCGCTGTAGCCGAGTGGCTGTGATGATAGTCGCGACTCGCATGGAGCCGAGACGCTGTTCAAGAGGCATGGGCTTACAGAAATTGGAAACAATGATTGAATTACGCCCGAATACTCTCTTACGCCAATCACTTCTGAAGCGCCTATATGACCGTCTCTGCACTGCTAAATTTGAAAAATATGCCAAATGATAGAGAACGCGGTTGCATGAGTTTAGGCAGAGTTAACAAATCTCTTGCGAAACGTAAGGGACGAATACATCAGCGAAACGAGAAGACTACTCTGTCTCCGCATAATAGAACAGCGTAGACGTGAAAATAAACTAAGCACCCCACTTGGCGCGCATGAAGGGCAAACATACTATGAGAAGATTTGAGGTAGAAGGTACTATCTCCGTACAGAAACACAGAACTTTAGCGTGTAGGTGCTCGGAGCACTTCAAATAAACTCCAAAAACCCAGCTATGAACCTTAAGGATAAGTACCTTGTCATTATTTGTGAATTTGAGCCAGTCACACTCCTCGCCCATGTAAGAATCTGTGTTGTCGGTCTACGATAATAATTAGGCAATCTCTGTAGAAAAAGGTAAGTTTCAAGAGAATAGAGTTTCTCGAAGACAAGAATTTGTCTACCAAGTTTTTGTTTTCTGTTGAGGTTGTGGTAATGTTTGACTGAGTGGATTGCATGTAAAATCGCTTTTCCAGGCTCTAGGGAAGGCAAAACCGCCGAAACTTCAGCATACATTTCACTGAGTAGAAGCTTTGCTGACATTACTGTTAGTCCTCTTTCCCCAAAAAAGTGAACTATAGCAACGGTGGGTCATCAGATTATCGTTGCGTTGTCACATCGTGGTAGGCTCACGGCAGAGACATAGGAGACACTACAAAAAAAAACATTACATATATGTATAGTTCCAATGTAATCGTATATTCATAAATTAGTATAATTATCAATGTGGATGTTTACCCGACTATAATCCCATTAACAATCTAACAACCCGAAGGGCTAACCAAGAAAGTCCACCTTCGGCTCGTTCTAGAGTCTCAGAGCTGTCATTCCGTCACCCATCCTCAGATTACTTTTCATTGAAAACTTAACGGTTTTATAACTTCTGGTGAAGACGAGTCCGTGTGTAGCTTATCAGTCCTTCTATAGAATCAAAGTAAACTTACGGTTCTAGAGCGCCAATGTGGGAATCATTTGCTGATTACGTCAGTGAACACTGCTTCAGGGGAGCTTCCCTTTCATTTGATCGAATGGGCTTGAGTGGAGGAAATGCATGGGTGTAATTTGCATAAACTCAAGCACATTTGTACCTTTTTATATGCAAGAATATAACTGTGTGCGTAAGGAACGGGATTAGTATAAATCATGCTAGTTCGACATGGATAGGAATCCCATCTCCTTATTCATCCACCTATCCCTCAACGCAGGTGTGTTCTTAGTATCATCCCTCGTTTACGTCTCTTTAGGTAACTGACGGCGAGCTATGTTGCCTCGCGACTAATCGGCTCACGATCACCCAAATGAGGATGATACGTGAATAATTCGCGATTTAATTATAATGGATAGAACTTGCTTCTCACCAAAGAACCATTCACATTGTTACATCCAAAATATGAAAAAAGAAGGATAAAGCGTTTTTGGGGTGGTGAATCCCTCAGGGCGGCGCACTTTGTACTTGACTTCATTCAAAGTACCGTAGATGCGTTTAAATGCACATTTATCCTTCACAAGGACTTGTGCGTTCTATGATTTTTCAAATTAGTGCTGTGTTTTTCCTACCCATGCAAAATTTAGTGGCAATCCATCGCCTTGAAGAAATGCAGGGCTTTGTTTACCCGGAGAGTGAGAGTTACACATTTGGCCCATTTTCAATAAATTTTGCTGAATATATATGAAATGGAAGACGCGTGTAAAGCCGTAGTTAGAAATCACCCGCTGTAGAAACGTAGTCGTTGGGGTGTTTTCGCACCAAGGCAAACCAAGTTCTCTATGCCATTGTCATTGACATTTCGGCATCAGGACAGTGTTCATCTTGTTAGGAACATGAAAATACGTTAGCCAGATATGGATTCACTTTCTCGATACCGCGCGTGGAGCCGAACTCTTGAAAAACTAATCAAACTTTAATGAACATCGAACGCCTTACCCCTTATCGCTTGAGTACATGAAAAACTAATTCCAGTTTATATATGGTAGGAATTCTAATAGTACTCTACTTGGTATAGAGTTCTGGTATAGAGTCTGCTATTCTGCGTCATTGACAATTCTCCTACTAATAGGTCGACTGCGGAGCACGTGAAGGACAGCTTAGTTGGCCCGAGGGGATAAGTGCACAGCGAAGAATCGAATCAACAACAGTGTGCTTTGCTAGTGAAATAATTACCTCTTCTGTGTTCTTTGTCTTTGATTATAAACGCACTCTTACGTGTTAGTTGCAAACGTTCATTATTATGGACGCTGAAGCTATGGAATGAGAAGACATGCGATAACTTTATGATAAAGATAATAACATCATGAGAAGGCATTGATGAGACGAAAAAAAGGAAGCTTTCGGTGAACAAATTCCTACGAACTTTTGCGACAAGGTGTCAGTGCCTGGTTACTGTAACGTCTAAAGCTACAGTAGGCCTTAAACTGTAAGAAATCCCGTGCGAACTTTCTGATCTTCTTATTTTGAAATGACATGAAATAATGTTTATGATTCGTTTTTTCTCTTCGCCTTTTTCTTTTTATCTTCACATCTAATGTTCGTTGTTATCGCTTTCGATTTCTTGTCAACTTCATCTCAATTAGAGCGGAAACAATATGAAAGAACTTGGACTGTTCGAAGCAAGTTCCGGTTCACAATTGTTTTGTTCTTTACCCAGTTCCTTCTATGCAGTTAATCGAAGCCACTTTGGTTTTTCCTTTTTCTCCTTTTCTTCAGAGTCTGCTTTGCAGCTGATTCTTCTCGTCATTTTTCGAATTCAGCCAATCACTTATTTCCCGATGACGGGAAAATGGCTTCAATGAGCACAGTATTCAACCTTAGTTGCAGATTTTGTCGGTTCAGACTGATGTGTACTGATACTGTAGATTGTAACTAAATTTAGCGTCTTTTCAAAGTGCCGTAATAATTTTTTAGCAATAAGGGAAAGTCTTGAAAACTCGAGATAAAGTTTTTTCTCTTCAAATAACTTTTGTCATTTAATCAAGTGGACACGAATTTTCAGCTTTCGTCAACGAAATTATTGTTTTCGGTTAAGCCAGACAGAGGGAGAGGGGCATAGGCAAACATAGATTGAGAAAACAGAAGAATATTTAGGAAAAAAGGAGAGACGAAGTGGTTGCTTTCAACTTGTATAAATTATCCACTCAATTCTATGAGTATTCACCATGTGGTAAAAAGATGCCACATAAGGGATATTTCCTTCCGAATTTTTTAGTCAATTTTTATACAGCTACTCGAAAAAATAGTGTCGGAAAATAAAATTATGCAAAAATCTCGGATGGAAATCGAACCCGCTCCGCTAAGGGTGAAAAGAGGATAAATAAAAAGGATTCTTGTTGATTATATATTTCACAAGAATTTCTGAATGTACTCATCTTTACAAATCTCTGTCAGTCAGGTTTTCCTCGAATCCAAGGCCAAGTGTCGTTACTCGACCATATAAAAACACTCCCAGGTTTACCATAACGGCGGCCACGACGATGGACAACGCTGGCGTCATGCTGCCGTAGTGGTACACCTACATAGCGACAGTTACCAACTAATTATGACATTAATAAAAATCGATCCAAGCAACAAAAAAGGCGTCAAATCAAAATAAATCAATGAGAAATGGGCTTCTCTGGGAAATTTCCTTGGAGTCGACAGCAGATTATTTTAAAATAAAGAACTAAGGAATTGAGAATGTAACACGATACTAAAATGTATAATTACGGCATCTAACAAGGATTATCCTTTATGGAATTTTGCTCTTATGGTCCTATCATGTTTCAGAATTCTCAGAGTAGAATCTCCATACTCGGAAAATTTGGGCAATAGCATTAAATTTCGTGTGATTCTTACCTTGACTGCACTGACCAACAGACATTCACAGACGCCTCGTCGAGCGTTTAAGTGAAGCATATTCCATAATTATTATTAGAGCCAACATGTCATGTGGCCTGTTAATGGGTTCCTGTACAGCCCGATACACGTGTTTCGATCTTACAGTTTCGTCAGTCGGGCAGAACCCTTCGTCTTTTGACCTTTTAGCCAATCCTTTCGGGAGCCCCTACTCTCCCTATAAAGAGGTCTCTTCGACGAACGATTCACACTGTATGTAGAGTGAAATTATTAGCGAATTTACAGCGTTCTACACTCGATTGCTCTTTGGCTGGTATTTTTATAATATTATACCTTTATTTCGAGTGCTTTATCAGGTTATCTCAAATTTCAACAACATAATTCTCGTAACTATACACAATCAATATATCTCTTAATTATTATTTGGGCCAGGCATATTCACTTTCGATTTGATTTTCGAAAGGAATCGAGCCCTTCCTCAGCCTGCATGAGATTACAGGGTTGAAAAATCTCCTAGAAAATTGGGATGGAAGCAAGCAACTTCGAAGATGTAAAAGTTTTTTGATATGGCGTTTATTAATCTACACAGTTATCAAAAACGAACTCTACGTTAACACGTAGTCACATAATAGCGATAGTTTCATGCTTTTTATGGAGCAATAACTAGTGAAAAATAAATGTTTCATTTTCACTTCCTGTTCAAGTAAAAACTTTAGCATTGTGTAATTAGGCGCAATTGTCACGAAGTAACATATTGTTTGATCGTCGATTATCACAACTTCATCAAATTCTCAATCCTTCCGTCTAATCGTCTCTCCATCCGAGAAATTTCATTGCTTCTCATAGATACAGTTCACACATATAATTATTATTTCACACTTCAAATCGCGATAAACTAACTCGACTTTAACGATTTTTTAGAGTAAAAACGGAAGTCAGTCTTGGATTTGATATGTCCCATATTTCATGAAAACGTCTTGTTGCAGCATTCTCAACTCACACCTTTCATACTGTTCTATGCACCAATTTTGAAAATCAGATTCCAATATTTTCCCTTGTTGCATGTTCCTTTTCACTTTAAACTGTAATGTTTTGGCGGGAAAGCTGGTCAGTCGGTGTATAACTAATTACAATGTTATTTTTGCCAGCATAAGTGATAGCGGATCTTCTTGACGTAAGACGTTTCTTTATGTTTTTCTAAAGCTAAAATCAAATTGAGGGCATCTGTGCTGTTTGCATAGTATGAGTATATGGAGAGGTAATACGGTCACCTTGAAAAATCTTACTATCATCGTAAAAAGAAAAACTTTTTGTACAAAAGGATCTGTATGCGTTATTTCCCTCTAAGAGCGGACGGCCAGTCGAGGAGCAGGTGTCCTTAACATTACGGGAAAACTATTAACTAATTCACAAATTACTTAGCGGACTAAGAAATGTATCTCTATCTCCATTGCTATCCCAAATGATGATGCTGCCGAGATTATGTTCATCGATGACTAAATGACCAGAGCTGCTGCCGTTGTTGCAATGAACATCGACAGAATCAACGCAATTCTCCTCAATCAACCCGACTTATTCTGCTGTCAGCCATTTGCTTCGCTTTCCTCCATTTTCCAAGCATCGTTTCCTCCTCTCATTCCGCATATTGATTTTCACTCAATCCATTCCCCTTCTCTCTCATTCTCTCTCCCTCAGTCCCTCTTGTGCTGCTCGTTTGCCTAGTCCTCGTCGCCTCGCTTGGCTGCCTTCATAAGTAATTGCGTCACGCGTTTGCCACACTCTTCCACTTCTCGGCATCGATTTCTCGTTGTAGGGACTCCCTTTGCCATAGATAAACTTTAAGCTTCTCGAGTTCTTACTCACGTCGAGAAACCATATAGTAGTTAAAAATCCAGTTGAAGTCGCTGTAATGTCATCTCCGTGACGAATGTGCATCGACTTCCTCGCGCACTATTTGTTCATGAAACTAGTTCATCGTTCTGTTTCGATCGCTTCCTACACCCCCTTCCCCCGTTCCTCACTCAATAAGAGTTGCTATTCGGCTTAATGGCGAGAAGAAGAGTTTAGAATAATTATCTTAAGCGATCAAACCTATATGCATACACCCACACACACAAACACTCTCCATAGCCCAGATCGCTGACCTAGTTCATATCGGCGACGCAACACTCTAGTTCCGACCAGTGAATTTTGGTTATTGTTGTGAATCAGAAACAATAGCAACAATAGCTGCAGCAGTAGCAGCAACTACAACAACGGCAGCCGCAACAACAGCAACATTTAGATGCTATTTAATGTGTTTATAATATCGCTCGATCAATATCGCATTCTTGAACAACTGTTGTTTGCTCAACTCAGCTCACGAGCATATCGTGGAGAGAATCCTCATTATTCTATAATTTAATATTCAGGATTACTTAATAGTGTACTTCCGGCAAAATGCCATCAACAACACTGAGACCATTGCTTTTTGTGTCGAAGAGATCTCCACTTCGAGTATCATACCGTAACCACATCTCACGCCAACCACCCTCACTAAACATCACACAACTTTGTCTTTTGTGATTTTTCTTCTTCGCAGTTCTTCTATGTTTCTGAAGCTTAGGTATTTTTTTCACCCTGACTATGTGGTTGTCATGATGTAATTTTACCCCATTTACGCCATCACTTTTTCTCCCATCGGCGTCTTCCTCGTTTCATAATGTTATCCGAAATGATGGCTGGTGTAAGGCCGTAGCCCTTATCGTCCTCATTTTCTAGCCTCAATTCGTCTCCTTATCGATCCACGTACATACCCAAATTAATTGCAGTGACATTTTAATCTCATTGGAGATGATATTCATGCTTCCCATCGAGCAGTAAGCTTGTATACGATAGTCAATAGTGGCTTAGTTTTCTCTCGATCGTCATAACTTTAGTGCTTATGGTTTTTCTAATCAAAAGCCACGCTGACATAGTTGTTTTTCAACTTCTGCTTTCACTTTTTCTAGCAGCATTAGAGCGGTGATGTAATCTGAACTCAATCTCTCAGTCAGGCAAAATTCCGCTATTCATTATCCATGGCATCCGAACTACTCTTTTTTCCGACTCGACGACATTCCACGTTCGATTATTTGAATATTCAGCTCTCAAATGACATCTTCGTGCTGTATTCTTTCTATGAAATAGTTTGCCATTTTCTACCTTTATCCACTCAAAAAGTTGAGAATCGATGTGGCAAACTTGCCTTCAAAACTTGAATATGTGTTGCTTGATGTTTCGAATACTCGAAGAGTTGGAAAGAAAATGTAAGTGGAAAACAATTAAACAAACCCCAATGAGATTTGTTGAAGCAGGGGAACACTATTCATTAAGACGCAAAGACCAAGTTAATAAAATCTAATATGCGCTCAAATGTCTTCATAATGGTTCATCCTAACTTTTATGCAGCATTGTAATCTAATGCTAAATTTGCAATAACTTGTGGTGAGCATTCACATCTGCCATGTTCCATTATGATACAAAAGCCAATCAATAAGTCAGTAATAGAATGTTTCACAGCATCGTTATGATTAATCCGATTGTTGTTCAATGGAGAAATTATGACGCTGTTATATTTCTGTCTCACGCGTATCTCGCTCCAAATGAGGTATATGGCGTGTCTTCTGTCCCCTCTGGGATGAAACACGGAGTAGAAGCGATTGAACATGGACGTATACTTTGAAGCTGATGTGACAAATTGGTCATCCGTTTTATGCTTGAATCGCAACTCTGAACGCTGGTCTAGGAAAAAGCATTGAAGTGAATAGGAAATGTTGAAAAAATGGCTTGGAAGTGGATTATAACCAATAAAACCCTTTGCTCGGAGAATTCAATTAAGGAGAAGAAACTCAAGTGGTAGGATATTTACGTAGTTAATACCATGCTCCAGTTGTATCCTAATTTGTGAATGAAAGCTACCTAAGGGTACTCACGCATACAAATCGTTCTGAGCAATGAGGTCTGTTTATCACAATGGCACAATGACTATTCAATGCTGTAATCCTAGTGTCCTGATGGCTAGTTTTCGTGGCTCTCTAGAGAAGACGTGCAACTGACTGATATCACCAAACAGTCGTATCATTTCCACACAGCAGTTAAAAATAATGGTACTCACACCAAAAAAACCAAGCCACTAGAATCTACTTTGACTAGCCTTAGAGAAGTCTGAACAGAAGCTAATACAGCTTTAAAAGTTAGTTTCGCGTTTTTAGTAGCATAATCCGATTATTATTCGAATAGATTTATAAATTGATATCGTACTCCACCACGAATAGTCGGTATCCGAAAAATTCGAGTCGTGATGGATTACAAATGAGCAATTTTTTGATAGACAGAATGCTTTTAATTTAATCGCTTCTAGCGGTGACTATGATGTTATAAATATACCCAATGATGTAGAGTGATGTGCAAAACTTTTTCGTCAGTTTAGACTCGAACCGACATCTCACCCTATCCGAGGGCGTGTGCTCGAACCGTTGCACTATTGACGCCTGTTTTGGCACCACTCTTTTTATGCTTTTTTTGGTTATCAAGGAAAAATAAATTTTGTGTAACGTGCATGTATATTATCAGAGTGTTGGAGCGCTTTTATCGCATTAGTTTATATGATTTATGGCGTGTTAAGAGGCCAAGTCATCTGTCATTGCTTCGAGACATTCATTTGACATTAGTAACGCCTTTGGGACGACTTCTCATCTCATTCACTGTTCTTGTAGACGTTACACATATTAGAACTTGGTATATCCACATTCTTAGTTCCAGCTTTTTTTTTGCCGACGAAGCAAGATTTCACATCAGTTTCAATTAGGTCATGTCATGCACTCGTCTCTCGTTGTTGTTGTTGTTATTACTGCCGTGTCCGCTGTTGTGTTCACCAAGTGAACTCAATCAGTCTCACGACTCTTTAAAATTTAGAATTTTTTTCAACATATTCTTGACATATTGTAGAGTGTAAAACATTCCAGAAATACCACTGGACCACCATCAAATGACATCATTGTCCGGAATGTGACGATATGATTTTGTAGAAATGAAGAATGTGTAATATTGGTGAAAAGAATTAGTTCATTTACACATTTTTAAATTCACTTTTTCTTTGTTTTAAGGTCTTCGAAGTCTTTCCATGGATCAGTATGAGTTTGTCTGAGAAGATAGTAGCTGTAATAGTAATTGGAATCCACCCTGTACAATTTTTAGCCCTTGTGATCATCAAAGTTTCTCCACTACGTACTAGTAGAGTCCAAACTTATCCTTATCGTGCGCCAGTGCTGGGCAATGTTCTCAGCTCGGGTGAGGGAGACACATGACGTTTTTCTCGTACAAAGTTCTTATTTCTAAAGTTTTTGCTTCTCTCGCGAGCAGCCGTTATGTTTGTATGACACAGTTGCACATTATGGTAGAATGCAAACTAACATAGGACGATGATGATCCACACTGATCAGAGTTTTGTATGAAGGTCACGGAAGCGATCTGAGTTGATCATAACCACGTTGTGGTGTTGAAAATGATGAAGATGATGACGATGATAGCAGTTGAGATGGAGTAGAGAAACGTTGTTCATCGTGACGTTCACGCAGTAATGCTTTGAATACCCAGTAAATGAAGTCACCGGCTCTTCAAAAAAATGCGACAAGTTGATGATGTCATTGAACTAGAAGTTTTAAGAACAAGAAGAAAAAATGAACACATCGAAGAGAAATATCACAACGTCAGATATTTGAATGAACGACGATTCGTTTTTGATTATTAGCTTTAATTTCCGCCTAGTTTTTTCAAGAGGGAAAGGATAGATCAATCAGCATTTATGATACCAATGAACAAGATGAAATTTTCGCGCAGCAGTCGAAACAATGAACGAAATGCTTGAACAGCTTTGTGGAGGATTCATGCGAGAAAACCAATTTAGTGTTAAAAGTGTTGGTATCTGCGCACTGAGATGTGAAAACGAGTCGTGTAAAAAACAAATATTAAATAAAAATTTCTCTAACAGCTGTGAGCGGAGAAGACCTGCAACCTGTGCTGGCTTTGAACTTGCGATAAACCGCCAGGTTCTGAATTTTGCTCGTTTATCTGCACTCCTACTCTTATATTTATACTAAACATTGCTGATAGAAGAGTTATGGAGAAAAAAGTCAGGAAATCTCATTTCAATCATGGTTTTAGGTCAACTAGATTTTTGTGCCGATTTATACTCCCTATATAAACCCACGGACCTTGCTGACAGTCACTTAACAGGTTAACATGTTACTGAGGCAAGGGCAATGCGAGGACTTCTATGGTGGTAATTTTGCTCTTATCTCAAGTCTTGTTATTTATTCTGGATTAAGGTCATGTGGTGTTTTTCGTGAAATCACATCGGCGATTTTACGATATAATGGAATTGTCTCTCTAAAAAAGTCGATTATTTTGTCATGCCCGTCACGCATACACATATAAATACATACATAGTATATATGCATATACATATATATGTGTTTATACATATATATACGTACATATATATATATATACATATGTATATAATATGTACGTATATCCACATGCACAAGCATCACTCATGCGTACAGATATGTGACATATGTGCACGTAATGTGTGACGAATAAATAGCGAATAATGAATGACTAGACCGTCAACAAACTATTTTTCTATCATCATCATTTGTCAAACTGTTCCATGTATCTGAACGTTTTAATCCATTTTCTTTATATTTTCTCTATAAATTCGTAATTAATGGCTTCATGTGGTCAGAATGAAGAATCTTCTTGTTTTTAAATATTTGTGGATCTCAAGTCAGAGCTCATTGTGGACGAAAATTGATTATAGTGAAGGATGAGGATGTCGTTACGATACCATTTGTTTGGTGTTCAGCTGCGATCCATCCCATCGTTGCGCTTTTTCATCTTCCAAATCTTTTCTTTGTCAACCCATTCCCCCCTCCTCTCATTAGTTCAAAGACAGCGTTTAATGACATTGTCTATTTTTCATCCCAAACAGAAAATTCTTTCAGATTGTCTGTTTTAGTGTTGTTTTTCTGACCGACGATATTTCAGTCTACAAATTGAAGATAACGAGAAACACGTCGTAAGTCATCATTTCTGGTAAATCGGAGGATATTTTGGTCTTTCATTCTTTGTCGTTTACGAAGAGACATCACTGTATCGGGAAAGAAACGTGTTTGCTATAGAAATCGAAAGCGTTCAGCCCTTATTACTCTATGATAACGATACAACTTGGCACTTTGTTGATCCGTCTTCACAGTGTTTCTTTTTTCACTGTGCGGATCCCAGAACTTCTAGCATTTGATTCGTTTTTCGTGTTCTTGAACGCCGTAGAATGCTGATTCAGCACGTCTCCTAGCAACCTCGAGGATAGCCAGGCTGGGGAGCTCGTTGTTGACTACCGCGAAATGTTGGGAGGGGGGGGGGTGGGGGGGGGGCGGAGATTAGCTCGTGCGTGCTGCGACGAGCATCACAACCACTCGGACACGCGCCCCTATGATAGTGATATGTTATTTATTTAACTCAATTTAGGCATCGCAGAGGTGAATGAATGCCTGTTTGGCCCATACATAACTTGCAGGACTATGTCTCAACATCCTATTTCTCAGACAACTCTATTACTAATTTCCGAATCGCAGAGATAAATTCTAAAGCATTGGTCAGCTCGATTTGTGGGGTTGAGTCAAAAACGTCATGTTCATTGCAGGACACATCTAGCCCCTGTCCTACACCTTAATCACCTTTCAAATTTTCCTTATCGAGGCATTTTCACGAGCTTGATATATCTTCCCCTAAATCAATGGCTGACATTTCGGCAACTTTGCCGCTTTACTCAAAGAAGTTTAAATACTTTGAGCAAACGACAACACACTGGTGGCCTTTTCCATTTAAGTAGGAACCAGGAAGATAGAAAATGTTAACTGAATTTTTAGATTATAGTACGCCTAAGCTCTGAGGACGGAGAAGTCGCCGAAACGTCAACCATCGATTTCTAAAGAAGATATGCCACCCTCGCGCAAGTTCCTAAAAAGTGACAGTTTGTGAGGTAGTTTTCATCATTTCCGCCGAGATTTAGAGGAAGTCGGTTTTTCGATCTGCAAACTCCATCATTGCGAAAAGCATGGATAATATATTTGTTCAAAAGTGTTGTGTGACAAATCTGAGAACTCACTGATTGTTTACTATTGGACGACGACAACAACGACGAGGAGAAGCAGAGAGATTCAGGAGTAGCGGCGTGCAGTTCCGAGCAATATATTCTTACGCTGAAGGGTAGCGACCGCCAATTGAAAGTTTCAGAAGGAAAGCATTTGAAAGTAATGGAAATAAAAAACGACAGCAGTGGCCAACGCATGATTCGATGGTGCTGTTTAATGAATTTAACTAAAATGGAAGATCCGCTACAATTGTTCACACGACTGTGAATTCGAAAGCTCTTATTTTCTCGCTTCGTAAAGCTCGTATTCACTTTCCATTGAGTTCCGTTAACTTAATATCAGATTCTATCTATCATCCTCTAAGTGCTAATCGTAATCACGATTGGCTCTATGTGTGCTGCTGATCAACTAGTAAACATTTCCTCTCAAGTGTAGCATGTACGTTCATCATTTCACTTCAGCTCGAAAGAGGTGCAGGCTATCATTGGCGCGGATGTTAGACGTTTTCGGACAATTTTTCAACTCACATCGCCATCGTATCGATGAAACGACAACACTACGACGAGACGAACCAAGTAAATGTCGTCGATTGCATCGTCATTGACGATCAGCAACATGATGTCATCGGGCAAATTTGCTTGACATCAACCCAACGAGACTGCGACACGACAACGAAACGAAACGAAGCGAAACGAATGAATGCCGTCCATGGCCGTGTCAACGACGAACAGCGACAAGTGTCGTCGCTAAATAGCAAACATTTTCACTAAAATGGATATGTGTGTACCTTCATTCTGAAACACTCAGAAGCAGTCAGAATCTGATCCAATCCGCTGTCGGACCACTTCTCCTTCAGCACGTCATACTTCGGCGAGACGACGACGAAACGAGGCGAAGAGAATGAATGAATGCCGTGATCCCTCCGTTTCGACTTCCAATTAGCGACGTGATCGTCGTCATTAGGCGGGTTCTCGGCTTTTCGTCGCTCAGCGCTCGATCGGTCGGTCTCGTCTGTCCGCCATCGGTCGGTCGCTCGACCGCTGCTTCAATGCACACCTGTTTATACACGACTTGTTGTCACTCTACTTAAATCGCTAACATTTGCTCAGTGTCATCTCATCCGTCATCATATCCAGATCAAGTGATCCTTCTGCTTTTTCTTCATCGCTATCATTCCAGCTGCTTCATTACTCATGTTTTCTTCTTTCGTTTTGCAACAAATACCTCGTCTTCCACAATACTGAAAAAAACGCTTATTTGAGCATTTGAGAGAACTGAGAATATAAAAAAAGTAAATTGAGAAAGATGATGAATGAAAGACATCTGGCCTCTTCAGGTTAAGTTATTCTGTGTCACAGACAACGACAAAATCAACGTGACTGATAATATTCATCCGAAATGAATCGTTTAATCAGAACAATCAGGTGTCACATAAGTAATCAGTGTAGAAATTTGGATTTGATAAAAAAAAATTAGGTCTTCAACCCTTTCGGGACCGCGTGTACCATGAATGGTACCGCGTCTTTTCGTGATTTTCTCGTCGCGCACAGATTTTTCGCTAGACTTTTGGTAGTCACTCCATAGTTGAAAGGATTGCGGTTTTGATACCGTGCTTGATTTATGAAAAAGTCTATTTAGTGAGCTGTAGCAACGAATATAAAATTACGTTTTTTTTTCTCCGGAGTGAGTTTTTAACTCGTGCTTGCTAGGCTTTTTCACCAGACGAAGAATTCTACCGAAGTTTCGGTAGTATTTCGATAGCTTGAAAATGACGATTCTGATTGGAACTTAATTTCTGGATCAATTCCCAATCACAGGTTTTTACTGCGCTGTAGTAACGACGAACAGAAATTACGTTCCGCTCTCGAAATGCTTTGTGTGCTCCGCTATTGTTTATGCTTGGTTTTTCAGTCAAATAATAGTATTCATTCGACAGCTTGAAAAATGACATCTCTAACATTTATCATTGAAATTTATTACTCTCATTGCATTTATCATTAATTTCTCCAAATTACTAGAATTTAGGATTTTTATCATTCAAGTTTATAAAGTTGCAATTGTGCCGCTTTTTTTGGGAAATCTATAATGCGCTGTTGCAACCGAAAAAAAAAACCACATTTCACACTTTGTATAACCTGTTGCTTGAACTTCGTAGCAGGATTATTGATACTTTATAATAAAGTTCATACGCTAAAGAAAATCTGTGATGTGAAAAAATGATATGTTACTGAAAAGTTTTCTGTAAAGGCCTTGCTTAATAAGAAAAAGGACTCCCACGTATCCCAAAAATTCCTACTCTTCATTACAAAAGTAGCATTTATGGGTCGATAACGCATTAAAACTTCTTATTGCTCATTTTTTGACCATATTGTAAAAGTAAATTCAAAGAAGAACATCTCCCACAATGTATGACTTTTGGAAAAGATTTCATTTTGTAACTTTTGTTATGTAGTCGTATGAGCCACACTCAACAATTCACATAAGTCCAGCAAACAAGGGAGCTATAACGCGCGGCGCGTTGAAGCATGATTTTATTTTTAGTGCTACAACGTTGTAAAAAAGCCTTTTTATGAAGCAAATGCATGTTTGAAATCTTCAATATTCGAACTCATGAATCATTATCGGTGGTCGAGTAGAAAAATTTTGTCTGGTAGAAGAGATTTCTCAGAAATTCTCGCGCGATAAGGGGAAAGTACCAAACCTAGTCACATCGAGTTATCAATCAATTGTGTGCAAAAACTTTTGCGTCAGCTGAGATTCGAGCGTTGATAGTGCAACGGTTCAGCACGCGTCCCCGGATGGGGTGAAATGTGGGTTCGAATCCCAGTTGGCGCAAAAGTTTCTGCACATTATTCTACATCTTCAGGTATATTGTAACATCATACCACCGCTAGAGGGGATCAAATAAAGTGAATCTGCTTTATCAATGAATTGGCATGCATGCGCTATACAACATCTTTTTTTAACGAGCTATTCATTGTATTCTGTCAAAGGTTGGTGGCTGATAGCTAACATTGAAATGTTGAAGAATGAGTGGTCGGGCAAATGTGCTTCAGTGGTGTAGTGGTAGAGCACGCGTCCCCGGATAGGATAAAACGTGGGTTCGATTCCCGCCTGAGGTCGTGTTTTTGCTCACCACTCAATTCTCTTAGGAATACTATTCATTGTTTTTGAACTTTGTAGTCACTATTAAATTTTTGACTGTTGTATGTAGTAAAAATATATCAAAACTGATGGATTCATATTATCACATGTCTTTGTCCACTTATTTTAAATGGCAAAATATCAACACACTATAATTGCTTAGCGAAAGAGAGCTTTTCATTCACACATATGCGTTATCTTTGCACCAAAAGCATACGGGTGGATGGAAAAATCATGGACTATTGAAGTATCACAGGAAACCCTAGAATCACATCCGATGCGGTGAGAAAACGCTAATTATGTAACCAAAATTGCGCACTTGTGGCAAATCGCACTGGACGGGGCAATTTCAACTGTGGACGCGAAAGGGTTCAATGGTTACAATTTTTTTCCACGATTATGTATAGTAATCGATATCATCGTAAGAAAAATCCGACCGCTTAATTTCACTAATCGATTCATTTCCTCTTATTAGCATAAAATTCAGTTCCTAAATAACTATCGACGTCAGTAATTTCCTGACTTTTTCTGAAAATTGAAACATCATGTCCAATAACAACAGGGCAATTAGCAGGACCGACTTTTTGCTATTCCATGTTATTCATTGTGCGGACACGGAGTTCTTCAAAAAAAAAATCCAAAAAAAATTTATTTATACAACGATGGGTGACGTTGCGGGCAGCGTCTCGCCTTCTCCAGAGTCTAGAAAATATGGAATTGACATGCATTTCATTCAGTCAAACACTTTTATCCATTCTTCTAACAAGAAGATAAGTTCACTGATATAGCTTACTAAGGTTCCTCATTCGAGCGGTGCTCCACCGGAGAAGATTCGACTTTAACGACTACGAAGACGAAGGTCCACAGTGAGGACCAATGACTGTGGAGCATCAAATCGAATAATCGACTCTGAAGAAGACGAAGAGGTCGAAACGCTAGCCGAATAAACGTTTTTATCGGCCTTGTCCAGGCAAAAAAATTCAAAAGTGTAATGATTATTCACTGTTCTCGTTATCGATTTTCCACAATTTTTTTCTCAAACAAGCTCTCTTGGAAGAGATAGTTTTTTTTTTTTTAATTCGATCATTATTAGTCGATTTTTTTAGGACCATGAGCGCAACTTTTTGCGTGTATTCTAAAGAAATTAGACTTAATGATGACAGCAAAAAAGTTCTTGATTTCAGATTTTTCAGAAGTGTTTCGTTTCGTAACGTTTTTTTTATCTGCCTATCGACTTATGATTCTCTGTAAGAAGTTTCAATTCCGACTATCGCGAGAGTTTCATTCGTTGACTAATTCTTTTCCCTCTTACTTATTTTTTCTGTAGTTTTCCTTATCACTTCACCACACGTCCTCTTCATTTACTTTCTCAATTTCTCGTCTCTTTTCTTGTTTTCCTACTCATTTTCATCATTGCATCTCTTCTTGGCTCAATAATAGTTGCTTTTGTCGTTTCTCTACTTTCGAATTCAATTCGATGACGAAGAAGTGAAACTGGTTGAATGAATGCTCTCGTTAGACCTCGTCACTAGGAGTATCGATCATCAACCGGCTTGCTTGACATTCAAATGAAGAAGACTATTTTAAAACCTCAGTGAACTTTACATGTAAGGATAATTTTTTCATACTCTCGGCCTGGATCAATCTTTGAGAGGTATATGCATTCGACTTCATTAAGCATAGTTCGAGGTGATTGGTTGCACACTTGGGCTTTAACTAGATGCTGCTATCTTCTCAGACAAGTCTGCTACAAATCTACCGACTTAGGAGGGACGAAAGGCTTGGTGAGCCTGGGGCGCAGGACAGAACTATCGTCCACGTGTGTATCGTACAGCACCTCTAACTACTGCGTCACACGCGGGACGATAACAACATAAATCACATTTATATCGGAAAGTTCTTGGAAACCACTCAGATGTTACTAGTAATAGTACATTTTTGTTGCGCTCTTTCTATTCATTTTATGTCTTGGTTGTTTGTTTTACTGGAACTCATTGACCATTGACAAATATCAAAAGCGTCACCCACTACGTAATGTAAGTTGAAAATAAAACGGATATAATAGAGAGAAAACGAAAGAATGGAAGAGTAGAAGGGAAGAGAGAATAAATTGAGAAACAATCGATTGAGTGTACACAATAAGGAATTGCCGAGAATTTCAAATATCCTGACAACATATTTTTAAGCTTTTCAAAATATAGAGGTAATGTCAAAACTACCAGCCGTGAGCAATCAATCATTGCAACGTTTTTCACTTTACACACGTGCACTGTGAGTTGTTCGTCGTCGAATTCTTCATATGTTAGGAGTATACTCCCTTACAAGGGATTGATTTAAACGAAAGGCACCGTGATTCTGATGAGGCTGAAAGGCCGAAATATGTGTATAGCACTATATAAATGACATTATAGACCTCGCGAACGGTTTGAAACGTGCTGTCAAGATGTCTCAATTTTAAGAGAGGCTTTGAAAAAACAGTCGATTATAAAGGTATTATCAGATTCCAAACAATTCCGAAGAGGACACGTAATAAACTTTCTCACCCAGTTGGTTTTTCTTTCAGTGAAGCGACGTGTTCCTATAGATTTTCTTTTTTCTCATCTTTCTTTCAAATAGTTTGTTTTTATACTTTACATAGCCATGACGACACCTTGTTGCTATTATCACTAGAGATCTCATGCATACGGTAATCCCCGCCGTATGACGTTGTTAATGAATGTGTACGGAGTTTTCATGTGGTGTTGATCTTCATAGGAAATCATATAGGCGAATGATTATTGTCATTTAGTAATAGTGGCATTAGATTGTTGGTGTTTCTATGGTTACCGTTACTAATGCTGTCTTCAATTCACCACATTCTATTTTCTGTACAGTTACGACTGAAAAGATTCATGTCTTTTTTGTCACTGAAAACAACGATTGAACATTGTATTCTTCTCCTATTGGCATTCCTTTATTGGAGAAAAATTATCAGCTATCACTGGCCGATGTATTGCGGACAATATTCACATGTTGCATTTATCGAAGACATGGGGATTTGAACAAAAAAAATCTTCTCAAATTGACTTCTTTTCCGGCAATTCTTTGAAGAAAGTGTTTTTCTATTCCTTTTTTCCCGCATTATGCATTCCTATTTAGAGAAGAAATGTTCTACATCTGTAAAATAGTGAAGTGTTTTGTTCTATTCCCAGGTATCTACAACATGAATGACATCATTTGATGTTATTTTGCATGGCGTGTTAATCTAGCGAATTTGGTTTTTTTTTGCGTCATAATCATCAGAGAGGGGGTGTGGAGAGCGAAGTGGCTATTGATGCAGTCCATCAGAGGAAGCAATCAACCTCCTCCCTCAACGCTACCCTGCAATCAACGTGGGAACAACGCCTTAGTCACGGCTATTTCTAAGATTACAACGAGAATCGACTCGACCAACATTCTACGACATTCATGAAAAAGCCGAAAACCTCAAGCAACAGCTGAAGAAGCACGTGAATATTCGAGGATCTCTGTGAAGGATGAATGAGAGGAATGGAATCTAATTGAAGAAGTACTTGGATCCCCACAGTGAGTTGTGATGATGGATCGTGTAAAAATCAAGTGTAATTGTGAAAGACGATGTTTGTCTGTAGAAAATTCTCTCACCTGTGTTAATAGAATCGTTGGTTTTTTTTATCAAGTCATAGACGGCTTTTCGGAATAAGGCATTGGAAGAGCCTTCCAGCGTTTATGATGAACATGACACCTACCATTATGAAACAATTTCTACTAAAGTTTGTAAAGATTCGACCTTGGGAACGAGTCTGCTGAAATCCCCTAGTAACGAATTTGATTACTTCCGGAGTATTTATACATAAAGGCTTCTAGGAAATGATTCATTGCGGGATTAAGCTATTGATGACGAGAAACAAGGCTTAGTATTGTGAATTCAAGTGAAAATAATCTGCGGTGTTATCTTAAGTGTAAGCAAATACTGTTCTCCGGCATTTGTGTATATATATATGTGTTATATATATACATTTATGTATGCAAATGTACATCTTGTCTAAGTTATATTACGTAAATATACACACAACATATATATATATATATATATATATTGAAATTTTCTGAGCGACTGTGTTTTGAGGAGCTTGAAAGGCAGAACTCTTCAACGAGATGGATATGACATGTTTTGAGCTGATGGGTCTAGAGGTATACAGGTGCCTGTTTCGTCCCATCGAGACTCATCACTACCACCCTCCCTCGGTTCAGCCGATCCCCTAATCACCTAACTTGGGGTGATTTTTTCACTCGGCGTCTATTCCTTTATGTTATTATCCTACTTCAGGGGATCGGCTAAACCGAGGAAGGGTGGTACTGATGAGTCCCAATATGACAAAACAGGCGCCTGTATACCACTAGATAGACACCTCAACTCAAAACACGTCATACCCTTATCAGATTATTTCATTTTGAGCAGGTCTATCAAGTACAGTCGATAAAAGAATTCCCAATAAGTCAGAAAATCGATAGATTTTGACAAGCTTCTTCTTTGAAATGATTATGACTCACGCTGCAAGAGTTCCTCGAGGTGGTAGGCCACTGCTCAGCTATAAGAAAATTAGTGGAGTGGTGATTCAAATAGGAAGGATGGGAGGAGAGAGGTGTTCTGTGCGTGCAATAACTATTTTACAAAAAACCTCTTTTCGAAAAAAGCTCATAAATCCTTGGTTTGACTATTAATCAATTGCCACTTCATTTCAGTCTCTATGATGAAACACATGGTCATTTCATTGAGTGTATGGATCAAAAAGTACCGATAAACTCGACATAAATGTTTTGGGAGCAACGTTTCGGCAGTCTCGCCTTCTACTTCGCCCTTACTTCTTTCCAGGCTCTGAAGAAGGCGAGATTGCCGAAACGTCAGCTATCTGATGAAAGTTCATCATAGCACCTTGGGTCTGGCTTAAGAATAAAATAAGGAATTACTGAAGCATGCTGAGATAAATAGATAGTTGGTCTTGGGAATTTTTTTGTTCAGTTTTCAAGCTTACTTAGTAACAACATACACTTTTTTACTTAAGCACTTCATTTGATCGGTCATCATAGTTTGTTTTTCACTGTGCGGATCTAAGTACTTCTAGCATTCAAGTCTTTTACGGCTTCTTCTTAAACGGCGTATAATACTGGTTGAGAGAGTCTCCTTGCAATCACGAGGACAGCCTTGGTGTGGCGTTCCATAGGGCGTTGTTGTTGACTGCCGGAGAGAAGTGGGGGTGGAGCCCGGCTCTACGCGAGCTATGATCAACATCACAACCACTCGCCCAGGGCGCCCCCATTAGCATACAATAACATTCATACCCATTAAGCAACAGAGAAGGTCTCTTATACAGCTTTCTTTTGCTCACAGCCCCTAAGTTCTTTCATTTCTTGAAAGTTAATTCCTCGTTATTTTTAACGGAGTTTGACACGAGGTATTTATGATATCATTTTTTGAAACAGCTAACGTTTCGGCGGTTTCGCCATCTTCAGAGCTTGGAAGGATCAGCTGGTCCACAATCCAGTCACTCAAACACTTCGACTACTTTATTAGTGAAAATCATTAGACCTAGATTTCAACAACTTTTCATTCGAGTGCTTTCATAGACCTCGCTCCAACCAGTGGTACTCTGATTATCATACGACATGTCTTGGACATTTTATGAGGGCTGGTATAGCACTTATAAAACCTGTATCGCCCTTCCAGGCTCCTCATTAGTAAGGTGCTTTCGGTTCAGCGGATCCCTCAGGGGTGCACCCCTACTTATAAAGGAACCTACGCCGGATGACAAATCACCGCTATCAGGTGATAAAATTCAAAATCAGGATCACGAAAGGCCCAGAAAATGTTATGTGATTACTAGATTTCAATCTCTTCAAGCGCAGAATCAATCGCCAGCACAATAACAGTTTTTTACGAGTTTTCCACTGATTTATTCTCGTAGAGACCACGGAGCAGAAATCACATGGACTCGTAGTGTGCTTCCTGAGAATTCTCCCTTTTTGAACAGTGCTGAGGCTGAGAGATAGACGGTCTTGGGACTTATGGAAAAGTTATTGTTTATTCACAACAAGCCAGCGAATTCGCGGCGCGATGACGCGAGGATTGCTCGTTTTCACTTTGAGGAAAACAGGAAAAACGTGCGTGGGGCGGCTATAGAGGGTTTTATTCTAATTCATCCAGCTATATCCTCTCAATATGTTGTCGTCTATGCGTCGCTGGTGGAGTACGTGATTGCGTTTTTCACTTTGCTTTCCTTCCAAATACTTACCAAGGTAAGATCGACGAAGAAGATTAGCGCTGTCCAACAAGAAATATAGTGGAAAGTAAGTTGCACTATCCACAATAGTTGCTGTTGACGTGAGAATGCCTTGAAATCGATTTCTCTGACTTCCAGTCAAGTTGTCTCAACAAAACATCAACATAATATACCTTTCGTTTTGAGTGTTTTCCTAAGACCACACTCAAATTTCAATATGCCTGATAATATTTTTTGAGCCATGCATGTGGTTTGTTATAGGGCAATTTATAGAGCTCGCTACACGTGTTTCGGCCTTGACAGTCTCGTCGGTCGGGCAGTACCTTTCGTGTTTAGCCAGTTTTCTCGGGGTAATCCAGCTCCTATAGAGAGTTGGTGACGCAAACATTTTACGCGTGCCATTGAGTGAAAATATCACTGAATGGCCAAAACACGTGTATCGGGCTCTATAAATTGCCCTATAACAAACCACATGCTTGGCTTAAAAATGACTATCAGGCATATTAACATAATAATTCAGATAACTGATATACCCATTGAGGACCAAACGGTACGTGCCGCGCGACATCAAATCTCACTTCACTACTGTAATAACGGCGTCGCGTCTCGTGTGAAGGCAGGCGCAATGAGCCAGAAATGCATGCACATACATACGCATGCCGCCTCCTGGGACTGCCGCGCAAGCGACGGCGCGATGCCGCCTGCCTATCAGCGCTGGTCCTCAAGGGGTTAATGTCTTATTGAAACACTTGGGATTTCTCCTGAGACTGACCCGTTTTTATTCTCCATCAATCTGCTACCTTAGAAGTTTACAGTTATTGGGGTTATAGTTTTACCTTGAAATCAACATCACATCCTCGTTACACCTCTAGCAATGATTTCGCGCTCCACGGCTAATTTGGCGCTCCATGGACAATATTTATCGGAGCGCGTTATTCGCGGTAATCTTCTTTGTAGTCAGACAATCTCTCGTTCCGCTTGGTGTTCCACTAAATACCATTTGTAAAAATTTTCTCGAATTGAAAATCCCCTTGATTGTACTTTCTTTATGAGCTCAACTATTTGTGGAACTGGGTGGCTGCCTGACTGTTCCAGCTTCGATTTTGAAATTAGGACATTCACAACTACATTTTTAGTGTTTAGATATTTTGAGGAGATGCACTGTAGTGTAGAATGGTGGTAAAACAGGTATCGATAGCGCAATTGGTCAATCACACGCTCCTGGGGAAAGGGTGAAATGCGGGTTCGAGTCCCGCCCGGCGTGGAAGTTTTGCTCATCTCTCAACATTACTGGGTATATTTGTGAAGAGAGTGTTCATCTCCATCAATTTACTCACTTCAAACTTCACAGGATTGAGGGTTCTCTTCAAAATTGAAATTTTATCGTTTTCTACTTCCACAAATAATTTTGCGCTCCATGGACAATTTTCATCGGGGCGCGTTTCTCACCACGGATTATCTACTACCCAATCACACGATCTCTCGTTCCTCATCGCCATTAAGTAGATGTCCTTTTGAAGAGCTCTCATCAACTGAGAGTAATCTCGATTGTACTCTCTCTATGAGCTCAATTATTGATGGAAAAAGGAGGCTGGTCGGCTCAATTTTCTGATTTTGAATTTCCACAGTGATTAGGATTCTAGATTACCTCGATATCAGCGTTACATCCTCTTTCCACTTCTTGGCAACGATTTCGCGCTCCATCAGCAATTTAGCGCTCCATGGACAATATTCTCCGGAGCGCGTTATTTGCCGAGAATAATTTTCTCTAGCCTCAAACGATCTCTCCTTCTCATCCCTTCTTAATGAAAATTATTTTGAAATTTTTCGTGAATTCGAAATCACTTCGATTTTATTTCCTCTATGAGCTTAACTATTAGTGGAGAAAGGCGGCCGCCTGGCTGCTCCGACCTCGCTTTTAAAATTTTGGGTTGGCTGTTATATTTTGGGCTATAGACGATTGTACGCAAGAAAAAGCGTTAAGAAAAATGCCTGGCAATTATTTTTTGAGCCATGGATTCAATGATCTATCAGTGAGGACTGACTTATAGAGCCGGTTACACGTGTTTCGTTCTTGCGATCTCGTCAGTCGGGCAGAGACCCTTTCTCGTCCTTTGCCAATCCTATGTGGGTGCTCCACTCTCCACACTAAGAGTTAGCGACGACGAACGATTCACACTCTATGTCCAGTGAAATTCTCACCGAACACAGAGTGTTGTACACTCGATTGCTCTTGGCTAGTATATTCAATAAATCATCTCTTTCGTTTCGAGTGTTTTCTTAGACCACTGCTCAAATTTCAATATGCCTGGCAATCATTTTTTGAGCCATGCACGTCAGTGGTCTATTGAAGAGGGCTGACTTAGAGGTTTAGGGACTTGACTGTTAAGAAAAAAATTCCAGCTATCAAAGAGAAGAACACAAAATCCAGTGAGTGGTGATCCCGTGTTGTTGCTAGTAGTGTTGTGGGTGCAAAACGACGATCGGCGCGCGGGGAACATCTGGTTTTTACGTCGTCGGTCAACACACCCCATTAGAGAGAGAGTGTATTTCACTCCGGGAGCCAGCCAGTACGTTCCCCGAGTGTTCCCCCATGTGCCGTTGATGACGAATCTCTGGTCTTTTCATCTCTTTTTTTCTTTTCTTTTTTTTTCTTTTTTTCTCTTTCTAAAGGGCCTATCATTGATCGGCGATGACAAAGTGAGAGGAGGTTAGGTTATAGAAGTTCTATAGCTTTGCGTTGTATGGTTTCTCGTCTGTTTCTGTCAGCACGCGAGTAGGAATTGAAATTTGCTTGTAAATAGTGAAGAACAATGTTTATGATCTACTCCATGATGTTGAGTGACGTGCAAAACCGTAGACGTCAGGCGGTACTCGAACCCGCATTTCACCCTTTCCCCAGGAGGGCGCCTGCCTTAACCAATTGCGCCATCGACGCCTTTTTTGTCTGTCACTCTTTCAGTCTTGTGATACTCTTATCGTTGAGAATACGACATGTAGGGGGATATATTTCTCGGAAATCTTCCCCCACATTCATGGATTTAGTGGTTTTCTTGACGAGACGAGGCCAGTGCGAGTTCTTTAAGAGTTCAAATCTATGTAATTCAACTCTCAGATTAGGAAAACTAGTATAACTAATAAGTTTCTGCTGTCAAAAAGCTCACAACTTTTTCTATTCAGGAAAAACTTTCAGTTAATCTGTGCCTGAAGCCCAGGGAAGAGCCCTTTAGGGAACGCGGCATAATCGATATTGCCGGTGGTACGCGATTTCCGTTTTTAAACGGAGATTTTTTCTTTGTATCATCGAATATTTTTAGTTTTTTAGAACTGATCTGATAGAGCATGATTTTCTCTACAAGATTGTAAACTTTTTGTGAATATAGAACTTGTATGTGCGAAGAAAATTCCGAATGTGAAACGTAATTTTACTTTCGCTTTCATAGTACGCTGTGAATATTTTTCGGAAACCAGCTTGAGCTTCAAATTCGCCGAGATCTAGACCATCGAATGAGCTTCGTATAGTTCAATGAAAAGTGATCGACAGACTTTAGCTGAGCAAATAAGGCAAGCCGAATGCAAACTAAACTTTATTCTTGTTGTTTCAGCGTATTACAAAGGCTTTCTTGGGAAACGGAGCAAGGTATCGGAATCTCCGAGATTTAAGCCTTAGAATGAGCACATAGGTTCTTGATAGAGAGCTTTGTTTAGTGAATCAAGCCCCCTGAATTTCGAGGGTTAAAAATGACCCTTTGCCCGCAAAGGGTTAATAGATAGGGTCACTCCTTGGAATCCATATGGCTTACCCAACTCGAAGAGAAGGAGAAGAAGCGAGCATCATTCTAAATTTGTATTGTGTTCTTTGATACTGACTTTGATCTAATCGCTTAATCGACTGAAAACCTCCAGAGTGTTTCTTTCTATCAAGATCAAAGATTGCTCTGAGTGAAGTCTTCGAGAGAGAGAGAGAGAGAGAGAGAGAGAACGAGAGAACGAGAGACTCGTCTACGGCCGGCGCCACCTCTGCCCCCCATAGCTTTTTCCTCTTCGAATCAGGGTAGCTCTCCCTTATCGTCATCGTTTGATCAAGTTTTTTCCCTTTGTTTCGGATTAAGTTTTGGTGTGAACGAGGCCACGCCTGCTGCCGTTTCCCAGCTATGGATAGGGTTCATTTTATATTTCCGGCAATTCGATTTGAAACCTTCTGATCACTAAAACCTTCGTAAAAATGCCGCAAACAGTCGATATTCTCTTGCAGGTGTGGTCTGCATACTCATTGTTTGTTGAGTTACTCATAAACAGGCAGAAGAACGTGTTTGGCGCAGTGTTTAGGGTTACCTGCGTCACACATACGATAGATGGATGGTTCGATCTTGCGCTGCGCCCATTGGCTCACTAAGCCTTTCGTCCCCCAGAGGTCGGTGGTTGGTACCAGACAGGTCTCAGACTTGCCCGAGAGAAGGATAAAGATAAGCAGCACGGATTCGATTCATCCGGGAGGCCACCGCCGAGTCAGTTAAAGGCCAGATGTGCATTCGATCACCTCGAACGATGTTAGGAATTGAAGACGAAGGCATGCTGCATCCCTCGGGATTTATCAGCGCCGAGAGCTTGACTTTCCATAATCTTGTCCCTCTTTTTCTCCATAAGTTCGTTTAATGCTACGTCGCTGCATCGTACCATAGAAATGGCTAATCAAAGAAGCAATAACAAAGCATTAAGCTCTCGGCGTCGATCAGTCCATGAGATATGCGCCATGCATTTGTCTTTGTTTTTTAGTTCGGTATGAGAAGATTGAACGGATGTTTGGCCTTTACAATGACTCGCGATGGCCTATCGGATGTATGGAGTAAGTACTGCCCGTCCTCCCCGACAAGTCTGCGATCAGTCTGGTACTGATTCACCTACCCAGGAGGGATGGGTGGTTTGGTGAGCTATGCGCACGAGATAGAACCATCGAGCATGTGAGCGATGGACAGCATCAATAAACACTGCGCCACATGCGCTCTGGAAGTCTTATATCGATGATTATTTGCGTTATCTGTATTAGGTTGTTTCACAAGTGTTGGCACTAGAGCAATGAACACCAGATTTTTTTTACTAGGAGCGGTTGAATTTGCATGGTTTTGGCACCGTCCAATTGCCTTTTATCTTGCTCTAAGATGGAGCTATTCGGGGAACAAATTCGCTTGCTAGTCATGAACGAATGGAGCATTGGGGAAAGTGCTATTGAAGCGGCGCGCAAGATCGATGGAGCTTGGGCGTTGATAAGGTTGCAGAAAGGACGGCTGGGAAGTGGTTAGCGAAGTCCAAAACTGGAGCAGAACAGTCTGGAGGATCAGTCGCGCTCGGACCGTCCACAGAAAGCGCCATTAATGATGCACACCTCCATTCAATGATACGTTAGCTGATTTTCTCCCTTCTTCATCTCCCTTCTTCTTCCCCTTCTTCTTTAGGTTGTTCCATAGGTCTTGGCACTAGAGCAGTGAACTGAGCAGTGACTGGAGAGAACAGTCTGGAGGATCAGTTGCGCTCGGTCTGTCCACAGGTAATTCTATTCATCCACTGCGCCGCTTCACTAGCATCTTCCCCAGCGCGCCTTTCGTGCATGAGTAACAAGCGAATCTGTTCCCATGATAGCTCCATCTTGAAGCAAGTATAGGCAAGCTATAATCCAAAATGTTCGCAGGTAAATGCGCAATTGAATGATACTAAAATCATGCAGATTCAATTACTTCGATTAATGAAATTGGCGCATATTGCTTTAGCGCCAAAATCTACGAAACGACCTAATAATATCGAGTACCACTTTATCGATACGACCGCTTACATCTGGTTACTAGTTTATCGGAGTGATTTTTTCTCTCCTCTGAGCCCTAAGCGCGACACAACAGATTTCTCATTCCCCATCGTTCCTCTGTGATTGATCATCGGCCACGATGACGACGATGATCAATCGCTTTCAGCTTGGCAGTATTTGAAGTATCGTGACTTTCTTCAAATTCATCCTTACTGGTTTCGAATATGTTCGTGACTATACTCTAGAAAAATGCTATTTCCATACGCTGACCCGTTTGAGACCACGGACTCACGGCTTTTGCATCTCTAACAGACAAGGCTGGACGAACTGCTCCACGTCCTCTGCGTCTCTGACCGTCAGCATGAGAACGCCATTGAATGTATTATTGTGTCATCCATTAAAATTAAACAATGATGCATTCAGTGCGTTTCCATGGTGAGGGTTAGAGATGCGGAGGAGGTGAGGTGGACCGTCCATCAGATATGCAGAGGCCGTGGGTCCGTGGTTCCGATAAGGTTAAGGGGTTTATTTCTTTTCCAGCAACACCAGTTGCTAGACTGGGAATCAGTCGGAATTTGTAAACGATTTTTATTATGGTTTCTTGTCGATTTCGATTCATGCGTCGTTTTGGACTCGCATTAATGCTGTATTTTCTTGTGAATATATATCGCAGTTTGTTTAATATTAATCGTATTTTGCAGAGTAAATAGATGTTATTGTTGTAAATATCGTTCCCTCTATCAACCATTTCGATGGAGGGACCTCCGCTTATGTGCCGTCACTCGGTGGATGATGACGACGTACAAGGTACCGGAGAGTTGTTACTCTTTCCTATCTTCCTTCTTCTTCCGTGTGAAAGTTACTCTTTGAAAGATCTTGACATTTATCTGGGGCAGCCTTACTGGAGTTTGTCACATTTGATGTACTCTTCAAGTAGTTTTACGTGATATCTTTGAAATGTGCCGTTTGTTTCGAGATTTGTGGTCTATTATGGGCACTTGTAGAGCCCGGTACACGTGTTTCGGCTTTGAGCAGCCTCGTCAGTGAAGCAGATCCTTCATCTTTAGCCAATCTCTCGGGATGCTCACTCCCCCTACTTAGGCGGAGCGAAAGGCAGAGTAGACGACGACGAATGATTTACAGGTGTCGTCAAGTGAAATAGATCACTAGATCGGCAGTGCTGTACACTTGGTTGTTCTTGGTTCCAGTCCCCCTACTTAGAGTAGGCACCTCGAAAGGATTGGCTAAGGAGGAAGGGCCTGCCCGACTGACAAGGGTGCCAAGGCCGGAACACGTGTATCCGGCTGTACAAGGGCCCATAAGAGACCATATGACATGCTAGCTCAAATAATGATTATCAGACATATAGTTCTACATGGTTTGAAGATTCCCAACTGTCACCTTTCGTTCCCTCTTCCTAATGAGACAAATAGAAAAACGGATCGGTGCCGCGGATGGTGGGGAAAATCAACGAAACATCAGGATGTTCTTGATGACTTATAAATAAGAATTATGTCATAAATCCATCTCATCGACTGTTTTTGAAACCTTGTTATAAACATTCAGTTTAGTTTGTGAGATTGTTCAGAGTGTTTTCGACGTTGGTACGTCAAAGCCTTATATACGTTTCGGCAGTGTTGTCCGCTTCTTATTGGCCCACGTCCCGCCGCTCTGACGTACCAACCTTGAAAAGGCTCTGAACATTCGCACAGACTAAATTGAATGTTTATAGCGAGGTTTTGAAAACAGTCGATCAGATAGATTTCTACACATTCTCTACCGACCGTAATTCTTCTACTGAAAATGGTGATAACACAACATCACGTGATATCGCCATAAACAATGTCCCCCCATTCCTGCTATTGAGTAGGGTTAAGTGTGATGCGTGGGCCACTGATGAAGTCGGCGCCACTGCCGAATTAACGTATGGCTCTAGTGTACCAACCTTGAAAAGGCTCTAATCATATTCATAAGCAGTATTAGGTTTTGAAAGATTATAAAAGTCAGTGGAAATTGGTGTTACAGTGAAAAAGAGCAATTAAAATCTTCTTCTAAAATTTGACAGCAATTTTTTCTTGTAACAGGCAAATGAGAAATTTTCTCTTCGTTAAGAAATCTGAGATAACGTACACACAATTGTAGAAGCTGTTTAGGTCTTGGATATGGCGTTAGTGACGGTGGTAACGGGCCATTCTCCAGAGCTCTTCTTGAGCCGAATGTTCATGATGTGATGAGCATGGAACTTGCACATCATGATATGGGCGGTACATACGTTTTCAACTTTTATGCAACTAAATCTCAAATTTTTTTTACACAGCTTTTGCTTGAATCCCTTGTTATTAACTTATCTTTTTGTATTGTAACTCATGTTGAGAAGTGTTTTTAGTAGAATTTTCTAAGGTTATCTGGATCCCAGAAGCTTTGGTGGAGGCTCACTCGAATTCGATGATTACAACGGTTTGTTTTTTTTTAGCCTAATTTCAGGTGTAGGCCTTCATATGGAACACTTTCAGGGCCATCGTCACTGTACGACGTCAGCACTTCTTTTGGTGACGATATTTCTAACGAACAGAAGTCTTTGTTCACTAACGATGGTGTATCCTTCACTCAAGGTTCTAGTTACATTTAAAAACGAATTTGACTTGTTAAATGCATTATTCTTTGTAAACTTATGTGGCTACACTCTAGTGAATTCTAACTCTCACATGAAACTGGGAGGACGGGTCGAACATTCCGCCTCGTCCATTACTAACACCAAGTATGATGGAACGGTTAGGTATGTTACACCTTTCGCTTATTTCTTGAAGAGAATTTGAGCATCACAAAACACTTCAAACTAGTAATATATTTTGAGCTTTTCGTGAGGTCTCTCATTGCGCTTATATAGTGCAAGACACAAGCTTCGGCTTTTCAGCCTCATCACTTGCACGGTGTCTTTCGGTCCAGTCAGTTCCTTGCATGGGCATGTACCGTCTACGTATATAAGAACCGATTCCGAATTGTTTACACTTGGTACTAGGTATTAAAATCAAGTGATGAATAATTCGGCGTGGATTCCTTTATATGTAGGAGGTATATTCCTTTGCAAGGAACTGATTGAATAGAACGTTGTGCAACTGATGAGGCTCAAAGGCCGAAACGCGTGTCTTGCACTATGTAAGCGCCATGACAGACCTCAGAAAAGGCTTAATATATGTTACAGATTAATTGTTTTGAGTTAGGTCTCAAAAATAGTCGAAAAAAAGTAGAGCTTGAAGTTATCATCATCATATATCGGTGTCATAATTGATTGGTTTCAGACTAGATCAATCAAGAAATGTACCAACATACCCTGTGAAGACTGCAAACCCTTCTACATGTACGCAGTATGCTCCTGTTAGGACAATGATCGGGTAATAAATGCTGGGATACATATCGTTAGCTTATAATTCTTTTTGCAATACTGCACAGATCTTTTAGTAATTCTATGAAATCGCACGGAAATACTCCCAGTCGACGGACTTCATCTCGGAGCACCCAAAAGAAGGAGGCGATAGATCCAAAAAGAGTTGAAGACGAAGTGGCAAGGTGATCTTTTCCCATTATAGATGTAGTTCATGTTTTGCTCCTTTCTGTCTATACTGTTTTACAAGAGCATCATGATGCTGAGTCGTGTGCAAAACCTTTGCGTCAGGCGGAACTCGAACACGCATCTACCCTGTCCGGAGGCGCATGGTTTGACCCGTTGCGTCCGACGTTTGTTTTGCTACCACTCTTTCTACGCTACAAGGAATCAGTCTGTCAGCAAACAACTGTCAACGGTCTGGTCTGGTGGTCGATATCGACATTGAATCTTAGTAACGCTTAAAGATAAATACGTTGTAGCGTAGAAAGAATGGTGGTAAAATAAGCTTCGGTAGTGCAACGGGTCAGAGCACGCGCTTCCGGGGAGAGTGAGATGTGGGTTTGAGTCCCGCTTAGCGGAGAAGTTTTGCATATCACTCAATATCATGGAACACATTTGTAGCACCATAAAACCGCTGAAAGTGGTTGAATAGAAAGGATTCTTGTCGAGAACGTAATGTTCATTTTCTTCCAGTGACTAAGTTTTCATAAGACTCGCTTCATAAGACTGGTTTTTCATAGGATTCACGAAAAATGAGATTTTTCTAAATTGGAGGCTACATATTAAAGTTACTCAGACGTTTTTGAGCATTTATTTGTGCACAGAATTCAATGTAGATTTGATAACAGTATTGTATATGTTATCGACAAGATTTCTCTCTTCAAGCTTTTTGACATATGACTATATAACCAAATCAGAAGATCGACTGTTTTTTAAACCCCGAAAAAAAATTCAAAATAACTCCAAAAAAGAATATTTTAAGCACAAAAACGGGGTTGATACGCCAGGTCATACACCGGTGTTTCGGAGGTTTGTCTTCCTCGTCAGTGACCCCCGCCCCACATTCAGCCCTGCATTGAAGCAAGGAGGGAGCCGTATGTGGTGATGGCACAGTGTACGATGACACTGGTCCATCACCACTTCTCAGTCGATGAATTTTTTGCTGTTAGATCAAAACTAAATCAAAAGATCGACTGTTTTTTAAACCCCAGAAAAAAACCTTCAAAAGTCCAAAAAAGAATATTTTAAGCACAAAAACGGGGTTGATACGCCAGGGTCATACACCGGTGTTTCGGAGGTTCATCCTTGAAGCAAGGAGGGAGCTTCAATGCAGGGCTGAATGTGGGGCGGGGGTCACTGACGAGGAGGACGAACCTCCGAAACACCGGTGTATGACCCTGGCGTATCAACCCCGTTTTTGTGCTTAAAATATTCTTTTTTAGAGTTATTTTGTGAACCGTCAAAGGTTCCGCGTGGACGTATGTATTGACTTTGAACCTAGTTACGTTGACAGTTATTGGATATATGTAATCTAGAAGAATCGCACCTCGAAAGAGTGAGGCACAGGTTCAGCTCCCGCCCAAGGCACAAAGTTTTGCATATCTCAAGAACTTTATTGGATATGCGGCTATAACAGTGTGATATTTGGAACGTTATTTGCAGGAATGTGTCACAGATTTTGTCCGCAACAAAACAGCAGCGACTTGCAATGGAAGCACAGCAGCGTAGTGGTAGTATTGCTCCACAACAACCACGAATCGCCTATGCTTGTCCCGATTGTCACAAAACAGTCACCAGCGCGAGAAACCTCCAGGTGAGAAGGTCTCCCATTGAGTTTATCACTATTTTATGTCTGCCATCTAAGTATAGCTCAATTCAGCGTCATCGACAGACATGTCCAGCCAGAACTGGCGGTGGAAATTCCGTTGTAGGAATGCCTTCTTCTTCTGAACCTCCGTCTTCAGGCACCGTATCCCAGACATCTACCTCAGTGGTGATATCACCAACCTCTTCTTATTCGAATCTTTCCTTTAATAACTATAACCTGGTCAGTTTTGTATTTATGACTACAATTCTAGCCATGGTTTATAAACTGATCTTGATAAATGTCGATTCAGTCAACTGAAGAGCAACACGTATACGGACTGGTCTCGAAGCAACAGCTACTCAGCTCCTCAATCTGTGTCGAGTCAACACGAACGATGCGTGAATGAGCCAGCCGAACAACTAGGCACATTAGATCCCAGCAGGTTTCATTTGATGCACAAATATCGCTTCTGATTCAGCTTCTATGGTGGAATGATGAGCAGTAGCAGTTGTTCACGTCTTTTCGCTCATTGTAAAAGGAGATGGTCTTGTTTTGGACTGCCAGATTTCCTTCTTTTCGAAACAATTTTACTGCAAAGTTTGTGAATATGTTGGAATATCCCGAAATTTCTCCCGCTTTTTTGTGTTATTCATTTTTTTCTAATTCAAATCGTAATATTACCAAAACTCTATCTTATATCGGAGAATGTTCCAGTAGCTTAGACGCTTGGATACGATCGTAACACCATTTGAATTAAGCGGGTTACCACAAAGTGATGTCTTGATGGACACCTCATGCTTTGACCGACTACGTCACATTGCAAACTAGGCTCGCCGCAATTTGGGGAAACTGTGCTGGACCACTGTACCACATCAGCCGTAACGCTCTGATTTTGCTCCGTCGGATTATCATATGGGATCCCATGGCCGAGTGGTTGTAAAGCCCGTCGCAACGCGCGTGGAGCCGAGCTCCAGCTCCAACACTGTCCGGCAGTCATTAAAACGCCCTATGGAACGCCACAGCCAGGTTATTCTTGAGATTGCAAGAGGACATGCTCGATCAGTATTCTATGTCATTCAAGAAAAAGGTGAAAAACGGTTTAGATGCTAGAAGCACTGGGATCCGCACAAGAAAAATTGTGATAACGGATTGTGTAAAGAAATATTAATAATGATTATCATGTCTTCCGCCCCCTGAAGTAACATTTGCGGAAAAGACTGTAAAGACTTCAACCACTTCGAATGTGACCTAACCTTCTTCTTTAATCGCCAGCCTCATTCTTTCTGAGAGGAGTGTATCCAGTTTTTGCCCAGCTTTTCCCTGCAAACCGTTGATTATCAATGTGATTGTAATGTTTATCAATTGCTTACATACTTGGCTACTTGAGCGGTCCGTCTCCACGTGTTGTGCGGATCCCAGCGCATGAAATGTGCTGGTTTAGCTCTTTTTTTCCCTGGAGTTCCGAGATAAGCTTAGCAGGGGCTTCTCAGATTGTCACCATATTAGAAGAGTCGCCGGCTCTTGCCGATCAGAGGGGGATCACCACTTTGTGACTAATTTCTACCAAGACGGCGGTCATTCTTAGTATGATTTACTCTTATCTGGGCTTTCCGGGCGGAAACTTGGGGCTCCCTTTCAGCGTGGGTGGCCCTGCTGGGGAGTTGAATCCCCTACTGTACTTCGCAGCGCGACACCCACGAACACTTTTCAACCGCCAAGAGATGGTAAGCGATTTGGGAGGTTGATCAATTGAATTCTCCAATTATATAACAATTGAGCTAACAGAATGACGAATTGTGAAATTTTGGGATAATTCAATGAATGCGTTTTTTGAACCAGGAGCACTAAAAGAAGACACAGTGTTATTTTTAAAAATTCCATCCTTTTTTTATATAGACCAGCATGTTAGCTTTTCAAGGACTATTTTAGCATATCCTGTCGTCTTGAGGACGCGTGTCTTCATCCTCTTTCGCTCGATCTCGATGAACCGAGGGCTCTGTCAAGTAGCGGTTCTACAAGCTCTGCATCCACTGGCACACATTCGTCTGGTGCTCTTTTCGTGTACGTTGCCCTTTTTTTACTTGTTGTTTTTCTCTTTTTCAATTTTTCTTTGTTTAGGTGTGAATCGTGTAAGAAGTCAGTTTCGTCGCTGCGTAGTTTAAAACGTCATCACACCACTTGCAAGCAGTATATCGCTGAAAATGGTCCACCTCCTGAAAGCGAGTACGTTTGCTCACCGCTATTTGTCCATTGAAATTTAGGTTAAAAAAATTTTTTTTGCTAATCACATGAGGTGTTTTGGCCTTTTGTGAGGTCTCGTGGGACACCTATGCAGTACTGGGCGGACTTGTTCCGCCCTCGCAGGCTCATCAGTAGCAAGTGCCTTTTGGTTCAGCCGATCCCTTCGGGATATATCACTACTTACAAGGCAATCGACACCGAATAACAAGTCAAACCGAATTTGTTCTTGAACGAGTTTTAAACAGTCGAATGGAGAGGTATGATGAAGAGGTATTTACTAGCCACGAGCTCGACTGTTGTCACTGCAATGTCGAAGGATCTGTTACCTGATTTGCGTTGATTTTTAATTCAGTCTCGAATCCTTCATACGTAGGAGGTGTATACCCGAGAGATCGGCTAACCAAAAGGCACTGTGCTACTCATAAGCCTGCAAGGGCGAAACAGGTCCGTCTTGTACTGTGTAAGCGCCCTATCAGACCTCATAAAAGGCTCAAAACATGTCATGTGATTATCACATAATCAATGTATTGAGCGAGGTCTATAAAAAGAGTTAAATGAAGAGGTATAATTTTCTTATCAGTGTGTTAATGTTCTAGTCTTTGTAGCTTCACCCTGATCTTTTATTTTTGGCGTTGATGCACGATTTCATCTCTGGTTCTATTCTGATAGAGTGAATCCCTGTGTTGTGACGAATGGCGTCATTGTGATGTTGTAGTAGTGATTTTTGATTTTCAGCCATTCCTCGTCTTCCAAGAGACGCTGTTCGTCGTCATTTAACGGCGATTTACTCAAGCTAGCCGTAGTGAATTCTTCTGTTTCTGGCGTTGTGAAACCCTCTTCGTGCTCTTTACCTCAATCTTCGCAATCTGCTGCTCTAGTGGCTGTGATGTCAAAGCGTGAACATCATCATCATCACCAGCTTGATCCGCGTATGAGAACTCCTTCTCAATTTCCGATGGTGACGTCGTCATCGTGCCGTTGTTCGCTCTTTCACTGCGACTGCACACCTCCAACCTCGCCTGAGCAGTCTGTGTCGTGGTGTGTTTTGATGTGTTTTCAATTCCAAACTCTGTTCGTCTAATGACATCTTTTCCTCTAAAGGTGATCCAATTTCGTATCAACGTAAAAATTCTAATCCCATTAAAATGCGCCACAAATTATGACCATTTTTGTGTTGTCAGAACCTAGACGGTCTTTTTTATTGTGAACTCGGTCTTGTTCGTTCCGACTGTAGCTAGTACTCTCCCTACTATCGGTGGTAGATGGGCAAGTTTCATTCAAATTCACGTGTTTAGTGGTTTGTGCTTCAATAACCGTAAATCATTGCAGCCTACTTAGTACTACACACTTTTTGATTGTACTAAGTTAACGAAAGTAAACTCGAATCGTTGACAGTCGATAGTGTAGTCCATGCCTGAGAGGGTTTGCATTTCTTCTTCCTGTTCGAAATGTTGTCTTTCAGTTAATCATCTCTTTTCGAAATATGATTTCTCATATATAAATTGGTTTTGGTATGTTATCCGGGAACAAATGAAGAAACGACACCTTTCGCTGGACAAGAGTTCCTAATAAGAGTGTTAGTGATCATCCAAAGCTCAAGTCTCTGACTAGTACTTTTACGTGGCCATTTCTCATAAAGCCTTTTTATGACGGTGTAGCAAGAAGAGAACATTTATGTGTCACACAAACATGTTTCTCGCAGAACAAAACAGTTCCCTGGAACTTTAATTTTATTTTGAATGGTGCAGCGCTTTTGGGTCTTTTCTAAAAAAGGCATGTAGCGCAGTAGTCAGATGCTTAAGCTTTCGAATGGTTACCAACACTCTTATTGAAAGGTTCTGTCCACCGAGAAAGGGATCGTTTCTTTGTCTGTCTCTGCTTAACTACTTGTACCTAAGATCTGAGATAACTTTCGTTTCGAGTGTTTTCCTAAAATCACTGCTCAAATTTAATATGCCTAATAATCATTATTTGAGCCACGCATGTCAGTGGTCTGTCAATGAGGGCTGACTTAGAGATTAGCAAAAGACGACAAGGGGTAACTGCCCGACTGACGAGATCGCAAGATCGAAACACGTGTATCGGGCTCTATCAGTCAGATCTCATTGACAGACCGCTGACATGCGTGGCTCAAACAATGATTATCAGATCTAAGATAGTTGAGCGGGCAAAACATTCGACTTCACGTGATAGTTGAACCCGCGTTTCCCATCATGCTACCACTCAGCATTCTCAAATCTATCGTGCCCATGTTAAAAAGCAGAAAAATAGAGAATTCATAAAGATTTTACGATTATCAATTAGTCGACTTTTATAGCGCTCCTAAGCTGGCTGCAAGCAATAACACATGTGAGGACTGCAATCGTCAGTTGTGCTCGGCAAGCAATCTCAAGAGACATCGCGCCACATGTAAAATCGTCATGCAGAAGTGATGTTTTGCAACGTTCGGTTCATCAAATGGAACGTAATATGTTGCTTATAATGTTTAATTTCAGGCACTATTCTGGTAGTGGAGGAGTTGTGTCTCCAGTCCCGAAGCCTATGCAGCAGCAGGTGAGTATTTAAGATCGAATACTTTTCATATGGTATTGCTTTCCTTTGTGCGTATATTCTCGATTAAGAAGTGGCAATCAGTGGAAATAGCTGCTCGTGAACGAATGATTATCGACCGTTCATATGCAGCTGCGATTGCAGCCAGCCAAGAGGCTCAACAGCAAGTCTCACAGCAGTCACAAATGATGAATCGAACGAGTACAGATAGTAGCGGAACTTTCGTTGTAGTGCAGGATCAAGGCATTGTCGGAGAAAGACCATGGGTGAGTTGCTCTACTTCTTTTACTTCTGTGATTCTCTTTTCTCGCTTAGTTTCATTCCGTAATATCGGCAAAAATTTGTGGTACTTATATGTTAGAACGCGGTAAAGGAACATTCACCCTCGTTTGCCGGACAAAATTGTACTAGCAAAAATATTGATAGGAGTGTTAGTAATCATTCGAAAGCTTAAGTCTTCGTTTAGAGCCGTACCTAGCCGGTTTTCAAAAACACCCTTTCATAACGACGTAAAATCGAATTAAAGGCATGTTTCACACGAACATACGTTTTTTTCCTATGTAGCTTATACTTCGCTGGACAAAACTCTTTTTTTTAGACTGCTAATACTCTTCCGATAGCACAAGTCTCGAGGAACTCAAAAATGTGTTTGCTTTTTGGAAAACCTCTTTGATAGCGCTCTAGGAGAAAGGAAATATTTGTGTTTTACACGTCCTCGGACAGAGCTCATTCTTTAGATTATTTTTAATCATTCGATAGCGCGTAAGTACCAATGGTTCCAACGCTGTGCTTATTGTCTTAAAAGATCGTTTCACTGCAGTGTAGCAGGGAAAATAAGATCGAGCCTCAAAGACTCGGCGAGCTTGTTCACCGGCCAACTCACCTGGGGACGGAGAGATCGATCGATGCCCGGACGGGATAGAGATGTGGGGTGCAGCTAGCTCTAATTTAGGACTTTTTCTCCGCCTTCAGATAAACTCCACATAAAACGATTGAGTCATATACCACGAGATTTCCTATACATGTTCATATTCTTTTTATGCTTCTTGCGGATCTTATGCGTGAGAAAATGAAAGCGCGCGGAGGATGTAGAACATGATCTTATTTGAATGTTGCAGCGTTTTAAAAAGCCTTTTTGAGGGCCGGCCCACGTGCGGCTCTAGCCAGAAATTTTAGCTTTCGAATGATTACTAAAGTACCTATGGAAAATTATTGTACAGCGAATGAGGTCGAATGTTCATTTATCGCCGTTTATCATATAAGTATTTGGTTTCTTTGTTGCAGATAACTGTTGGAGAACATCTGCGCGCACAGCACATGCAGCAGAAGGTGCTGGAGGCTCAGAATATGCAAAATCAGAACACTGTAGTTTCTTCTGCTGATTTGCCGTCAGAACAATGTGAGACTGATGATGGGGCGAAGGCTATAATTAAAGAAGTAGGTGCTGTATAGTAATTCGAATCATTGTGGAGTTTAGAGCATGACAAGTCTTACTAACTGAGGACATGTGTTTCACATCTGAGAGGATGGAGGGTTAACTAACATGACTTATCTTATCTTATCTTTGAGGAGCACGAGGAACAAAATCAAGACGAAAGTGTGAAGCTGAAAGAAGAGAAACCGCTGGACTCTTCACAGATGGTGGATAGCAAGTCATCTGTCTCATCCTACAAGTGCACCAATATCATTTCTCGTCTTCCCATGTCTGCTCACCCGAATGCAGCCATACGCTGTGCTTCTACTGTCGAGCAGAAACTGATTCTTGAGTAAGTCAGCTTTCATAGTTCAACTCTTAACGTCCTATATGGGCACAATACTGTACATATTTTTCGTTTAGTAGATTCCAGAGTTTCTTATCAGACCATATGTATTCATTCAGTAATCAATCAAAAGAAATTTGAAGTACTAGAGGTGATATCAGAAATGAAGTTTTGTGCTCCTTAAGATGTCGGACAATTTCATCACACGCTTATACTCTGAAGTACGACACGAAAACTACACTGTATAATGAAATAAGTCCTTGAGAGGACTTTATACATATTATTTAGTAATAAGCCTAAAATTGACCCTAGAAAATTGCGATTAAGGTTTGGTGGCGCTGGGCATCATCAAGGTTGTTGGTCACTAATGTTATAGGTCGAATTATCGGGTTGGCAAGAAATTATGGGGACTTATTCGCTTTTGTTGATTATTTTGCATGCATTCAAGTTCTTGTTTTCACTATCGTTTAGATCAGCTTCTTGTGGTTATCTTGATATATAGCACCTATATATTTGTTTCGAGATGGAATTGTCCCGAGAACAAAAACGATTGTTGATATCACACAAATATCGTTTCTGTTCAACGCTGCTAGGACTTCCCACCGAATTAACGAGGCCTGAGGTGACTGAATAATTGGGAGTACTGCAGTTTTCGATCGTTTCAATGAATTCAAGGCTGGAAATGCAGATTTGAAGCCCAAACAAGGAAGCGGCCGCCCACTAGAAATTGTCCGGAAAGTTCTTTGAGTCAATGGAGACGTCTCCGTCGTTGACAATTTGTACGCTGGCCGACGATTTTGAGTTTAGTCATACTGCAATTGATAATATTCTGCACGAGCTCAGCAAGGTTTGAAAGAGAATGCGTTGGGTTCCGCACAAGTTGACTGAAACGCAGAAAAGAAAGAGAAATTGCACAAAAACTGCTTTCTGTGTGGAAAAAAAGTCCGGGAAATTTCTTGCCAATTCAATACATTTTTGAAGAAAAATATTAAGCCGTACTTTCACAACGTTTTCACTGAATTTTTAATACTGCTACTCAGATTCAATCAAACTGTCATTGTGACCTTTCGTAGTCTAACAAATCACCCTTTCACATAGATAAGAAGTTTTGATTTAACCCGTTCGATATGGGAAGATATCTCATATTTTTTTTCAATCCCAAATTGGTGTTTTTGTGTTATCCGAACATTACCTAGTGCTATCAGCCACTTCATCTGTGAAATGAGCGAATAATATTGAGATATTTTCTATGATAACTCGTCTTGAGAGCAATTTTACAACTTAAGACTTTCTTCACTTGTTACACTTTCTTGTAGTTATAAAAATGGCCCACTTCCTGTGTGAAGTTGGTTCTGAGCAAATAGCATGAATTTTCTTGCATCACAAAATCGTATTACTGTAGCGTTCCTCGGTGATCGTCACAGTCAATCGCGGACTCTTCTGGACTAGTTTCCTACCTCAAAACCACTGCAGTCATTTCTTGAATCAGCGGCGGCTGTATGCATGAAAAGTAGCTGAAACTCAATGCAATCAGCGGAGTATAAGACCATTTATTCCATGAACTACAGCGTCAAAACTACTATATCTCCATGGCAGATGTGATGGTAGCCCTTATAAAGTAAATAGTAGGATTCTAAAGATAAATTATATGAAATGAAAGATTTCGGCGGACACTGGTGCTCAACGTTATTGCGTTAAGAAGTCGTCGAGCGAGTATAGATGCATGTAGGTACAATGCATCCTCGTGTCCTTAGAAAGTAGTAGTGGCTAAGTCGAAGAGGGATTATATAAAATACTTACTAGTGCTCGAGGTAGCAGAATGACATATTGTCCTCCGCGCCTCCATCTTCGTGACAATCAAGGATCCTGAAGTGCCAGTTGTTTGGAGCTAACGCAACTCTGGAAAGATGAATTGGTATGCTGGAAGACTTTGGTGAAAGACGAAAGAAACTCTAGTACAAGAGGAACATGGTCAAAAAACCGGATGATTGGCAGCATGACATGGTTCTTATTGCAAACTAAGCAAACCCTTCACTCAACTCGCGACCTGCTTCGTCTTCAGCAATTCTTCAGTTGCATCATCGTTACTAACTAGCCATGTTGAGTTTTTCAGTCCCATCTCAGTTCCGAATACGCTTGAGGTCTGTTGTTTTGAACCGTGAGCCAATTCATAACCTTTTGCGGACAATGAAGGTCATTTTGACCCTCGAGTTTTTAGAGGTCTTTTTTCATCGAACAAAGATTTTTATCTAAAGTTTAAGTTATTTTTCTATTGAGTTTTGTTGAATTATTTGTTAAGATAAGGGGGAGGTGGTCCAGAGTGGCTTTGTACGAAGTACATCCTCTCGACACTCTCCCGCACTGAATACTAGTACTGGGGCCTCACAATAAAGATGAAAGCCGCATCATATAAGATTAAATAATTAAGAAGTAAAATAAGTTTCTTATCTATGAGTTATTGTGAGATAGATGGAAACCCTTGAAATATATTAACATAATATAAGGCATGAACAGAAAAAATATTGGTTGCCCATGACACAGTTGACTTTAGAGTCAGTATTTGAAAATGTTGAATGATCTTGTCCAGATAGTATCAATGACATGGCTTTATTCAAAACCAGGAGCGAACTGATATGCCTAAACACTTGTAACTTAAGTAGAAATCAATTTAGATACTAATCTTCGTTAATTTGCCTTCGTCGCCAAATCTATCTGTGAAGTAATGTAAATTGTCCTCACAGGAGCAATAGCTCGGTCGTTATGATGATTTTTGCATAATACATTACTGTTGACGTTGGGAAACGATTCAGCAGTGAAAATGCTTGAAATGTCACAGCTGGGAGCTTAAAAGACGAAAATATTACGACAAAGTGCTTGTATTCGAATCGGACACACACGAAAAATGACACTGGGGCGTATGGATTGAATTTCATGAGCTTCTTTACTGTTAGACGGGAACAAATTGAGAAAATACCCTTTTCGGGGGACAAGTACTCTTCATAAGAGTGTTACTAGTCAAATGAAATTCTTTCTGTTTAACCGCTTCCAGCGGTGGTATAAATTTCCAATTATAACCTCTGATGTTGAGTGATGTGTGAAACGTCAGGCAGAACTCGAACCCGCACCTCACTCTATCCGGGAGCGCGTGTTCTAACTAGAGTTGCACTATTGAAGCCCATCTTGCACACCACGCTTTCTACTCTACAACGCATCTGTTTGCCAGTCGCCAACCGTCAACGGCCTGACTCGGGTAGTCAGTATCGACATAGAACCCAGACACGCTGACGATATTGGATATTGATGATCAAATGGATTTTTCCTATTTAACCGCTTCTAGCAGCGGTGATATGGATTTTCAGGTATACACCTTGATGTAGAGTGAAGTGCAAAACTTTCGCGTCAGCCGGAACTTGAACCCACACATCACTTTATCCGATAGCGCGTGCTTTAACCCGTTCCACTACTAACGCCAATTTTGCACGCGGTCAGTCAGAATGGGCGTCAGTAGTGCAACGGGTTAGGGCACTTGCTCTGAGGCAGAGTAAAATGCGGAGTAGAGTCCCGCCTCACACAAAATTTTTGCACATCGTTCTACATCAAAGATTGCTAATGGTCATTCAGAAGTTTAAGTCTCTAGCTAATACGCTACGTGCCGATTTTTTTTGAAAACGCGTTTCAATAACGCTGTAGCAGAAAGAAAACATTTGTGTTTCACTCGAACGTATTTCTCGCAGGAGAAAACTGTTCCATGAAGTTATGAGTAATCATTTGATAGCCTAAGTTTCGACGATTTCAACGCTGCGCTTATTTTGTAACAAAGACTGTTTCACTTTAGTGTATCAGGGAGAGAAGATTCGGTTTCACATACGTGATGCAAATGCTTGTTGGCTAGTGTTTGTTGGACGTGGATCCGATTCAGCAGTCAATCGATCGCACTGGCGCGACTACGTGTGGAGTGCAATTTTTGTTATTCAACTTGGGATTTTTTCGCTGCTTGAGAAAAACTTCAAATAAAGCTTGTGATTTTGATGTCACAAGATTCCCTCAACACGTTAATATGCTTTTCGTGCTCATAACGAAGCAATAGAAGAAGCGCCGCGGCCGGTGTAAAACATAACTTTAATTTGATTACTACAGCGTTATAAAAGGGCCTTTCCAGAAAAGGAGCACGTAGCGCAGCAGCCGGGGATTTAAACTTTCCAATGATTACTAACAGTCTCACAAAAATTTCTTGTCCAGCGAAAGGGGTCGTTTCTTATGTGTTTTCGTCGAAGAAAAAAGAACCTTTCATGGCTTCAAACAGTATGATGTGATTCTCTCAAAGTTACGTCCTTTTCCAGCACCCAGTCCAATGTGGGATCAGGTCCACAGTCTTCCCAATGTACATCATCACCACATATAACTCCTCTGGAAAGTATTATTACAACGAGACCGTTGCTGAGGTGCGTAAACATATTTTTGATTACATTTGTTTGTTTCTTTGCATAGTTCCATGGCTCTGTTTCATTTTGGTGTCGTTCAAAGTCACACATCCTATCAATTCTATCAAGATAGTATAGTCGGTCAAGGCAATAGGTCGATTGGAAATTTCAGCGATCGTCTCACTACGCCTTTTGGAGCCATCACGAGAAGGTGAGCATCGTAACTCGGATTCTTTACAAGCAAGCGTTACAACAGGGGGATGTGTTGCGAAATTATCTCCCAATCGCCAACCAGGCTTACTCACTTCTGAATTCCAATGTCCAGAATGTATGAAGACGTGGGTTTCATTATAATTTTTGTTCTGAATGAATAATGAATAGATATAAAGGCTTCTCTCCAGGTACTCGTGTCGAAAGAATGTGAAGCGTCATCGTATGGCTGTGCACAAGCTATCACAAGAAGAGGTGTCGAGACCATTGGGTGCTTCACACTCCATAACAAATGTGGGAGATTCTGCCTCTGTCTCACAACTTGGGCAGCAGCTGAGCAATCGTTCGTCAGGAACAAGAAATGATCTGAAACTTAATTCACAGCAACAACTTCTGACCAATAGATCTCAGGATAGGGTAGGATCTTTTGTTCAATTCATCTATTCGCTGTTAATCTTACTTGTTAAGGCGGGAAGTTCATGGGCAAGCTCCCACCAGTTACATCAGCCGCATTCTGAAAGCTCTTGGGCTAAATCGCGAGAATATATGGACGACGAGGAGAGCGCGGAAACTGCGAGGATTGCAGCCGAATTGAAGCGAAGTGTCGAGCAAGAGGTAAGATATTCGCGTTCTTACGGTCATCGCTGAAACATGATACTTCTTAAAGATGGCCGAGATTGAGGGAAAAAAGCCGCGTACGGAGTTAGCCGAAGCTGACACAACATTCCATGAAGAAACTGATGGAGGGTAAGAAGACTCACTTAGTTTTCAAGGAAAAAAAAGGAACACAGTATTCAGAAAATATTTTTAAGATGCTCCCTTACTCATGATTCTACTCGAATGCAATCTCTCAGTGCCCCAGTTACCGGCCAACTCATTGCGAGTGTTCCAACACACTCTTCTTTGAAATCTTGGATTGATCAGAAATGTACGTGTTTCAACTTTCATTTGGCTCAACGACGATTTTATATAGCTCCCTCGTGGCTCATATTTAGTATACGTCATTTTCTTCGAACTCGTTGGACCATTTTGTGATTTTGTTTTTTTTTTTTTTGTCATTGAAGGCCTTTTCTTAGGTTTATGGGGAGATGCACTTCTTTACTATTTGAAGTAGTGTGATTGCGAGCGTTTTAGCTGTATCGCTAGATATGATGCATGCTCCACGATCAAACACTCAAGGAGGTCAATCATGTTCAACTCGAACCAACAAGCGGCCGCCGCACATCTGTGTGGATTGTAATCGGTTGGTTTTCATAAATGATTTCTTGTCGTTTACGCCTTTGTTTTTCTGATTACTACGGTTTTTATCATAAAGTAATAACAAGTAAAAGCCCCGACTTATCCATGTTTGTAACGACTTTCGTTCTCAAACATTTGTTAGTTCCTTTGCTCAGACGATCTGGTTCACATCATTGTGACGCTACTGGTTCTCCTTTCATGTGTGATCAACTCCTTTTTGATCTTTTGAGATCTCGCTCGAAATACATCCTGACAGCATATTTCAAGCCTTTAATGACATCTGTTATGGCACTTATACAGTGCTAGACACGTGTTTCGGCCCCTCAGCCTCATCAGGAGCACGATGCCTTTGGTTCAGTCAATTCCTCGGGTTTATTTTTTTCACACTTAAACGTACGGTGAAAGGATCACCGTAGCGTTCTTTGAGAGTGATTGATTTGTCGGTTGTACGGCTTACGGCTTTCACGAAACACATGCAATAATACCTTCCAATCGACTGATACATCGTAAGAGGGCGAAACACCATACAAGCCTTATGAAAGGCTATAAATTTGCTGTTAATTTCTAGCGAGGTCTCAAAATAGTTGGCTGGAAGGTGTTGTTAGAAATGCTTTGTGACAGTCCTAAGCCATGCCTTCGACAGTCAATCACTCTGAAAGAACGCCATAGCTATCCTTTCACCGTACACTGAGTGTGAATAGTTCGGCGTCGATCTCTTCATATAGGCAGTATCTCTGCGAGGAACTGACTGAACGAAGGGCATCGTGCTACTGATGAGACTGAAAGGCCGAAACACTTGTATAGCACTTTATGATTGCCATAATAGACGTTGTGAAAGGTTAAGTATGTGCTGTCAGAATGTAATTAACTCCGTAATCAAATATTTTTCTCAATACGGAAACCGTTATGTTGTTATATTCCAGAAATGTTTTAGTGTTTTGTCATCGGATTACTCGTTACGACGTCATCGGTTGACATGCATCGAGGCTCGAACTAATAGCGCTGCTCAGGCGACAGGTTTATCAGGGTGCGTGAACGTTAATGCTTCGTCGCTTGGCGAGGAGTCAATTCATCTTCAGGACGTGATGTTAGGCAGTGCTTACATTGGAAGTGATCGCAGCACGGTATGAGTACCTCTTAGCTATATCTATGCAAAAAATACATCACTTCAAATCAATTTCGTTCAGGATTCAATGGGAATTACTGACCCTATGCTGAGTCACGTCGCCTTATCCACACCCGTACTTCAACAAAATGTACAATTCAACCGTTCGGCGTCATTGAGCGGATCAGTAGCGGCGTCTGATGGATGGTATGAACGGCACTCGCTGTGTAAAACTGACGATGTTCCGGATTCCACAACTAGCCAAAGGTGTTGTTGTGTTACTGTTCATTTCAAATGTGGTGAACTTTGACGTTTAGATTGGATCGTTCGACCTCACCGGGTTTACTACCGACACCAGAAAGCACACAACCTGGTTGTCTTCAGTATACCAGGAAACAAGCGAATTCTGGAGGAGGAAGCGCACGAGGTGATGGCTCATCCTGTCCGCAGCAACATAAACATCTTTGCCAGGTTAGTAAATGTATGTAAAGTTGGTCACCGAATGTTTGTTCTTACGTAGGTTCCGAATGGTTTCCACTTTTATATTATTTCAAATGCCAAGTAAAACTATTGATACACACCTAACACTTGAATTAATCCACTTCAGAGGCATTGACATGAGATAAATATTTTTATGAGACGTAAACTAAAGGATTTATGATCATGAAAAACTTTATTTGGTCTTGTTTCCAATATATGAAAACATCCACGATTGGTGGTGAATGTGGTCCAGTGTTCTTTAAAATGTTTATGGTGTCACAGGACATAGAAATCACTGGAGTCTATGCTTCCACTGTAGTAATGTCCTATATAGAAGCTCAATGGATGAAATAAACGGTACCGAGTTTTGTAAAATTCATTAAATACATTATGTCTTATTTTAACTGCTTTGCTACATGGTTCAACCCTCTCGGGACCGTGGACCCATACGCTCTGCATCTTCAACTGGGGGCGCTATACGATCTGCCCCACCTCCTCTGCGTTTCTAACCCTCAGCGGTACCATTCGTTCGACACAGCAGTGTGCCACTGGTGGATGCAATAGCCTGCTGTCGTTAGGCGCAGTACGCTGGCAATCAGAGATACAGAGGAGATGAGGCAGACCGAATAGAGTCGCTTGTTAGGGATGCAGAGGCCATGGGTCCGCGGTCCCGAGAGTGTCAAAGGGAGCTGTGCAGTAGATTTTGACGTTTTTGGTTACGGAATCGCATTAGGTTTTAGCATATAGAATTTGATCAAATGTGGGTCGCCTCTCGATGTTGTTTGAAGTGTTGTGGCTTTGCTATTGTGCTGCAGGTGGTGGTGGTGGTTGGTGGTTGTGGTGATGGTGGTGGTGGTGGTGAGGTGGTGGTGGTGGCATGGAATTGTGATGTTTGTGGTTTAGTTAGACCACCAGTACGATGGAACGGTGTCGAGATCGGAAGACACTAGGATGGAATGTGATTCTAGCCGTAGTTGTCGTTGTATCACACGATCGAACCCCGTCTATGAATGACATGCAGACTTCAGAGCTCTTTTGAATATTAATCACTGCTTCTCTAATCAGTTACTTGTTGTGCTTGATCTTTCTTTCGTCGTCAGCTATTATTCTTTCATTACAATTCACCATACAGATATTCTTTTTTTTCTGGCTTTTTCTACATCACAGTAGTTCTTAAATACTTTGCCACATCAAGTGTTTAACATAACTCTTACCCTTACGGGACCGTGGACCCACGGCCTGCGTCTATAACCTCTGACGTGTTGCGTTTGACAATAGCGTGTAACCATCAGTATATTGCGATTAACAAAGACGTCTAGTAGCGTCTGCAATTGTTAGACGCGACACGTTGAAGGTTAGACGCCATTGTTAGACGCAATAACGTTGAAGTTATAGACGTACGGTCCACGGGTCCACGGTTCCGTAAGTGTTAATGAGACCACCATCCCAGACTCATGTCATAATATGATATGAAAACATCCTTTTTTGCGTATGGCACATTTACTAAAGAAAATGGAAAAACATTAGAGTCACTCGAGTGTTTTTTTTTTTCATTTCTTTTCTAGATAACTAACTTAACTATTGACTCAAATCATCTTTTTCAACCAAAACTCCTTGTATCTTGAACTTCCTTACAGATCATTCGTTCATTTTAACTGTATATCTCGTATTTGTTTCTGCTTGATTTCGGTTTCTTATCACTCTAGTCCTTGTAAGCGCTTAACCCATTGTTATACTCTTTATAGCAGATTTTTCAAAGTTTATTAGTTTCATTTCAGAATCTGGAAGATTTAAATTTCATGTGAATTGTCTTCCAAGAGTTTAGCACTCATAATTCTATTATAATGTATGAGCTTTAGAATCAGGTGGTTATTCGGTTTTGGTCTCTTTTTATTGTTGAAAATACGAGTATTTATGTGGAAATAAATGGACGGTTCACGTTGTTGTTTCTGTGTGCATTTTTGATTTGGATAGGGGGAAGTAGACAGTAGTCTTATAAACCCATTTTTCAGCATATTGTATTGTCCTGGCAAGTCGTAATGGTTTTAGGCTTGTGGCAAGTTCTATTCTCTCGGAGTGGAATCTGGAGCGACACAGGAGAGAATCCTGCCCAGTTAAGGAAAGGCATCACCTGCTCAAGAAGTGTGAGTAATTTTATCTCGTGATGTTTAGAAATTTTTATTGGTTTACCCTTGATTTTGTTGTCTAAAACCATTTTTATTCATCCAATAATGTTGAGTGATATACAAAACGTGAGCGTTGGACGGAATTACTTATCACTCAACTTTATGGGATATATCCCTTTGAGGACCAAACCGTACGTTTCGTGGCGTGCCGCGCGACGTCAAATCCCACTCAGCTGCCGTAGTGGCGACGTCGCGTCTCGTGGGAAAGCAGGCGCAGACAGCCAAACATGTGCGCAGAGATAATGGCGGCGTTACGTCTCGTAGGAAAGCGACGGCGTGATGTCACCTGCATAACAAAGCTGGTCTTCAAATGGACAAATTTCTAACATCATTCCACCGCTAAAGGCGGTTAAATGAAAAGATTTTTTTATTCGATTTAAGATTCTTATTCAGTTCGGAAAATGTGGTGAACGATGAAGCCAGTGTTCAAGTTGGTCACACTTTGTTTCTCCTATCACGATCGGCATTATCTCGAGCGTCGGCGTATTTTGCGCAATTGTTCGCCATGCATGATCCGTCCAAGGGAGAACTTCGTCTTGAGCTTGATCCAGCTCATTTTCAGTCACTTCTTGATGTGTATAATAATCCAAATAATCTCAATCGTAAGTTTTGACTGAAGTTTAATCAAGATACAACGTTTACTAAACAAGTCACATTTTCCAGAGTATAACATCGACGCCGTTGTGATCTTGGCAAATCGACTCAAGTTCAGTACCGTGTTCGATAGCTGTGAGAGATACATAGCTGAACAGGTCACTCAAGTTTCTGTAACAAAGTGACTTCCTCCGACCGCAAAATAACCTTTGTTTTACAAGTCTATGTAGGCGTGGGATAATTATAATAAGTCGAAATTCGATAGCATTGACCCTTTGACTTTCGAGGACCTTGAAGTCCTTGGAATTGAAGAATTCAACTACCTGCGCCTCTAACCACCGACAACGACACAGTCTGTTCCAGTGGAATAAAGCACGTTTTCTGTTGCACCTAGCGTCATTAAGTATTCATTAATAGGGATTTATTTAGCTGAACTAACACTTCAAAGCATGCTTTTTTTCTACTGGCTGAAATGATTGGGTATTCGATAACATTCAGTAATTTACCACTACATTTGTAAACACATCGATTTTACCGCCAGTTAATTGGACGACTGGCGTTTCAATGCGAGTTAATTGGCTGTAATGCCCATATGTGTTCACAATCTTTTTAGTGTATGACAGATTTCTAAATTTTATCCAATATCCAATCATTCCAGTAGAAAAATAGTATGCTTTGAGGTGTTGGTTCAGCTAGTAAAAATTTTTCTATGATCGATTTCTAGTAATGAATACTTAATGACGTTGAGTGCGATAGTAAACGTGCTTTGTTCCACTGGAATATTCTGTATCACTGTCGGTTCTTAGCGACACAGGCTAGCTGAGTTTTTAATTCCAAAGACTAGGGACCTTGGGAGTTAAAGGGTTAAGCAATATAAATTCTGTCAAAACGAAGTGGTTGTACGAGAAAAAGTGAGAACAGGAAAGTGGGAGTTGTGTCGAAAGTTACTTTTGGTATAGTAGATCCTTATCTCCTTCTCAAGCCAAACCCGACTAATCATAACAGTTTATTCAAACAGTCAAAGTTTGGGTAGTTTCACCTTCCTCAGAGGCGTGGAAAAATCAGGTTGTCCACAATCGGCAACCAAACACCTCCATTAATCTTTTAGAAAAAATCACCAAACCAGAATCCAATCGCATGAAGCACAAAACCAACTTTCAACACGCTCACCGCTTTTTAAAGTCTTCTACTAAGCTATTCAAGTGGAGACCACCGGGCAGGAGATCACATGGACTTGTAATGCACCTTCCACTAAAAACAATTGTCTTATATGATGACTCATATCACGAGTGATTACGAGGCATTCATGCGGTTCACAGCTGGATAGGTGGTATTAATCCAAATTGCTTTTGAAATCCTTTGCGCTGATGTATCACGTTCCTGCGCAAGAATAGTGACTTCTTTATCGAAATTCACTCCATTATGGGCTTGTGCCCTGTGCGTGCCTAGCAGGTGCTTGCGTCATTGTTACGTTTGTCAGCTGAGTGTTCTTCTGTGTGGACCTAGAGTGGCCTACGTGTCTTGCCAATGTATTTTACGCTGCACTTTTGCAAAATATTTGGTAAACTGTGCTTATGCTCATGCAATCACCGTCACTACCGCTAAGGGTTATTTGGCATTGTTTCGTTTTACAGGGACGATCGTATAAACGGTGATTGCATGAGCATAGGCACAGTTTACCTAACATTTTGCAAAGCCGGTGGCGAAAAATACATTGGGGAACGTGTAAGTTATTCAGTGTCCGCTTGGAAAAATACCTAGCTAGCAAACGTTACTTTAAACCATGCACCCAGCTAGGCGCGGCATAGGGCACAGGCGCATAGCGGACTAAATTTCGACATAGAAGTCACCATCCGTGTTGAAGAACATGAAATATAAGAGCGAAAGATCTGAGAAGCATCTTGAATTGATCGGACTAATCTAGCTACGAACCGCAGGGAAGAATTTCTTGTAATCATGCGTCATATGAGTCATTGTACAAGACAGTTGTTTTGATGTGGGAGATTCATTACAAGTCCATGTGACCTCTCCAGGTAGCCTCCACTTGAATAATTTGGTGGAGGACCAATGAGAAGCGGTGAATATGTTGAAAGTTGGTTTTGTGCTTGATGCGATTGAAACGTGGGTCTGGTGATTTTTCCAGAAGAGTAATGGAGGTGTTTGGCTGACTGGATTTTGGAAAATCCTGGTCTTTCCAGGCCTGGAAGAAGTCGAAACTGCCAAAATGTTAGCTGTTTGAATGAATAATGTTATGAAACCTCCTGTTTGACTTAAGAAGAAAATAAGAGATTACTGAAGCATGCCAAGGTTGAAAAATAGTTGGTCTTGGGACTTTTGCAAAATTCTTGAGAGTTATTTTTACTTTTAATGTCTAACTTTCTAGGCGCACTGAAGGGATTAGAATTCATTTAATTTTCGATTTTTCCAGTTGCCTCAAATATCTGTCATGCATGCCATTCGTTTGGCAGAACAGCTGAAGCTTTCGACTATAAAGCAACGTCTTTTTGACACTATCTCAATTGACGTGTTTAGGTGAGAAACGTATTTTAACAGTGATTTTCATATAATAGATATCATTTAAATGTTTTTTTATAGATCTCTTGCGTCTGACGAACAGTACAAGAAGATGGATGCTGAGCTGAAGGCTGAACTACTTGAAAAATGGGGCACTTTTCTGTGAAAAGTAAACGAGTTTTCCTTGCCGTCCACGTTATACGTTGCTTTTATCTAATTCACATGCCATTATAATAGATATAAGATTAATACTGTTTGTGAGTTCTTCTACTTCTGCTTCTACTTCTCGTTTAAGCTGAAACCCGTGAACTAGTAATCTATGATTTTCACCTCATGTGGCCTCACTCATTCTTCAACCGATGGTCCTTGTTATACCTAGTGAAGTAGTATTATTTTCAAAAGATATATTTCTTATGTTATATCTGTGATTGTTGTTATTGTGACTAGACCTGTATTTTCTATATGGTTTTTATGACATAATGATTCCTTAGACTAATTTTTGCATTAGCGAGCATAAGTCGATTTAGCTGTGAATTCCATACGGTTTTGAGCTAAATTGTCAATGTCCAACGATCTCTGATTCAAAGTTTAGTTGTAATACCAGTTTCTAGCATCTGTGGTGATGAATGTTGAACATTATGATACTGTTAGCTCTAAGCAGAGTGATTTCAACTCTTCTCTGTGTTTGTTGTGTCCTTTTTTTCTTCTAGAAAAAAGGGAGTAATTTTGTGCGAGTTTGAGTGATTTGCCCTTTTCTTTAGCCAGTTTTCCTGTCTAATGTTCTCTGTGATTATATATGTATGTATGTAAAAATTCATCTACTTTTATAGTGTATCCGTAACTGCTTGTCGATCTCATCTTACATTTGGAATCTCGGCAATTTGGTCTGTCAGTTCACTGTCATATCATATATGTAGAGTGGTGTGATGATCATCTATCTACAGTAATAGTTGTTGTATTCATTGTTTCCGTGAAAGATTCTATACGTTGAATATTCGTGATTCGTGTGTCTAGTTGTTATGACTTTCTGATAGTGAAGTTTCTATTCTATTCGAGTTTGTATTACAACTGGTATCATGCGGAATACTGTTATCAAAGGAAAATGAAGAGAAAAAGTCACTGGTAGAAAAAAAAGCGTCAGTTGGTATAAACAACCTTAGAGTTAGGCCACGGTTTTCTAGGCCAGTTATAGACTCAGCTTTACACGCTGGACAGTAGGCTGACTTTTTCGGCGTTTACGACGTTTACGATTATTGTTTGTAAGAATGTTTAGAGGTTTTTCGAGGTTGATATGTTGGAGCCATGCATACGTACCGACGGTATCGCCTGCTTCATCGGCGCCACATGTCCCCACTGAACCCTATTTTATAGCAGGGATGGGAGACTTTTAGGGTCATGTATAAATGTAGTTGGATTGTTGTAGTCGTCTGACTGTGGTCGAATTTTGTTTTGGAAGTGCAAATCAGCAACTCTCCTGTTTCTCAGGAAGCGGTCAAGGGCCTCAGTCACCATAAGTAGTTTTGCACCTACTGCTTCAAGGTTTCAATATGCCTGGTAATCATTTTTTGAGCCACGCACGTCAGTGGTCCGTCAATGAGGGCTGACTTATAGTGCCCGATACACGTGTTTCGATCTTGCGATCTCGTCACTCGGGCAGTTACCCTTTCTCGTCCTATGCCAATCCTGTGTGGGTGCTCCAGTTCCCACACTAAGAGTTAGCGACGACCAACGTTTTACACTCTATGTCCAGTGAAAATCTGTCCAGAACTCTTAGTGTGGGGACTGGAGCACCCACACAGGATTGGCATAGGACGAGAAAGGGTAACTGCCCGACTGACGAGATCACAAGATCGAAACACGTGCATCGGGCTCTACAAGTCAGCCCTCTTTGACAGACCACTGACATGCGTGGCTCAAAAAATGATTATCAGGCATATTGAGATCTAAGCTGTGGTCCTAAAAAACACTTGAAACGGAAGATATGATGCTTCAAGGCTATTCCGATAGACATGTTGTTAGTGATCGTTATCGATAAAAAGTACTTCTTACTTTTTGCAAGAACGTGGTTTGTTGGCGACGACGTGTCTAGTTACGCCGAGTTAGTTCTGCATCCACTATGTTAGGAGTCGTTACTGCTGTTTGGTCGTTTCGTAAGGTTTAGCTCTAGAGCAATAAACACTAAATTTACTAACCGGAAGTGGTTGGAATTGCATTATTTTGATATCGTTCAATTGTGCATTTTCTTGCGAACATTTTGGTATACAACTTGACTATACTTGTTTGAAGATGGAGCTGTAGTGGAAACAGTTTTGCACAGACCAAAATGCTAGTGAATTGGCGCGCAAGATTAGTGGAGCTTCGGGCGACGATACGATTGCACAAAGGACGGCTGGGAAGTGGTTAGCGAAGTTCAAAACTGGAGAGAACAGTCTGGAGGATCGGTCGCGCTGGGTCCGTCTACTGGAAATTCCTTCCATCCAGTGCGCTGCTTCACTGAGATTTTCCTCTACGCTCCAATCATGCATGAGTAGCGAGCGGATTTCTTTTCTACGGCTGCTTCATCGCAAAGTATAGAAAAGTTGTATACTAAAATGTTCAAAAGATCAAAAGATCGACTGTTTTTTAAACCCCGAAAAAAATATTGTGAATGTTTTTTTTCGGGGTAAAAACAGTCGATCTTTTGATTTAGTTTTGATCTAACAGCAAAAAATCCTTCGACTGAGAAGTGGTGATGGACCAGTGTCATTGTACACTGTTCCATCACCACATACGCCTCCCTCCTTGCTTCAATGCAGGGCTGAATGTGGGGCGGTGGTCACTGACGAGGAGGACGAACCTCCGAAACACCGTTGTATGACCCTGGCGTAACAACCTCGTTTTTGAGCTTAAAGCATTCTTTTTCGGAATTGTGAATGTTCAAAAGATAATGCGCAATTGAACGCTACCAAAATCATGCAATTTTGATTACTTCTGCTTGATAAATTTGATGTTAATTGGTCTAATGTCAGAACTTATAGAACAACCTTATAACAAAAACATTGCTCCTCTAGCCATTCATCTGTTTTTTTCTTCATATCTTGTCATCTTGTTCAATGATTTTGGTCTGTTACCCTTCCCTACTGAGGCACTTGAAGCCGATTATCGTGAAAGTGGAAGCAGCTTTCCTAGAGCCCATGAAATGTTATTCGAAAGAAAAGAATTGTGAATGAAGACTGTTAAGGCATACGGAAGATGAATGATTTAACGTAGTCACTGAAAAAGTCACAAAAGTTGTGTTGCGTTGAAATGTTAAGGCTAGCGGCTCTTGGATACAAGATGGTCGTGCCTGTGTTGTTGATTCATTTTATTTGCTTATTTATTTCTCTACGCATTCATTTATATCACTACACTTCATTATTCTATGAACCTAGAACTTTCATCTGATTCCTTTTTTTCCATCCATCATCCACGAAGCTCTTCGAGATTGTGCGTCTATTCGGCTCCCACTTGAGGACCTCAATTTCTTTATGAATGTCATTGATTGTTAGTAAAGTTGATCCTCCGTATTAGATTCGTAGGGTAGTTTGCCTAGAGCGTAACTACGATTTCAGACATTCACCACCTGAGGGATCTAGCCTCTAGAGCCGAAAATTCTTCATCCGACATCGGACATTCCACCAACGTACCAGTTAAATTTCTTCTATATCATTTTTATACTGTTTTTGTTATCACTACCTTCTTAATCTTTTCTTTCTTAACTGTGAGAAGACGATAAATTTCTCAGTCGTGAGAAGAATGTCTACGTCTCGATGTTTCTTAATCTGATTCAAATAATGGAGTAAGATTAAGCGGAAGCGGGCAATTTGTATTGCTCACCAATGCAAAGTTTAGAAAACATGCTCTTTTACTCAAAGCTATCATTTCTTCCTGTCTCAGCTCATAGTAAATTTCATCTATTGGAATATTCCTTCTCATGTTTCAACTTGCACTGGGTTATGTCTGCCTTCAATAAAATTCTAATAGAATATGCAGATTTTCACGCGCAAGCGATTGAACAAGCGGATTTCGTCCATCGCGTAATTTAGTTCATCGTCCGGTGTATCGCTGTTTGCGATTACAGCACTTTCATCAATCATTTTGAAAATACAAATTCATGTTTTTCGTTGTTGGTTTTTGTAGATGAGATTTAGTAGGTAGAAGGTGTCAGAAGTCTTTCAAGGAAGAAAAAAGGAATCCCGTCTTCATTCATCTCAGGCGCTTAACATAAATTCTTTCCTCTTCTAGATATGAATGTTTCGATTCGAGTGTTTTCTTAAGACTACAGCTCAAAAATTCAATATGCCTGATAATCATTTCTTGAGCCACGCATGTCAGTGGTCTGTCAAGGATGTCACATGTCAGTGGTCTGTCAAGGATTGGAGCACCCACAGAGATTAGCAAAAGACGAGAAAGGGTAACTGCCCGACTGACGAGATCGCAAGATCGAAACACCTGTATCGGGTTCTAAAAGCCAGCTCTCCTTGACAGACGACTGACATGCGTGGCTCAAGAAATGATTATCAGGCATAGATATGAATGTTTGGGTATTAGTCACCTATGTGCTACTCCTCGCCAGCGTCAAACTTTTCTCTATTGAGACGTCTTCTAGGGGGAAGGCTTCTTCGACAGGAGCCGACATCACACGTACAGATCGCAACGATTTCTTCAGTTGATTCGTTTCCACATATTCGTATTCCATGAAAGCGAGTCAAATTGGGTCGCCGTTTGAGGAATTATGATCTGTGATCTTTTTGTGTACGTCATTGTTTATCAGTTCTGCTGTTTCTCCCTGAAAATTCGAAATGTCTGTGCTATGACGTTTTCATATCTAACTCATAGCTATCGGCCATCCCCGTGGCCGAGTGGCTAGTGATGCAGGCTATCAGGAAACAAGGTGCTTCGACCTCCTCCCAAAAAACTCTGTTGCAGTCAATCAACGAACGCCTTACGGAACGCCTCAGCTCAGGTTTCTTCGAGATTACAAGGAGAATCGCCCGACCAGCGTTGCACGTTAATCATGAAAAACGTAATCCTCAATCAGCAGTCAAAACAACACGCAAAATGTCAGCAGACTTTTGTGGAGGGTGTACTCAAGGAAACGAATCGAGTCCTGGAAGTGCTGGGAACCGCACAGTATAATGCGAAGCAGGGAAGAAGAGAGAATGAGAGAAAGAGAGAGAGAGAGAGAGGAGGGTGAGGGGAGGCGCCGATAAAAGAAATTATTGAAAATTTATAGTGGAATCAAATGGTACGGTCAGAAATGCGTTAAATGGCACATGAATTTGTAACGAGCAGATTGAAGATGTGAAAAACATCTGACTTGCACGTTTTTTTCCAGTCACTCGGGTATTGTTGAAGCCAGTGTCGTAGAATTTAATGTGATTCTTTGATGGTTTTTTGACAAGTAAAACATTAAGGTTTTGTTCGTTTAGAACTGCACTTTTACTGGATACAATTTTTTTTCCTTTCCAGCACATAATTATTCAACGAAAACGACTCTTTGTTGTCATCTGACAAATTCTTCTCGCCAACATCATGATCAGCCAAGAAGACGGTTGGTTCTATTGAGAAAAAAGGTTCTTACAAGAGCAAAAAATAAAATTTAATACAGCGCAAAAAGTTCTCGAACATAAAGTCTATTGTTATCTCAAGTGATCCTTTTTCCTCTACAAATTCTGTTTATTCTTTCGGAAGTGTCGCTCTTTTTGTTTATTTTGCCTGTAAGTTGAGAACTCATTTCGTGGCGTCAGATAATGATATTCTATCTTGCATATATTATCAGTCATCACTAAAACAGACACCTAGAATAAGTCTCTAGAAGTGTGAGGAGTAATCCACATAGGTGACAAAGTGCCACCAATCCAGATATGTTCAACCCTCTCGGTACGGCAACTGGTCGATCACCCAGCGGGATCTGCAAGTGGCGCGCGATTTCTTTAGTTAATCAGACTTTTTCTCTCTGTTTCGAAAAAAAAATTCTGGTTGTCGGTGTTATTCTGATAACCCATGATTTTGTCTACACGCTCATATGCTTTTGATGTAAACATAACTTTTATGTGCGAGAAAAGCTATGAGAACGAAACGTGATTTTTTCTTGCTCTTGCAGCACTATATAAAAACTTTTCTAAAAACTAAATTAGTATGAGAATCAACAAGATTTATGTTATCAAATTAATACTGAAAGTCTGTTGAAAGTCATTTACAAGCCCCAGCCCAGCAAGAAATATGCACTGAATGTGAAACGGAATCCTATTTTCCTTTCCACAACGCTATGAAAACGTTCTTTGAAAAAAGTACTGCTTTGAGATTGCTGAGTTTTGAGCTATCGAATGATCACTAGAAGTCCAGTGGAAAAGCTCTGTACAATGAAAATTGCCTGTAATTAATCATATAAAAGGAGAGGTTCACGCCGTCCCGAACGAGTTAATTGTTTATGGAAACATGGCAATTCCTGTTGTCCACGGCGACGTGCTGACGCTGTTCGCCTATTATGTCTTCTTTAGCAACAGATTTTCCTTGAAACTTTGATGTTAACATTACCATTCGTTCAAGCATTGGTTCCTAACAAAATGCACTCTCAGTGATGTTCATCAAAGCAAGTTACACGCACATAACTTATTTACAGATGGTGGGCTGTGTTTCCTGTTAATCACAGCCACTTTAATGCTTATAATTGCTGTATCTTATGCGACAGCGTGGTTTTTCGGACAAACTCTCAAAGGTGAGCTAACTTTTGCTTCAGCTCTTTTTTCATGCCATTATATACTAGTGTCAACTTATCAACATATGTTTTTGAGGTGATAATTGGGTGCTTATATGTTAGACGGCGGCAGATCAATATTTGATCTCAATCGCTCGGACAAGATTTTTTTCCTAGGAGTAATTCATCAAAACTTTAATTTCTGGCCACACCCCCATATCGTCGTTCTTCAAAACATCCTTTTATAACGCTGTAAAATCCAAAATAAAATTATGCTTCACCTCCTCTGCTTGATTTTTCTCACATTTACTGACAGCATAAAATCTTATTGGAGGCACAAAAAGCATATGAGTGTGTAGAGAAATCTTCGTAGTATCTCAAATAGTCGTTTTAATATGAAGTTCCTGTCTTGGTCCGTATCGATCAACCGCCCCTCACTTTTCCCCATGAGTTGGCCGGTAAACAAGGTCGCCAAATATGTGAAGCTTGATCTTATATTCCATGCCACACTGCAGGGCAACGGTCTTTCCCAGAAAATAAGCGCAGCGTTGGAGTCGCTGGAACCTACAGTATTGAATGATTAATAGTAGTCTAAAAGAAGAACTCTGTCCGGCGAGCTGTAAAGCACACATCTTTCTTTCTCCTACAGCGCTATCAAAAGAGCTTTATTAAAAGGCAGAGACATCCTTAAGTTTTTCAAGACTTATGCTATCGCAAAGCGCTTTAAAAGATGGACATTTGTACAGCTGAATATAAGCGAGATAAGAAAATCGCTTGATCGTGTGTAAAATAATTTGATTGGGGATTTTACAACGTTATAGAAGTGTGTTTTGAAAAATAGGCCATGTGGGGATGTAGCCAGAAATTTAAGCTTTCGAATAATTGCAAGACTCCTATGAAAAAATCCTGTCCAGCGAATGAGATCGAATATTCACGTGTCATCGTCTAACATATAAGTACCGATAAATGTTAAATACGCGTGTACAGTAGTAAGTTATTATGTGCCATTCAACAATCAAATGGTCATTGGTTCTCTAGCATGCTCCAGTCGAGTCGATCTCGGCAAAGTGGCGGCAGACCTTTTCGGCGAAAGAAAAACACAATTTGTTAAAAACTCTATTTCACCTCTTTTATAGCGGTGTTTTGGTCTTATAGCTGTATATCCAAGAATGCCGAATGATGTGCAAAACTCTGAACTTTGGTTGAGAATTCTGTCCTTGTTTATCCTTAACGGGCACATGGTGATCTCGTTCTGCTATAAACTCTTTACTCGAGTCTTCCTAAACAGGACTGACAGAACACTGGACGAAGGACAGCCATGCGAACAAGCAGGGTTCCGAAAAGGATTTAGTACCATAGACCACATCCACACGATTACAAGACTCATTGTTTCACGAGAGTACAAACAACCACTCTGTTTCACTTCATCGATCTGTAGAAAGCCTTTGATTCAGTGGAGGCAGAAGCGGTTTTAGAGGCTCTGGATAATCAGGGCGTCCCTACTCGGTACATAATGATCCTTCGTGAGCTTCATAAAGATTTCGCGACCAAATTATCTCCATTCTGAACAATACCACCATTGACGTAAGTAGAGAGGTTCGACAAGGCGATACAATTTCGCCAAGACTATTCACTGCCACCCTACAAAACGTTATGCCAACATTGGAATGGGACGATATGGGAGTGAAAATTGACGATCGACATTCAAACCATCTTCGCTTTGCAGACGATATCGTTCTCATAACACCAAACATCAGCCAAGCGGAACGAATGTTGACCGATGATAACGCCTGTGGAAAGATAGGTCTTCAACTAACTCTAACGAAAACGATGCAATGAACGGATGGGTTTCGGATGCCCCATTTACGCTCAACGAAACGAAAATTTCCGATTGCTCCAGTTACGTCTATTTAGGTCGTGTAATCAGCATGATGAACGACCAACTCCAGAGTTGAGCAGGAGGAAATGAGCGGCTTAGAGGTCGTTTAAAAACATTGAAGATGTAGTGAAGAGGACTAAGAACATCCGACTCTGTGCCCACTTTTCGACTCGACGATTACCCCTGCCCTATCGTCTGCAGGAGAAACCTGGTTGCTACGTAAGCAGAACGAAAGATCATTTGGCGTTATTGAGCGTGCCAGTCAAAAGGTCGATGCTAGGAGTATTCCGCATCTCGAAAGTGAGAGAAAGGATCCAAAGTTTCGACTTACGTCAAAGATCGAAGACCAAGACGCCGTTCTACACCCCAGAATATCGAAAATAAGGTGAGCTGGACACGTGTGCGCTTCAACGGCAACCGATGGACGAGAGCCGTCACCAACTTTATTCCTTTCCTCGAAATATCAAGCGTTCTACAGGAAGACCACCGATCCGATGGTCCGCTTTCTTCAGGAAAGACATAGAAGAAAGATAGAAGGATCCGATCCGATGGTCCGCTTTCTTCAGGAAAAACATAGAAGAAAGATAGAAAGAAAACATAGAAGAAAGTTGTTCAATAAAATTCTTGGGAATTGTTCATTTATACCTTGACATTGTATAGGCAAATGGGAATGGAATTATTTCTGCTAGCGATGAACTAAAAAGCTTGCCACATCTTCAAGTAACTTCGACGCTGCACGTTTCATTCTTACAATGTTTGATTTTCGCGAGCAAACAGCCTCGGTTACTGTATTACTGCCTTTTTCAGGTTATGTGGTTTTGGGATCAGAGAATTTATTGACTATAAGTTGTGAACTTGCCAAAGTTCAAGAGATATTTGTCAATTTATGTTTTTGTTCTATGGATAGATTGATACGCCAAAAAAACTTTATAGTAGCTAACATTTCGCTCTCTTCAAAACCACCGCAATGATTCAAGTCGGGTGACCAATCAGTTATTTCTTACGACGTCGCTTATCGTTGTCACTTCAAGCAGACGTCAGTAAGGTGGAATACATATAAGCATGCTTACCCATACTCAAGTCATTCGTCAACAGATGGTACGCATGACATCCAGCACTTCTTATATTCGTTTCGCACTCACTACTCGTCGTTTAGTAGAGGCGGTCTCGTTTGCGCGCGGAGATTCAGCTGCCCTGTGACGATTGGTCATCCTCTTTTCTATCAACAAATCCATGCTTGGCAAGCATGGTTTTTTCTAGAATTTTCAAGGAGTCGTGCAACTGACGTTTTCGGATCTTCAACTCTGGCAGTTGACTTGTTCTCTATTTGCATGTTTGTTGCCTTGTGACCTGGACTTTTCCAACAAGTTGTATAAGAACATCTGTCACAGTGCCTAAGAAAATGATTTTTAGACACGTATTTTGTGCCAATTCAAGCTAATCAAAAAGCTCGTTTTGCGCCTTGGACAATTTATCATGTCTAGACAGCTTTTAGCATGAAACTGTGCAAGGAAGAAGTTCGTCTGCTGCTCCACTTTCACTACAAATTGGGTGTCAACGCTTTTGAGGCTCGTCAACAAATCTGCACGGCGTATGGTGTCAAAATTTGCAATGTTCATACATCTGAGCGTTGGTTCAAGGCATTCCGTGAATAAAGAGTCGGATTGAACGACAACCCAAGAGAAGGGGGATGTCCACGAGAAGTCGACAGTCAAGCAGCCGTCGGTCGAATTGAGGAAGATCCATCAATGAGTTGCCGGTTGTTGGCTGACGAGCTTGAATGTGATTGTGAATATTTATGCTGCCGGATACGTGAATGAATTGTGTTGATTTAGAAGGAGGCTACTTCAACTATCAATTTATCTTTTGCTTGAGCTTCATTCGTGTACAAATATATTTTTTCTATGCATTTTGAAAATACGACAGGAGATTTTCTACCATCTATTATTTGCTTCATTATTCCGCCTCTAGAAGTCGACTAAAAGGTTAACCGAGCTTTTTATGGCGGTGCAGACGTGGACGTGTCTGGCTGTAAAATAAACAAACGATTATTGTCGGGGTTTACTTTGGTGCAAGCCGGGTCATGGGGTTTCAGTCCATTAGGCAAGGTAATACTCCGACAGTCTTTAGAACTAATCGAGTTGACAGGAATGCGCTGAGGAAACGATTTGAAAAACAGAAACTCTGCCTCTGGGCCAAGAACATCAAAAACAATCTGCTTCTATGGCAAAATAAACTACGAAAATACTTCTTGAGGCGACAAAGGTTGCGAAAATCCGCTCTGAGAAAGGCTAAATCGTTGTCATTCGCATTCTGAGGCGAGTTAGATAATGACTTGTTCGCTTCTGATACAAGCCACACTATAGTCTGAATCCATAGTAGTTTTTTGCAAATGAAGTTTTACCCTTTTATTGCTGATATTTATACTATATACGCTGTTCTACACAGTCTGTACTTGTCGCGTTGTGAATGTTAATTGCTCATTTTTTACAGGTCAATTCAATATACGAATGAACGAGCGAAGAGTCTACCTGAACACTAATTTATTTTGATCCCGCAGTCAGTGTACAGGAATATGATGGAGCGAAATCCCAGATGCATTGTAAATATCATAAATTACGGTTTTTACGATTAGAACTCTAATGTCGCTTTTCATTAATGCACCTTAAAATGGACTAATGTCGAAATGTTAGAATAACTGAATAAATGAGATGTTTCTGAGAATATCTGTTTTATGACAGCAAAAAAGCATTGGTGCGTATAGCACTTTCCGCCCTCGTAACACTATCATGCAGTTAGTACTATTCTAGGAATCTTTACTATAAAGGTCATACTTAATGCTCTGGTTCAAGATCTCTGCAATACAGCGTTTGTTGGTTCGACGTTATGCTCTGGGTAGTCAAGCCCGGCTAGTCCTATGAGGTCACGAACTAGATGTCGGAGGACAAAAGCATTGTCGTGGTACAACCGTGTGTGCTGAGATACGAGCGAAACTCGGAACCCGAGGTGTCCCGAACCAGGGACCACTTTTTCTAAAGCTGAACATTTTTCTGCCGCACAATCGACGCTTCACTCTCTTTTCTCTGTTTTAACCTAGTCAGTGCCTGCGGCAATCACCCGTTAACGAGTTTGATTATTTATGGAGCACAAGCCGGCATAAACTTCGCTCTAGGTGAAATCATGGTCGTAACCACAACCTTTGACGTTATCTATCTAAAAGAAAGCAGAACGAGCATCGTTTTTGTTAGATATAGTTGGAAACTAATCGTTCCACAAACGTTGTCGGAAATAGCCAAATTCGTTTCGCCTGACTGATGCGTGGTGTTCAAGAACGATGTCATCAGCGTAGCCACGAGGGTGTAGTTGTCGATCGTCAATTTTCACTGGCACAATGTCCTATTCCGATGTTCGCACGACGTTCTGTTGAGCAGCACTGAATAATTTGGGCAAGATGGTATCGCCGGGTTGAATTCTTCTTCTTGCATCAATATCAATGTCGTGTAGAATGATGATTATAATTGTGTAGGCTGTGTATAACTTACGAAGAATCGTTATGATTGAGACGCCTTGGCTGTCGAAGCTTCTATGGTTACTTTTGCTCGAACTGAGTCAGAGTTTCTCTCAAATCGATAAACGTGAGACAAAGCGGTTCATGAAGTCTTGTGTAACTTTGATGAGTCTTGTGATCGTTAGATGTGGTCGTAGCATGGCTGTCTTTCCCCAGAGTTCTGTCAATCCTGCGATCCTATTTAAGTGACTCGAGTGAAAAGTTTATATACGACGGACAACAAGCAGATTGAGCGATAATTACCCATGTCGTGAAGGTCTCTCTTTTTTGAAAAATATGTTGTTTATGCTGGTTTTCCATCGACTGGGAACCTTGCATTCTGCTAGGGAACGAGTGAAGAGCCGAGCCATGATGCTGATGAGAACTGCGGTAAGCTCTTCAACCGTTCTGTAATATATATATTATATATATTATTTATATATATATGCGTATGTATGCATATATATGTATATATATATGCATATATATACCTCTATTTTGAGTGTTTCTTAAGATCACGCTCAAACTTCAATGGATCTCTTCATTATCATTTGAGCCAATATGTCATGTGGTCTGGTAAGGCTCTTTATACAGCTCGATACACATGTTTCGACCTTACAGTCTTGTCAGTCGGGTGGAATTCGTCGTCTTTCAATCTTTTTATCAGCTAATCCTCTCGGGAACCTGCTCTCCCTTTAGAGAGATATCGAAGTCGAACGATTCACACTGTATGTTAAGCTGGTAATTTCTAATATTATGCCTCTACTAATTTTCGGCATTAATAGTATTTCAATGCATTTCGCATTGTTATGATATTTTCTATATACCTAAGAGAATTGAGTGGTGAGCAAAAACGCACAATTCTGCTTTTTTGCTCACCACTCAATTTCTTAGGAATATTATGCCTTTATTTCGAGTGTTTTCTTGAGACCACGCTCAAATTTCAATAGATCTCTTCATTATTATTTGAGCCAACATGTCATGTGGTCTGGTAAGGGCTCTTGTACAGCCCGATAAATAATAATGAAGAGATCAGTTGAAATTTGAGCGCGGTCTCAAGAAACCACTTGAAATAAAGATATAATATTATGAAAATACCAGCCAATGGGCAATCGAGTGTAAAACAGTGTAAGTTCGGTGATATTTCCACTTAAAATACAGTGTAAATCGTTCGTCTTCGATACCTCTCTATGGGGAGAGCAGGTTCCTAAGAAGATTAGCTCATAAAAAGATTGAAAGACGACGGATTCTGCCCGACTGAAGAGACTGCAAGGTCGAAAACGTGTATCGAGCTGTACCAGAACTCTTAGCAGGCCACATGACATTTCGCTCAAATCATATTAAAGATATATATATCACCTGTATCACCTGTCGTGCCGTTGATTGTCGAGTGACTCGAGCGGGTACCAGCAACTCTTCCATTGTTTTCTATCGCGTGCAAGAGTAGCCCAGTGGGTCCTCCTCGCTCTAGGAATTCGCTGAGCATCATATCTTTCTTCTATGTTTTTCCTGAAGAAAGCGGACCATCGGATCGGTGGTCTTCCTGTAGAACGCTTAATATTTCGAGGAAAGGAATAAAGTTGGTGACGGCTCTCGTCCATCGGTTGCCGTTGAAGCGCACACGTGTCCAGCTCACCTTATTTTCGATATCCTGGCGTGTAGAACGGCGTCTTGGTCTTCGATCTTTGACGTAGGTCGAAACTTTCGGATCCTTTCTCTCACTTTCGAGATACGGAATACTCCTAGCATCGACCTTTCGACTGCGCGTTCAATAACGCCAAGTGATCTTTCTTCTGCTTACGTAGCGACCAGGTTTCTGCTGCATACGTTAGGGCAGGGATAATCGTCGAGTCGAAAAGGTGGGCACGGAGTCGGATGTTCTTAGTCCTCTTCACTACATCTTCAATGCTTTTAAACGACCCCTAAGCCGCTCGTTTCCTCCTGCTCAACTCTGGAGCTAGGTCGTTCATCATGCTGATTTCACGACCTAAATAGACGTAACTGGAGCATTCGGAAATTTTCGTTTCGTTGAGCGTGAATGGGCATCCGAAACCCATCCGTCTCATTACATCGTTTTCGTTAGAGTTAGTTGAAGACCTATCTTTCCACAGGCGTTATCATCGGTCAACATTCGTTCCGCTTGGCTGATGTTTGGTGTTATGAGAACGATATCGTCTGCAAAGCGAAGATGGTTTGAATGTCGATCGTCAATTTTCACTCCCATATCGTCCCATTCCAATGTTCGCATAACGTTTTGTAGGGTGGCAGTGAATAGTCTTGGCGAAATTGTATCGCCTTGTCGAACCTCTCTACTTTCGTCAATGGTGGTATTGTTCCAGAATGGAGATAATTTGGTCGCGAAATCTTTATGAAGCTCACGAAGGATCATTATGTACCGAGTAGGGACGCCCTGATTATCCAGAGCCTCTAAAACCGCTTCTGTTTCCACTGAATCAAAGGCTTTCTTCAGATCGATGAAAGTGAGACAGAGTGGTTGTTTGTACTCTCGTGAAACAATGAGTCTTGTAATCGTGTGGATGTGGTCCATGGTACTAAATCCTTTTCGGAACCCTGCTTGTTCGCATGGCTGTCCTTCGTCCAGTGTTCTGTCAATCCTGTTTAGGAAGACTCGAGTAAAGAGTTTATAGACAACGGACAGCGAGCAATTGGGCGATAATTGCCTGTGTCGTGAAGGTCTCCCTTTTTGAATAACAATACGGTCTTGCTAGTTTTCCATTGAATAGGAACCTTGCATTCTGACAGGTAGCGAGTGAAGAGCCGAGTTAGGGTGTTGATGAGAACTGGTGGCAGGTTCTTCAGGTGTTCTGGTCTAATCCTGTCTGGACCGGGTGTTGTTCTGTTCTTCACGACGATATAGCATGTCGGATTTCGGAAGGTAGGACGGTGGAACGACATATTCGTCCTCTTTCAATTTATATGACGGGAAGAGGACATGGCTAGCGAAGAGATCCGAGCAGTATGGTGGATGATTTTCTCTGTAGCCCTTCTGGAAGCTGTAAGTGTCCCGTCAGGGTAGTGGAGTGCAATCATCTTGGTCTTATAGTTGGCGAAGCCTCAATGAGCTTTGCGAATGCTCTTCCCAGCATCTGCAGTCCTTCCATAACTGCTGCTCGTCTCACTGAGGTCTTCTTTGATCGCTTCTCTGCAGCGTTTCGCAAGCTCGGACGTAAGGTTCGACTACCTGTAGCTCATGCGATTCCAAGTTGACGTATCAGCTCGAGTGTGTGACCTTAGGACTCTCGGCTTTCATAGCGCTAACGCGGAAATATTCAACGAGTCGATCGTATTCTTCGTCGATGTTTTCGACATCAGTATCTTCCCAAGAGCATATATATATATATATATATATATTATATATATATATATTGTATCATTATATATATATATATATATAAATCAGGGAACAAGGAAAAGCTAAACCAGCAAAAGATTTCTACCTCAGTGCCCCGCACACTGGGTGCTCCCGTATAGTGCGTCGAGCAGTGAGAGGACCGGTGAAAAGTGATCATATCTCGGGTTCAAGGGGACGTCATTGGTAGAGGACAAAACAAGCATGCCCACGACACGTCATGGAGACTGCATCCTGCTTTAAAACCTATAACATCAGAAGAGTCTCCTTAGACGCCGATCTATACGCACATGAGGTTGCTGTCACATCAAATTCATGTGATATCCTTGTAAGAAAGGGAAACTAGGCAGACCGACATAACACAAGCAAAAGAACGAACTCTCGTTTTTGCGGAGCAAAGTTTCCGTTAAGGAACTGCGGCGGTGTCGACTTTATCACCCACATTTCTTCCATCTAGTCACTTCGCACGAATCCTGTCAACGCATTTGACCATCCTAAACTTTTCACTTCCGCATCAAAGGAAAGCCAGTATCGTCAATTGCTATTCTCCAAGTTGTACATAGACGCGTTCTACAACGAGTTGGAGAAAATCATCCGTAAAGAAAAGTTCATCTACAAGTTCGTTATTGGAGACTTTAACGCCAGATTAAAAACGGCCACCGAAGCGAATACAATAGGAAAATTAGGATTAGAAGAACGAAACGAGAGCGAAGACCGTCTTGCAGGACTCCTTTACGCGACACGCCTCTTCCATGGTAACTCATTTTTTCGATAAAAGAGAAAGCCGTCAATGGACGTGGGAGTTCCTTTGTGGCACGACTCATGCGGAGATCGATTGTATACTTACTAACAAAAATGACTTTTTGACACTTCAGCAGTACCAGAATTCCCGACGGGATCTGAATACGATTTTCTACGTGCAATAGGAAAAGATGTGGTGTCATCGCCCAAGAAGAGCAAAACAGTAGTTTTTTCTGTTGAGCAGTTCCGAGGTGTTAGTAATAGCATATATCAAATATTAATGATTCAACGCAACAATACAGTGTAGTAGTGCAACATAAACACTAAAACAATCTTAGTGGTTAACTTCTGGCGAAGTTTGCCTTGTCACAAGCTGGAACGGTCAAATTGATCCACAAATTATTCAGTCAAAAACCTCCAATAACTTCAGCAAAAAACGTGAAAAATGAATTTTGGATGGCATGGTAAAAAGCTTAATTTTGAATGACTCACCGTTTAGATGTTTTAGATTTTTCAACTATTCACTGAAAACCTGCCACTTAGAGTCAATGCGTAAGTAAGACTGTGCCCAGCTCAAGCCAGGAAGATTAGCCTGAGGTATGGTCCAAGGTCACGCGTTATATCGAGGCACTGCTCATTGAGGTTCATTTTTGGACCTTTACTGTGTATTCAAAAGGCTTCCAAAATTTTGGCGCGGATATTTCTGAGCCCTATGCGAGGACCGTGATTTTAATCTTAAATTATGCTTCTTCATGCTTTTGTTCCTTATGCGTGTCTAAAGGAGGTTTTTGGGTCGGAGTTACGTTTCCCAGTTAGGTGCTCTTTCAATTGAATGCAAAGTGGTCTACCCGTTCCTCCAATGTACTCATTCCCGCATGCCTCGCACGAGATTAGGTAAACTGCACCAGATCTCATTCAGTCGCCGTATCTACCGTTTGGGCAAGCTTGGCAGTTTTCCGTTTCGCAGAGGCGGTCATACATTCGGTTGGGGACTAATTGGCGCTCTAGTGTATTTGGTGATATCTCAACTGCTACAGCTGTACTTACGTCGGTAGCAAAAAGTGCAGGATGAATGGAACCTAATTCTCTCCAGTATTTCCGTTTAGGAGCGTCAAATTTCCTTTGATTCTAACCTGAGGGCTCCTACCGTATCGCAGCCATTGGAGATGGCTGTTTTTCGCACCAATTTCAGGGATTCTGCCTCATGTTGTTATCCTGTGCACACCCTCTCAGTAATTTGAAACATGTTTTTCACAACTACACGACTGCGCTCTTTGTGCGTGTCGAATGAGAAGATAGGTAGTGAACCAGGATGTTTTTGTTGCTTGGTTTGCGGTACCATTTAGTGTTGTAGGAGTTCTGGGATGGGTTGACTTGAACGTTCAAAAATGAAAGACAATTTGCTCTCGGTTCTTAATCGGTGAACTTTATGTATTCTGATTAACTATTCAATAACTCAAAACATTTGTACATCTCCTCTTGCGTCGGGCGAATGACAAAGCATTACCTATGTACCTACAGTAGTGTAACGGCCGGATATCGATTATTGGCGCTTCCACATTAGACATAAAGGCTATAGCAAGAGTTGGCACTAGTCATTATCTTATTGCCAGCCCTCTGATTTGTGCAAAATAATTCCCAGACCATCTCAAGATTAAACAGTTTAGGCACTCTTTCAGGAGAGACATGACCTATCGAGTGGAGAAGCCATACATGTTGTGGTTCTCCCGTGCTCCGTTAGAAGCTCTCCAATGGCTTGCATTGCGGGTTTACTCGACAAGTTTGTATACAGGGCGCTTACATCAAAAGACTCCGTTACGTACGCATTGTTGGAAGATGTGTTACGTAGGGATTCTAAGAACATTTGGCTATTGGTGAGATGGGTTGGAGTGTGTTTTAATAGTTGGACTAGTATTAAGTTCATAAACCACGTTAAACAAGCAAAAGCAAAACGGAAAAACAAGTCGTGTAAGACGAAGATGTTCCCAGTAAAGTTCTCTCTTCATAAGAATGGCAGATAAAGGAAGACACCATCGAAGACCACCAACTGTTCGTCGAAGGATTCAAAACTTGAGCCGAATTAGAATCAGTTGCCCAGGCAAAAACTTTGGATCGCATCTTCACTACCAGCAAGGAGCTGCTCGCAAACTGAAGGGAACTGAAGCAATCCTTTCGCAACGCACCTAACTGGGCTGACAATAAATGCCAGCTGTAGGAGATCCTTGCAGACAATTTTCAACGCTATAAGCAGAAATGTTATTAGAAGCAACTCAAGAAATCTGGTCTGAACAAATGCCGCCAAGATCTTTGCAACTATTAATGTTCTTATATCCTCTTTAATGAATGACGATGGGGTCATTATTTAGTCCCACCACAATATGGAATTAAAAAATAAAATGTTCCATACCAAATCTTCCTGTTCCACACTCCTGTCTTGAGCTCCGAAATCCTCACTAGCGAAAAATCATCCGGGATTCCAGTCTCTGAAGCTCGATTCGCGATTGAAAGCATTAAGAGAGATACAGCTTCAGGACCTGATAACATCACTGCTGACTTTCTTAGAGCTGATATTCACAATCTCCATGTAATTCTCGCGAGATATGTGACATCATCCCTATGAAAATGAAAAATCTTAGACCAGTGGAGAATTTCGTGTACAGTTATCCACCTAAGAAGGTTTACAGAACGGATCTTTGTAACTACCGTCCAATATTTCTGTTGAGTATACACTATAAGCCTTATAGGAAGGCTATCCTCTTGCTCATATTGGAGGTCTTGGCTGAGGCACAGTCAAATGAGCAAGCAAGATTTTAAGGGGGACTCAGCTGCAAAGACCACATCCAAACCCTATCACAGGTCATTGAATTATGTCGGGAATACCATACGCCTCTTGTCTACCCTTTATCGACTATGAGAAACTGTTTGGCAGAGTCGAAACGAACGCAATCCTGTCAGCTCTCGTCGATCATGTTGTTGTGGCTCTCACTACCAGTGAAGGCATGCTATCCAAGTATCCAAGTATAAATATAAATATAAATATATATATATATATATCTTGAAACTTTATTGATATGTTGCTATAATCAAGCTCCTCGGAGTGGGCAAATTACTACCAGACTTGTCTGATAAAATAACAGCATTGGCGTGATACATGGCTAGGCCACCGCGAGTCGTTGTAAAGGCTACATATGCATTCAATCACCTCAAGCAAAGCTAAGAATTCGAAGACGAAAGCATGGCGCATCACTCACGGATTAATCAAGGCCGAGAGCAACTTCTCCAGGCTCTGAAGAAGATGAAACCACCAGAACAAGCCATCACGGCTGCCTATAATGCACTATATGTATTTTACTATATAAATCGTTTGTTGACAACCTCCTGCTTGCTGGATAGGAAAGTACCGAGATCGACTAATCAATAGGAATAAACGGCAGTATATTGAGATCCGACATTCTAAGAGCAAAACCTCCTTCATGCCCTTTTGCAACGTTTTTTGTCCTTTCATTCCCAACGAAAAAAAAACACATGATTCATTGCCGTCGTGTTGTGCCTTTCGTATAATATTTGCTGAGCTTACGTTTCGAATTGTTTGCCTACGTTTTCATAGTTTTTTCCTTTTCAGCAGCGGAAAAGAAAAAATAACATTGGTCTGTTCAGTCGCTTTCAAAGGTGATCTATGCGAATTTATGTCATTGTGCAAACGATCACTTTTTCGTTGCACATACGATATTGGAACATTTTGAAAGAATCGGGCCATCTGAAGCTTGACTTTTATTTGTATAGGATCATATAAGGTCTACTAACCAAACAAATCTCATCATCGGTTTATTACTGTTAAACTTTCACTTGAAAACCATTTTCGTTAGCAAATTGTTTTTGACATGACTGAATCCGAATGTTGTGCTCTACTGCAGTTCTATTCCGTCGATTCTCATCTGTTGTCCATGAGAGTCTTCGAATTCTTTTGTGACTACGGCTGACGCATAAGGACTTTGCCTTGCTCTTGGATATTGCTGGAACTCGGTTGAAAAAATTTTACGTGGAATCGTGGGATAAATACACCAGGCAATCACAAATCACAAATCTTAATAAATTTGAGGGAGTTCTTTTCTGACAAATCTGATCGTAAAGATAGAACCGGGTGTAATGTCTTTGTGTAAAAAAGTAAAAAGGTAAAAAACAAAAATAATTCAGGTGAAAAGGCAAAAATGAAATTGACAAAATTTTCCTCATCACTATACCTTTTATACTGTGAAAATCTTTGATACAAAATCTCTCGCGCGCTCTCAGTGTCATTGTTGGTGAGGAGCAATTAATGTAGTCTCCGAGATTTATCATGATACAATGTGGCTTCGGTGCGTAGAGTGCACGCCCCCTCCCCCTTTCCCGTATGGGTGAAACATGGCTTCAAATCCCAACTAAGGTCGTATGCTCTGCATACCACTCAATACTTTTAGATGTATATTTACAACATCTTAGCACTGCTAAAAAGCAGTAAAAATAAAGAATTCAATTAGTACAGGTCTAACTTAGTGGAATAATCGATCCATGAAATCATTTTCCGCTAAGTCAAGCATTTGTACAAATTCAAAGAGATGTAAGCACTTATGTTTTGTAATTTTCATAAGTAGCTCACGAAAGTATTGATAAATAGCTTAATATTTACTATTTGAAACTCGGAATTGAAAGTTTTACTACAGGATTTACATAAATGTGTCAGCATCTTCCTTGTAAGCCTACTTATAACTTTATTGTAAAGAATGCTATAAGGGTAACCCTCATCGAGGAGTACCTATGCGATTAGTTGTAAGGCTATGTTGCACATTCTCAGGTGGCGGATAAATGAGGCAAAGGTATTCAAACAGGCATAACTCACTCCACATACATCATAAATATCCCACCTGACGTAAAGAAAGTTGTTGCACACCACTCTACAAATACAAGAACACTTTTTTCAGGCCTCTTAAAGTTATTTTGAGCCTTCTTTTATTTTGTGACTCGAACAACACGACGATGATCTTAAGCAGTCACTTCATCTCGTTGGAGGTAATCATTGACCACATAATAAAATCTGATTTCAATGAAAAGCTGAGGTTGGACGGTACTTAATCGATCATGTAAAGGTGACCTTGTGCCTGTGTTGAAAAAATAATGGATACAGATTATGGAATGCGTATTCTTCTCTAAAAGTTTTCTCGAGCGCGCATAGTGCAATACTAAAGTCGCATTGATCTACAAAGGTCATCGTTTCGGTCCCCTACCCCCCACCCCAAGAACTAACCAAGCTGCTTATCACTGTCAGTCAAGGATCTTTATTTACGCTAACAAGAGATAATATAGGATAGACATGCTATTCACTTGACTGTAGAATATTTGATGAAGCTAAATGTCATGTCGCATTTCCAGCGAATGATCAACGCCGACAGCTTTATTCCTTCATTCCTCAACGTAGGAATCCCATGAGATAAGGAAAAATTGGTGATGGCGAGGTTAGAGGAAAGCGATCTTTCAGAATATCATGTTTGCGCGGAGAAAACAGCAGTGGTAGAACAAAATTGATCCATGGCATCAACTGTTTTTAAAACCCCGCAATAAACTTATTTCAAAGCCTAAGAGAGGTTGCTACATCAGAACCATACACATACGCCTCCCTCCTTGCTAATGTTTATCGCGAGCTTTGAAAACAGTCGATGCCATGGATCAATTTTGTTTCACTTCGCCGAGATTCATCGAATGAGAAGTGGTTATGGCACAGTGTTATTGTACACTGTGCCGTCACCACATACGCCTCCCTCTTTGCTACAATTCAGGGCTAAATGTGGGCGTGGGTCACTGACAAGGAGCGCGAGACCTCCGAAACACGCGTGTATAGCCGTGGCGTACCAACCTCGGGTAAGGCTTTGAACATTCCTAAAAAATTTTTGTTGAAAACATCACTGTCAATGGACAATTGGTATCGCAATTATCTTCATATAGTCTGTGAGAATCTCTAGAGCTTTTCGAGGTCAGTACGTCAGCGGCGTACTAGCATTTCGGCGTTGTCGCCCGTAATGTTGGTAGCGAGGTTAAAAAACAGTCGATTGGAAGGATTTCTACAATCATATTGTATAAAAGAACATCGCCGAATGAGATTCTTCATTTGAGTGACAGTCCTTCGAGGAGGGCTCGACTCGAGCGGGATCAAAGACGATGATCCACAATAAGGACGAACGGCGTTAGATAATTGACTTTAACCATCGGCTTTGAAGAAGACGAGAACGTCGAAACGTTAGTCGAACAATGTCTATTTATGGTTTCCTCAATTCATAAATAGCTGAGTCATGAAGAAAATTGTTACTAAAGAAATAATTTCACATATGCTCAATCGTTCATAGTAATCATTGTGAATCTCTCATTTATCAAGGCGTCATCTAAAAATGAACAACTCATTTCAATTAGCAGAAGTTGCTGTAATTGTCGTTGTTTCGGCAGTTTGAGCAACTAGGACAGCTTGTCCTTTCCATTGTTCCGATCCCCATAATGTTAGTGCCAGTTGCCATGGTTATCGTTCTTCGTATGAGGGAAACAAGTGAAAATCAGCTTAATCCTCAAAAACCAAACATAACTAACACGCGCTTGTGAAATATTGAGAGGTCATGAAAACAATATGAGAGTAACTATTCAGTGACCTTCAAGCAAGTTTGCGTAGAGGAATTGTTCACTCACAACGCATCAAGTGGTCCTGCTTCATTCTGTCTATTATCGCCTTAGCATTTTTTAGACTTTTCATACTTTCTTAATCAAACGAAAAGTACGAAATCGATTTGAAAAAGGCACTGATTTGGCTAACTTTCGATGTGCTTCGTCTTCTCAGAGCCGATTGATCCAAGCCGATGGTCCACAGCCGTTCGTCCTCATGATGGTCTTCATTGCCGTTCGTCGTTTTTTAAAATATGTCCCATAAAATTATCTTAAAAGCAAAGCATATTATCAAATCTCAAAATTTCTTGCTCTTCTTCATTTTAGTCCCTCTTTACTATTTTTTTAATTCTTTTTTTTCGTTTTTCATGTAGCTTTAACTGAAGTATTGAATTAGATGGAGTTAATGAGTGGTAACTTTTTCTCTACTATTAGTGGTCTTATTAGGTTTCGACTTTTTGATGACGCCTTCATCTATTTTAGTGAAATAAATCTCTGTAGGCAACAAAAAATGAATAAAATGAACGGAAATATCAACTCGCTCAGTTCAACACCTATCACTTAAATCCGCTTAAATTAGAATTCAAATGTTTTGTTAATATTCAAAATGAGTGATTTAATCGCAATAGAGAAATTTTTTGTAAAAATGATCAAAAGGGGTCGAGTTTTTTCAAAGAACTACTCACGAACAGAGGAATAATTTTTTTCTTTCCATCAAAGCAATCTATTGCCATATTGCAGTCTGATTTCATTGTAAACTGATCAGCCTGCTTCTATTAACGCATCGATCCAGAGCCTCTATGAATGCGCTAAGTCCACTTTGCTTTGACATGTCCTTCAAAAACCTTCTGGATAGATACTTCTATAAAAATCTTTGTAAATCAGAGAATGTTGAAGAAATATATGCTCATCGGATATCTTCATTGGAACAATCGCTAACCGTGCTTTAGTAAATTCTGATCCAGCATTTTCCTTTGCCAGTCATTCAGCGATGGCAGTTTAGTTTATTTTTAGTATCTATGCTGCCCAACGTCTGTACTGCAAAGAAAAGACGAAATCTTATTATAAGCTTCGGTCGTTGACCCGGCGCGAAATGGGAATGGCCGTGCTTTCTAGGGTTAATTACGGATGCCCTGCGTCTCTGGATCAGACCAGCAGTCTCACTCTTTTTGTTCTGCTGCCAGTCAACGACATCCTGAAGGATCGATCTCTCGCCTCTCGGCTGATGTGGTCAGTGGCCACTTGTCGGTCAGTCGTCCTCCGTTCGCTCGTCCGTCTCGACTGCCATCAATCTCCTTGCCACCACTACCACCATCCGTCATCATTGTTATACTTCCTTCTCTCTTCCTTTTCGCCCCTTCTACGATTCATATCTTTTATGCTTCTTTTCTTACTCTAAACGGCAATCGTCCTTACTACTTCTATATCTTTACGATTGATAGATTTGTATGACTTATGTTTTTTTTTCCATTCTGACTCGAAAAAGGTCCATGCAATGTTTAGAGATAGGGGCGTCTTCTTTGAATCCTAGCATCTTTATGAAAAATCAAATAAGCATATCTATAAGACTATACTTTGGGTTTTGCTCACTTTGATTTCTATCCGATTATAACCTTGATTATTCAATCGCAACCACAACCAGAGCCATTCATCTTACTTCTAATAAAGCGCTATTCAGCTTTCTGTTTAGCGTAAAAACAAATGAGATTCGTTCGGCCATTAACCGTCCAGCTAACACTATAGCTCTTCACCCTCTGCCAGCGGTCATTCCTCATCCGTCTACACAGCAAATGCACCCCCACCGGCGTGCCGGCCGTGTCTGCGTTTCCGATTGCTTCCCCATGAAGCTGCTGTCAATAGTTAATTCCGGTTTTTAGTTACGTTAGCCAGCAACAAAAACAGTAAGAAAAATAATTTTCAAAAGTTTTAACTTGACTTGACAATAGTACTTTTTGGGCCAAGAAAGTAATGGGTGCTCTTCAGTAGGAGATGCCTTGGTAGACGTCCACTTTAATCTCACTTCTTCTAACAGTTAGCAGTTTTATTAATCGTCACATTTTGCTTTACATATACGATTTTCAACGAGCTCTGATATTCAAGGAAAAAAATCACTTAGCGAAACCTATACCAATAGCTTTGTTGATCGCCTCCGAAGATTGCTAAGTGTAGGACTTTTCTTGGACTTCCTTCATCAGCTTGAATTTAACTATACATGTTGTACATCGAATTTTGTGACGAGTTTCAAGAAATGTATTAGATATTGCATATGCAATTGAACACCCTTTCATCTGTTCATGCGCTCATCACGAAAGAGTTGAGTACTACCATCTGTTGAAAAGTCACATATCAAACAAAAGTTAGGGTTGTGCTGCAATTTTCACAGAGCCGTTGACTCGATTCCGTGCCCTGGATGAACTTAGCCATTCTTCCCTTCATAGTCTTCAAATCGGTGCCAATTTTTGAGTAAGAAAAAAGTGCATCTGATACATCAATAGAATTCTGCCAATTATTACATACGCCCAATGTTTTCAATATCCTCTGTTTGGGACTGGCTCTGAATGGTTGTGCCTGGTGAACGTAGAACACAGTTCTTCGGAGACAAATCTCTTCGAATTAAATGTAAGGACAAAGAGACAGAGTGATATGGACGTAAGATAGCATGGTAGAAACTTGGAAAGACTCATTGACTGGACTTCTGATAAGGCGTGGATAGGACTCTTGATAGGGTGTAAGCACTCCCTCCGACGAGGTTTCCGTCAGAGCTTTAATACGGAGATGGAAGCCAGGAATTTGTCCAGTGGAACGCTATTTGTGTACAACGTTCAAATTCCCAACCCATGAGATGAACAGATAAGTGTTGTCGAGAAAATAATGATTAAACATATTGATATATGAAACTCGAGAAAACTTATCTTGATTAGCTGACGCGTGGTTGGTAAATTAGTCGTAGAAGTTCGGCTGACGTTTCGGCGACCCGCCTTCTTCAGAGCCTGGGCGTATGTAGTATTAGTCTAATACTACAGTATATTAGTACTACAGTATACAGTACAGTAATACTACAGTATATACTACAGCATATTAGTATTAGACTAATACTACATACGCCCAGCCTCTGAAGAAGGCGGGTCGCCGAAACGTCAGCCGAACTTCTACGACTAATTTATCAATCTCGCGTCAGCTAATCAAGATAAGTTTTCTCGATTTTCATATAACAATTAATTATGCCGAGGTTCATAGAAAGTCGAACTTTTGAATTGTTGCGATAAAACATACTGAATGGAGAGCAAAAACACGGCCTCAGGCGGGAACCGAACCCGCGTTTCGTCCTATCCTGGGACGCGTGCTCTATTACTACACCAGCGATGCACATTTGCCCGACCACTCATTCTTCATTCACTCATTCATTGCAAGAAAACGAACACCGGATATGATGAAACGCGGGTTCGATTTCCGCCTGGTGGCCACGTTTTTGCTCACCACTCAATTCGCTTTGGTATTTACGAAACATTATGACATTGAGAAAAAGCAGAAAAAATACTAGAGTTTTTGAGTATTAAACATCTTGTCTACAAGAACGCTATTTCTTTATGATAAATCTGATTCCTATGAGATTTGATGGAAATGATAACGGTATATACTTTGATAAGATAAGTCAACACTTAGGAATGTCATATTCTGTACATCTAAAGAGACTCCCGCCGCGAAGAGAATTTAGTACATTGTTCTTAGTAAGACAGGTGAAGAAAAAGTTGAGGATTAATGGAAAGATAATAACATGTATTTGCTAAGATTAGTCAACATGAAGGTATGTCGTATTCTGTACAGAAATCCTCTACGACACTACGAATGGAGTTGTGATCCCTAGGGGATTATTTGAGCAGAACGCTTCATCCTTTGACTTTTCTATCTCTTGAAAAGACACACATTCGTGTCTCGTACATGCATGCAAATGCAGCTCACGCAATCGAAATGCTAAAGCAGCTGGGTGGATTTCGAAACAAGCCGCTGAGCTGATGCGCTATCAATCACCAGTATTTTTGGCTAGCAAAGGGCAACGTTTTTTTTCTTAACTTGGATTAATGAGATAGTAGTACCATGGTGTTCTCGTTTCGTAACTGCAGCTAGCAATCGAAAAAAAAACTAAATACTTTTCATGACAGCAATCTTCTGAGCAGCTTTGCTGTTAGACGAGCTTTCTGAAGAATCTCGGGTCCAACTCCGCGTCTTATCGCGGACGACTCGGCTCTGGAATGAACCATTTCTGTAAATGCTTGTTCAATGTTCAGGACAATCCTCTGTTCGTGTAAGTTTGTTAATCAATGGAAGCGGCTCAGTATGACGACGTATAATGGAAATAACTCCTTACTTTGAATGTTCTCATTCTCCACTTTTCTGATTTTTATCCGTTATATTTCTATAATCATTATTGCAAATGTCTCGCTATCCAGTACTGGTCGTCTAAATGTAGATATCCTTTCGATTCGTTTCGCAATCGCAACGAACTTGCGGAAAATTCAATATGTCAGGCGGCCGTCAAACATCTGGGGCGGCTCATACTAGAGGAAAAAAGCTCCTGGTTCTTCGATGATGGTCCTTTGCCGAATTATAGTGTTTTCTATTTGTAAAAATGCACAAAAAAAAAAACAATATCAGCATTGGCTGTTCTGACGTATTAGCAACTAGTTGGTTTCAGTAGGTTGAATATCCAAAAAATCATCAATTTAAAAGACTCATAAGAGTGACTTCGTCCTATTCTTCTAAAGTTGTACATTGGTCAAAATACTATTTTAAAACAAACGCAAAAAATAACTCAGTGTTCGAAAAAAGAATATCATGGTATGAGACTGAGAAAATCTGATTTGTTGACAAAAATCTTATATTTGAATGGTTTCGGTTAAAGTGATAGATTTCGTGACGGGTTGGAAATTCTCAACGATAGCAGGAGATCTACTTCTGCCTCCTACTCAATGGAGTTAATACATATGGATATGTAATGTCTATCTGAGATCGTAAAAAACGCGAAAAGAATTACAAAGGAGTTTTTGCCGACTGAAAGTTTTAAACCTTAAAAATCGAAACCACTAGAAAATTTCTAACACTAAATGAGCGCTTTTTGTATGAAAACTGCTGAACACTTACAAGTGAGTTTATATCATTCGAAATGGATAGGAATTAGCGATTATTTCGTACTTCCGTAAACTGTGCCACACTCAATAAGCCGATCAATTTATAAGTGGTTATTGTTCAATTTCCGTTCTACGCCGACTATGCAGCCAATAGAATGTTCTTATAATCGACATCGCCTAACCCTCCTCCTCTCCTGACTATGGCAGCGGGAGCGATTGAGAACTACCAACGCTGTGTTCATCGAACTCGCTTGCATTTTATCATTTTCCGAAATCGCTAAAGTATCTTCCAAATTTTCATAGGAGTAGGTGTTTTGATGAACGGTCTAATCCTTGCAGCAATGGTCATCAATTCTCTGGTTTCATTAGGACACTGGATTTGTTCACAACGAAGGTCAAGAAAAAGATCCTCGTCTACATTACAGTGCAAGTTGTCAAGGCCTTAGCGAAGAAGTCTTGCTAAAGGAAATGCAACGGGTCATCGTTTGATAAAATATGAACGCTATTACATACTAAGTGATGACCAGAGTCTGATTGCTTATAGATTCTTACTTTGTGAGTTGTCAGTAAATCCTTGCGATGTGCAGTTGTGCTTCTTGCTGGTGGTGCCCGCGGTGATTTCGATGGTGACGGTAGTATCATTGATGTCGTTCACACGTTCGAATTAATTCAATACTCAGTAGATGTTGATTTTACAAATCTGTGAGGATTTTAACAGTGTTGGCAGATAGAAAAAGATCTTGGTAATGATGTCTGTCTGACGAAGGTGGAAATTGAGTAGGACTTCCCAGGACCGAGTATCGATTAATCTAGGCATTGATCGAATAATTCCATAATTATTTTTTATAACGAAAACGAAGCTGTTAACAGACGATCTAGTAAAAGTAGGACTTTCTGAAAGAAGCATTTACCTTAGAAGTTTGGCACAAATCTAATCAACTGGGAAGGGAATGGTGATTTGGCTAGCATAAAGAAGATTTGAACACTCTGAAATGGGTTTTTACGGCTTCTTTTATCACGCAGTTTACCGTGGCCATGTATATATCTCAATATCTCTGTTACATGCAAGGAATTCAACAAGACTTTTTTTTCTGCTGCTTTTTCGCAATGCTATGGTGTTGTTATCACAGATCTGGGAATGCTGGGTGGAATGCAAAACATATAGTCTATATTGCAGAAGGAAAGGTAACAGAGCGGTGGTCTCGATGCTTTCATCTCCCACTTGAGATCGCGTGTTTTCAGTGAAACTCTACTCTAAAGTTGACAATGAACTAATTTGTAACATGTGAGAACATAGTAAATCGAAAAAGTCTTCTATTAAAAGCCGATCAGTTGTTATCTCCAAAAAAATCTCATTTGATGATTGTTATTGTGGTTGAACCTCCGAACTATGCTTTTTTTTTCTTTTACCTTTTCTTAGTTTTCTCCCAGGTTTCCTGTAAAAAATTCGTAGTCGTATTGTCGTTTCAGTTCTTCTGATATATCAAATCCGTTGAGACTAGATCTTCTAATTGTGCCTGCTTTTCCAGTAAATTGGTGATAACGGTATTGGTGGTGGTGGTGATGCTGGGACGACTGTTGATGGGTTCAGCTCCTCTTCGGGCGACGACCCCATTTGGTCTCATTCATTGTGCACACCTCTTCATATTCAATAGATACGGTGTTGTGGATGTCTATTTGTGTGTGACCGGTGACTAGTTGTGTACAAATCCACAATACATTTACTTTTCGCTATACCTTCATAAAGTTTTCCTCTTGCAGCATCATCAGAGCGGTTTTGTAAATTCTCGCAAAAGTTTTGGTCTTATAGTTCTGCAGATATGTTGAATCCTAAAAAACATTACATCTATCAAGTGCCTGCTAACAATTTTTATTTGGCCGTATGCACATCAATAAGCTAAACAGAGGAGACCACCGACAAAATGGTTAAGCTTCAAACGGGCAACTCGGAGGCTGGCGTAGTAGCGTGTGACAACTCTTTTACTCATGGCAGATACGTTTTTATCGCAGGGGTGAGTCATTCGCGGCTGCTCAATGACTAAAGTAAGTCTAAAACTTGTGAAATAGGGTTTTCTAAAGAGCAGCAAGTTTTTTTTTCAACGTTTCGCTTTGATATTTCCACGAACTATGGAATTGTAGAAGCCTATCAATGCGTTTATTTGCTTTTGTCTGTATTTTATGAAAACTAGTCCCGTTTTCGGCAATCACAGCATTTGCGTTATCCCATTAGAGCTTCCAACAATGTCCTTCCATTTCAATATATTGAAGTCTACATGTCTTTTCTCTCAAACCATTTTTTGTCCTTCAATTTCGAATTTTACAGCTTTTGCCCTATATTGTTCATTGCTTGAATGAGTTATCACAAACGTTAAGCTGAACTTTCTCATTAAGTTCGTCCGACGTTTATACAGATTTCAAAAAAAAAAGAATGTTCAAGGCCTTACCCGAGGTTGGTAGGCGAGGGCCATACACCGATGTTATGGAGGTCTCGCCGTCCTCTTCAGTGACCCACGCCCCGCATTAAGCCCTGCATTGTAGCAAGGAGGGAGTCGTATGTGGTGACGGCATAGTGTACAATGACACTGGTCCATCACCACTTCTCAGTCATGGATCTAGGCTGATAGGACAAAATTGATCCACGGCATCAACTGTTTTTAAAACCTTGCAATAAACATTCAAATTAATTTCATAAAAAAGTATGTTTTGAACTTTTCTTGATATTCCGTACATTTGCGTGTTCTATGTCTGCGTCGCATTAACAATAGAGGCGTTCTTGAGCGCAGTTTGCAAAGTAAACAGCGAAAAGAAGCAAAGAAAAAAAAGAATGTCCAGTTTTATGAGGATTTCATATCTCTTTGAATGTCTTAACGACATCATTACATGACTATTCGAATTTACGAATATACAACACCCGCGACTTTTGTCTACGGTCCTAGATGTGCGTATGGTATATATGTATTACACCATTTTATACATGTTATCGTAGCCCATTATACAGTTAAATTGTTATCAGCGTTTGGAATTGCCTTGCGACATACGTTGTGTGCATTTCACTTTAACACACGCTCTTCGTCTAGCATTTGATGTAAAACCAAGTATCCACTCTACAGGAGAAGCCTTTTTCATTTTCTAGTAATATAAATTTTCATCTCATCCCGAAACAGGTTTCTCAATAATGTTTGTGTCGGTTGTTTTGGCTAATATCACCCTACCACTTTGAATGTAGTCTGTGAGAATGTTTGGAGGCTTTTTAAGATTAGTACGTCAGAGCCATATACGTACGTTTCGGCGGTGTCGCCCGCTTTATTAGTGGCGCACGCCTCACACTCAACCATACTAAATAGCAGGAATGGAGGGACGTTATTAATTGTGATTTTATTATTTTATTTTATTTGCAAGACTCGTCGTCACATTTTTTCTTATTCTGCGGATTCCAGTAGTTCTAGCATTCGATCCGTTCTTCGTCTTCTTGAATGACGCAGAATACTGGTCGAGCATGTCTGCTTGCAATCTCCAGGATAACCTGGCTGTAGCGGGCATTCTTATTGGCTGCCGGAGAGTGTCGGTGGTGGGAGTCGGCTCTGCGCGCGCCGCGACGGGCATTACAACCACTCGGCCACGGCGTCCCCTCTAGTAATGGTGATAGCACGTGACGTTGTGTAAGAATAATTTTTCGAAGCGATGAAGCTGGCGACACGCCGAAACATACGTATGACTCTTATGTACCAATCTTGAAAAGGCTCTAAACATTCTCACAGACTATATTGAATGTCTAGAGCGAGGTTTGAAAACAGTCAATGAAATGAATTCCTAGTGCAATGGCAGCGAGATTGCTATAACGCCGTTATGTGAGCCCAGTAGAGGTGCACTGCAGTGCACACTGTCTTTGGCTGAAGGCTCCCTCCTTGCCAATTTAATCCCTCTACCATTTATGATATCCGGACTTCTTTCGGGGAATAAAGAATGCCGAATACATATACAGGTGGTCATCTTTCCTGGAAGTCATTGTCCAAATCAGATAGGACCACATTCATTCACCACCACAACAGAAATCCAGGTTCATGGCATATTCCGATAAGGACGGCATCTATACGTGTAGAATGGTCTTTGTATGAGTGATATTGAAGCTTAGATGATCTTCCTTTCAGTCATAATGCCGAACAATACTGAGAAGAAGACAACAAACTAGCACTATCTGGTTACATATTTTAAGCCTTCCATTATACCTGGTATGGCACTGCGGGTGCTAGACGTACGTTTCGGCTACTAGGCCAAACCTCATCACTAGCGCATGCCTTTCAGTTCTACCGAACCCTTACTTATAAGGGTATCGACGCCGAACAGCTTACGCTGACACGTTAGGTGAAAAGATCACCTTGTAGTGCAGTGACAACCAAATAACCTGTACTCATTCTTATGCCATCTCGATCAATCGTTATGTGGTCGTGGTGTGACCGCATGCAACATTCGTCACTATCGGTCATACCATTTCCAATCATCGTAGCGCCATAATACCCTAAACAATGTCTTTTATTTAACATCTTATAAGTTCTTGTTATCTCTTCACTACTCCTTGTTTTTTTTAAGAATACATCATTCTGGCATTATTTGCAATTTGCCTCTGTTCTTAGATTGCAACATATATACATCACATTTTAACCAATCGCCTCATGTTTCCTTCCGAATTGTGATTCTTTTATAAATAACTTCTTTCAGTTTGCGTTTTCGTTTCTTGGACTTCAAAACTAACAACGGCTTTTGTTTCCAAGGAAAAAGTTTTGTAAGGTAAGTTTCCCTTGCGTTTTTATTGCAGAATTTTTTTTTACCCCAGCTATGCTATTTCCTGAAACACTGATAAGCGTCATATTGTCTGAATACAACTCTATATATGAGTACATGTTTTTAGGCTAGTAAGATGGATAGTAGAATGAAAACGTTCTTTGTCTTCTTGTCTTTTCTACAATCTTCCTCCTCACCTATTCTAGAGAGGGAAGGGGGACGAGTATCCCATGGTGGCGACAGCTGTTCACCAACCCAACACTTTGGCAAACTCATTGAATTTTTATACTTTAGAGATGGAAACACATCTCGATTAAAATGTATCGCTCTATTGAGAATTGAGTTTGTGCTTGTTTCCTTCTATCAATGTCGACTTTTAGATTAGTCAACATAGCTACGTGTAGCGCACTGGTCTAAGTTGTCTTGCTTGCGCACTGGATCAGTCTCCGAGTAGATCTTACGCGAGAGTTCACCAAGTGTAAATTCCTTTCGGGTTTGATAAATTAATGCTACTGCTTGTTTGTGTGGACTGAAGCATTAGTTTGACAGATCGTTAGGTCATTTTAAATCATTATATAGACAATATATGCGTTCTTTCACCACTACAATGTTTGATGAAATTCAACCCTCTCAGGACCATTTTCGTGGTTTTCTCGTCGAACACAGACTTTTCATTAGACTTGAGTAGTCATTTAATAGCTAATAATATTGTGGTTCTGATGACGTGCTTGACTATTGGAATCTCTATTCTTGTGATCTGTAAGATCTATGAGAAAATTTCGTTTTTTTTCTTTGAAGTTACAGTGTGAATTGCACTCATGTTTGCACGATCTTTCCATGAAACAACAACTTCTCACCGAATTTTCAGTAACTGTTTATTAGGCTTGAAAATGGTGATTTTAGATATGAACTTGTTTTTATATTGAATGGAAAATGTATGTTCCTAGAGCGCTGTAAAAACGGTGACAAAAATTGCGTTTCGCCTTCGGAGTGCTTTGCGTACCCTGCTATCATTTATCCATGGCTTCACAATAGAGTTATAATAATCGTTCGATAGTTCAAGAAATTTAGTTCTTGTGAACTAAATTTTTTGAACTGATCTTTTAGTGCGCTGGAGCAAGAGACTTAAGATCGCGTTTTACACTCGGAGTGAACAGCCCGTTGCTTGAACTTCGCAGTGGGTGTATTGGTAATTGTATAGTGAAAATCGTACGCTGGAGACAATTTATGATCGGAGAATCGAGATTTCCTGAAGGCCTCTAATAAAAATATGTTTTAGTGAAAGGGAACGTTTACGTGTCATAAAAATTTCCACTTTTGAAGACGAAGGCCACTTCAATGGCGAAACGACGCATCTCAGTGTCTTACTTCTTATTTTTGACAATACGCAATGGTTCAATTCAGAAACGGTTTCCTCCAATGTATGACTTTTTCAAGAATCTTATACAGTGTGGCTTTTGGTACGCAGTCGGAATAAGATTTCATAGAGCCCGCAATCATCAATTCGTCGAGCACTTCCTTGGAGAATTTGCATATTCCTGACCCAAATATTGCAAATTCTTCACTAATGTTGTTAATCTCTTGCCTAAAATATTTAATCAGCAAATAATAGTTTATACAATGAGCATCGATCACTAGCAGTTAACTTTGAATATCAGTTCTGGTCAACAGTTACCCGCGTTGCATAGAAATTCGCTTGTTACACTCAACAGTTCATGATTTCTGGGTTAGTAAACATCACCTGTATCACCTGTATCACCTGTCGTCCCGTTGATCGTCGAGTGACTCGAGCGGGTACCAGCAACTCTTCCATTTTTCCCTATCGCGTGCAAGAGTAGCCCAGTGGGACCTCCTTGCTCTAGGAATTCGCTGAGCATCATATCTTTCTTCCATCGCTTTCGTGAAGAAATCGGACCAACGTGTCAGTGGTCTTCCTTTAGAGCGCTTGACGTCCCGAGGAATCCAGTCGGTAACGGCTCTCGTCCATCGGTTGTCGTTGAAGCGCATCACGTGTGCGGCCCACCTTATTTTCGATATCCTGGCGTGTAGTAACAGTAACAAATAGTAAACATCAAGCCCTATAAAATCAGTCCTCGCTCATTATTGTCTTCAGTATTATACGACATGATTTTTCGGCTTAAATTTTACAACTTGTTAAAAACCAAAACGCCTATGAACACATTCCCGATGAACAGTATTGAAACAAGGTAAACAAAGATATTGCTTAGTTCGACTACACTCGTGCTTACTCGTTTAGTTTTGCTTCAAGCATGAGCAGTACTTACACGTAATACCCTTTTTTCTGTAAGATCCAACACAACATCCACAACGTCGTAAAGTGACTTTCAGAATGCGTCTGGGTGTTGGCTGCGGAGCGACATGATGTTTTATCTGAGGTGAACTTCCAACTTGAAGTCTGTGAACGAAATTTTTCATGTAGTCTTCGTAGATCTTTCACGCCTCATTAGGCGCATATGTGTCATCAGGTGGAAGAAAGGAGGATGTACTCGAAGTGCGAAATTGAATATTGCGAAGCAATATCGCAACGAAATGTACTTCTATTTACATGTCTTCCTGATGTACGAGCAAGATAAGCAGCAATGTGAATACCACAGGAACTTGTGCTTGTTGTAGCTATGCACGACCTCAAATTTCCTCGCCGTTGGATTGATGGTGGGACCGTGCGGCGTGGAAATTATCACACCTTCTCCCTTTCTTTCCGTCTGAGCACCATTGCGCCTTTATTATTTTGTACGGCCATTGTGTGCTCCTTTCTAAGTTGGTGTTGCATGAATTCATTAGGTAATCCTTGCCTATTACTTGTGCGCGTCTAGATCAAGTGCGTTTTTCTCTGAAACAGGCCCTGGGCAAGTTCAACACTAGTATACCAACTAATGATGTAGAGGTGTCGGCATCATCTAGTAAGCCATACATTGGGTCCATCATAATCCAGTCTGAAATTCGGCCGGTGCGCATAGAAGTTGTGCCTGTACCTGCGTATGGGAACGTCTTGTGCGTGTATCCTTCTGAAGTGAATAGTTTGAACATTTTATCTCGTATCTGTGCCTTTTGCTGCCACATCAATCACGTCAAAATCAAAAAATTTTCGAGACATAGGAAAATTTTCTAAATGACAAAAAGCGAGCCTTTTGGAGCGGCAACTGAAATCTCTGCGCGAGCGCCATCAGACAAGCACAATTTTCGTTATTCATCCAGAAATATATATTCTGTCGCAAGAAAATGTTCAAATTAATCTCATTGATTTAATTCAACACGATTACCTCCACATGCTCGTATGATTTTAATGCATGTATATGTTTTATGTGCGAAGAAAACTCTGAGGGCGAAACTTAATTTTTTTGTTTTCACAATACCCTGTAGAAACTCTTTGCAACAAGAAACTAGTTTTAGAATTGCCATTAGTTAATGCTACGAAGCGGTTGCTTAACTTTGGATTTAAAGGTATTAGACCATAACCGAGCGAACAAAGAAAGTCGAATTTGTAATACAACTTTGTTTTCGCTGTTACAGTGCACTAAATTTTTTTCAAAAACCATCTAAGGAATTGTAATTATCAAAATTTGAGCTACCTAATGAATACTTATAGTTTAGAGAAAAGGCTTTCTCCACCGAAGAAAGTTTGGTCCCAAAAGGGTTTTTTACGTTTCATTATCAATGACCTGGCATCGCATGCACTGGGCAACATCTTTTTTGACAAGATATTCATCGTTTTCCGGTTTCCAATCATTATCATAATTTTTGAGTATTATATCTAATAAAATTTATCAGAAAACTGATGCATTTATGCCATTCTTTTTCTGTGCAAGTTATTACGATTGAATAATGCCAATATCGTTGTGATTGCATAATAAATGATAAAATTTGATAAGGATATAGTAAGTTTTGAGCTATTAGGTCTAGAGCTATACAAGTACCTATTTCGTATTATTGGGACTCATCAGTAGCACCGACTATTTAAGCTACGTAATAATAATTAAATAATAATGAAGACGAGCTCGACTTCCGGTCACCACAATGTCAGGTAATTCCATCATCTGACTTGGTGTGGTTTATTACTCGGCGTCGATATTCTTTATAGAGAGATTATTTAACCTCAGGGTATCGCCTGAACCGAGGGAGGGCGCTAATGATGAGTCCCAATAGAACGAAACAGGCACCTGTATAGCACTAGACCTAACAATTCAAAACGTCATATCTTTACAGATAATATCTTTGCAATTATCCGAAATGGATCAAGAATTTTATGTTCAGCAGCTTTGTATTCCTCTGCGAAGGTAGTAACTTCTTCTCGAAATCTGCTCGTCATGTGGCTGTATGCTATGCGCGCTTAGCAGGACACAAGTAGTTTGCTTCTTTCGCCAATGTATTCGTTCTGCACGCTTTACAAGAGATTAGGTAACTATATCTGAACTCATGCAGACACCGTCTCTGCCGTTTGGACATATGAAATTCTGCGTTGTGCATAGACAGTTGTACAGATGACGAACTAGCTGCTGCCTCAGACTATTCTGTAGTATTCCAATCATTGTTACCGATTCCAAACAAAACAGGTGTTTTTACAAGACGCCGATCGAAAGCGCACGCTTCGCAATATCGGTATCAATGACTGAAATACAACTAAATACTGTAAGATGCCAGGTAGTTCGCAATCGCTTATACAACCGTCTAAACACAGCGAATAGCTGCATGATGTTCCCTCATGGTAGAGACGGTGATTGCGTGAGTTCGAGTAAAGTTTAAATGATCTCTTGTAAGGCGTACAGGAAAAAATTCATTGGCGAGACGTGTAGATTACTCTACGTCCGTATATACGAACATCTAGTTGGCAGCCTAAAAATTGAGTCAAATGCCTCCAGTGGGCTCACATAAGACATACAGACACAACGGAGATGATTTTGACGAAGAAAAGACCATACTCATGCACAAATTTCAAGAACTTTGTGCCTAAATTCTTGAAACATTCTGGATAAATCCCATGAATTTAAACATGAGCCGCAAGAAGGAATGCCTCATTATTACGTGAAATTTTACATGTATACTGGAATGACATTCGATGTGATAGCAATCTCTGTAAACTCTTTAAAGTTGTTCTACAAGTGGAATACTCAGTGAAAAACAAGGCTAAGTGATCAGTATGTGGAGAAACTGTTTTGTTCCAAGTCTGATCAACATCATGGTCTCGTGATTTTTCCGTTGAAGTTTTGGATGTATTTAGCTGATTAGTTTGCAGTCAGTTTGACCAATTCAGGTTTTGAAAAAGCTAAGTCCGTTGAAATGTTGGATGTCAAAATCAATCTTATAATAACAATCTCTCTTTTGCTTATCAAGGGAAACAGTGGTTCATCTATCTTGGAGTGATCTGGCCTATAAAATAACCATAGGAACGGTCCTTTTCTGTTAGATTAGAACAAATGAAGAGCGACCTCTTTCACTGGACAAAGACTTCTCTTTGCACTTTTAGTATTCATTCGAAAGCTTGAATCTCTGGCTACTTCGCTACGTAAACGCTCTTCAAAAGAGCCTTTCATAACACTGTAGCAAAAAAACATTTGTGTTTCACACGCATAATTCTTGCGAGACAGAAATCTTTCTTCAGTTAAAAAAAAGCCAGTCTGTAGAGTAAGTTTTAGTTATTTTCTGAAAAGATCGTTTCACCACAGTGTAGGAGAGAGAATAGGATTAAGTTTCACATACGCGGCGCATTTCTTGTCGCTTAATGTATGTGCTGAGTGTGTGTTGGTCGTGAATCGATACGACGACCAATCGATCGCGCTGACGCGGCTCACGTGTGGATTGCAAGTATTGTTATTTCAATTTTTATTTTTCTTCGTTTTGAGAGAAGCCTTATATGAGACGTATGACTTTGACACTACAAAATTTCCTCTACCCGTTCATATACTTTTCGTGCTTTCAGCGAACTGATAATGATAGCGCGCAACGGGAGTAAGACATGATTTATCTCAAATGATACAGCGTTATGAAGACAATTTTCCACAAAACGAGCACAAAGCGCAGTAGCAATAGATTTAAGCTTTTGAATGATAACTAACACTCTTATGAAAAGTTCTTGTCCAGTGAAAGGGGTCGTTTCTGCATTTGTTACAGCCCAACAAAAAAGCCAAAGAACCCTGTCGATCTATCAAGTCGGTATTTTTATTTGCCTTCTGAAACAAGTCTGGTATCAGTTTTCTAACCTCAAAATAATGGGTAAGCCAAGTTTGTTTGAGACGTGTAGTTAAGCCACCGAACATTTTTGTATTGCCGGGCCTCTATTACCACTATGCTTGGTACACCTAAGATGTTAATTATTAACAATAGTGGTGTTGCAATCATTATGATGCCTGTCTAACTCATCACCTGTCATTTTTCTCGTCTTCACGGCCTTCAAATTTTTTTGCGGGACGCTTGACACGGTTAATGACCGTTTATCGGCAATCGACTGCTGTCCATCTGTCGTTTATGCCACGCTACTCCCGTTGAGAAGATGAAAAAAAAATATGAGATTTCATAAGCAACAGTTACTTTCATTGTTTCCTCTTTCGTTTTCTTCTCTTTACTATGTTACAACTCACTTCGTTTGATGTTTTTATTACTAAAGCCCTTCCATTTAGATAAATTATTATGTTTTATGAAGTCTTGCTTCCTGTATTCCAAAATCTGTGTCATGTTATAATATCAAACTGAATCTCCAAAGTTGATGGTTCGCAGTGTCTTGTCGCTTTCAAACTTAATGGAAATGATTAGACACGAGCGATTATCAGAACTAGTAGAAAAACATTTCTGTATGAGCTAAGTGCCCGAGCGATTCGTCTCCAGAGACTCTTCACAAGAGATTCTGGTGCACCTTGTTCAGAGTAGCTACAATAGCTGTCCTTTTTAGGGTTGAACAGAGAAGTGACACCTCACGACTGATTTTTTCCGAGATCACGGTAATTTTCTGCTAATCTTCCTCATGTGTGAGATTCCAAGTGAAAGTTCAACATCCACACAGAAATAAACCACCTGGTATTGCTCTACTTTTTAAAGACAACAAGGCCCATCCACTAGACATTATTAGTCGATAATTTTTGGTATGGTGAACCTTTGTATTATACCGGTGTCAATTTTGGATTTTTCTAAAAATTTTTCCTTCCAAATTGGTTCTTTCGGTTTATGATGTTTTCGAAGATGAATAGGCTACTGTATCAATATTATTCCCAGTGCTTAGCTAACTCTTTGGGTACAAGCCTATACTAATCGTTTTTTATCACTTTTCGCTGCAGTGTCTTTTCTCCAATGATTTGTTAATGTGACTTCTTGTCTGGGTCAAAATGGTAATGAGGTGCTTGCAAATGAACAGGAATAAGTGTATAAAATAAAATTGAATTTTTTCCATTCTGACTGACTTTCTGGTTTCCTTTTATCATTGTTTTTCTCTGTAAGCAGAACGCGAGGTTGTTATAACACGATTTGTTTGAACAGGAAACGTTTCGGCGGTTTCTCCTTCTTCAGATCCTGGAAAGATCAGGTTGTCTACAACACAGTCAGCCAAACACCTCCATCACATCATCGAAAAAGTCACAAACTAAGATTTCAATTGCTCCAGGAGCACAACAACTTTTCACATGCTCACCGCTTTTCATGTGTCTTCCTTTGATGTCCAAATGGAGGCGAACCGTACAGGGTTCACATGAACTACGAGTTCACTTATCACATCAAATAACAGTCTTGTGCACTGTGTCATGTCGCGCGTGATTACCAAACGTTCCTCCCTGCGATTTATATGTCCAATTGTGGCAATTGTTCATTATTCTTCAAGAATCTTTCGCGTTGAGGTTCCATGCTCTTATTCGAGGATCGTGACTTCTACTTCAAAATCCTCCCCGTTATGTCTCTGTTCTATGCGTGCTTAGTGATACCTTGATTTACTTTTGATGTTATCAACTAGGTATTTTCTTATAAAGACACAAGTGGTCTACCTGTTTCTCCCGTGTATTTTTCTCCATACGCTTCGAAAGAGATTAGGTAAACGGTACATGTACTTTTGCAATCGCCGTACTTACTGTTAGAGCATATGCAGTCTTGCGTACCACATGGACTGTTATATAGGCGGCTGCAAACTTGCTGGCGTTTCAGAGTATTCAGTGGTTTTCAATCATTTTTATCGATTCTCTAAGTTTACCTTCAACACACTGTTTTATAATTATACTTATCGCATCTGAAAATTCTGATCTTTCTATCAATCTGTGTTCTTCTCTTTCTCAATAAGTGCTAGTTTGGAGCGGGGTAACGTAGTGGCTAAAGATGTGGTGTATGGGAAAGTAAAGTGATAAACCAGGCGCTTGTTCAGTCCTTCTCTCCCAATGCTCTCCTGCAACCTGCTAACGCTCTAAGGAACCTCGGCTATCTCAAGGATTGCAAAAAAAGTCGTTTCGACCAGCAACGTACGACATTCATTGAAAGAGACGGAATCCTCAAACAGCAGCCGGAGCAACGCGTGAACTCTGGAAAGCCTTTGTGGAGAATGAATGCGAGAAAACAAATCGAATGCAAGGATTAGGATTCGCATAAAAAGATGTAATGACGGTCACTGTAGGAAAATTGATTTTTCTATCAGTTATTTCTGTTTTTATTTTTGAATGGCTTCGAAACGTGACTTCGCCTTAGGATAAGATGTACAATTATCTTTGATCTCCAGCTTTTCCTTGAGCCGTTCCCTGTGTTCACAGTCTTTTGATAGGTTTATAATAAACTTGAAGTAACTAATTGGCTTTGACTGCTATCTATTGCTACCGCCTAGTAAAACGCAATATTGTTAAAGTTGCAATAAAGTTGTCATGCTCGCATCTTCCTGGTTTCATCAGGAGCCTGACGAATTTAACCTTCCATCATCGCTGAATCGATGATTATTTGACAGAAATTTCTCATCGAATGAAGAAACATTCATTTTTAGCAGTAGATGAGACAACAATTTGAGAAACTAAATACAATCTGACAAATTTAACCCAGCACAAAATCATAAATATGAACTGACGTAAAATTTTTGCTCATACCTTCTGATGATTTTGTTGATTTCTAGACAGGAACTAAATTCACCAATTTTGTGGTTAAAAGTACTTGAATGTTCTACTGGTTTCAGAATGTCTCACGCATGTGCTTATTACTGAGCTGAGTGTCCACGATATTTCGTAATCATAATGTTCACTATGCGCAACGGATATCTTGTTCCATTACCACTGGCTTGTCGTCACGCCCACATTCCGCAGTAGCGCTTCGTCTTGTTCAAAGGTTTGTCGCTCTCGATACTTCCCAAAAAACCGTAACATCACGCCGGCAGTTAGCCGTTGTTGTTTTGATTACTGCTGCTTGGTCAGTTTGACTGTGTGAATAATCAAATCAACACGGGTGGCTTTATCACAACGTTTCAACGTTCCGTTGAAATATTGATTATGGGGAGAAGAACTTGGAGTAGACTTTCCTACTGGATTCTTCTCGCACATTATCTCAATCCATGACTTTGTTATCTTTCTAGAAATATCACAAATTCTCATTTAAGTTTGTCCGGTGCTTTTCTGCTATCGAAAGGATTCTTTGAAGCCCACTTTTTGTTATACAGAGTCTTCCCACTGGACTCATAGTAATCATTCGTAAGGTTAAATACCGATGGTTTCAAAAATGTGCTTGTTTTTTGAGAAGGCCTTCTTACAGCGCCTTAGCAGCAAAAATAAACTTCTCTTTCACACGCGTCGCGCATCATAGAGCTCTGTGCTGCGAAGAATACGCGTGTGTGGAACGTAATTTTATTTTCTGTGCTACGGCGCACTGAAAAGGTTTTCTAGAAAAGAAACGCAGTTTGAATTGTCGAGATACTCTATCGGTTGATTACTAAGAGTCTACGAGAAGAACCCTGTAGTGCGAAAATACATGCGATGATGCGCGCCGTGTGTGAAACGCAATCTTATTTCAGTGCTACGGCACTGTAAGAGGGCCTGAACAAAAAATAAGCACAGTTTTGAAATCTCTGAGATTTGAGTCATTGAATGACCACTGAAATTTTAACGAAATTGTCCAGGAAAAAGACTTCAAAGAATCTTCTTCTGTGGCAACAGAAAGTTGCTGTTTCTCTTCATGTGAGAAGTCTTGCGCCGGAAATTTGTTTTCTGTAAACAAATTCCATTAGTATGTAGGTGTTTCACCTTTTAGAGGCAATAATTAGGTATTGTTTGCTTAGATGTTGAACCCTTAGGAATGTGTCGAAAACTGAAAAAATTCAATATAAAACTTGTTGTTTGAGCAAACAGTTATATTGAATATGACCCACGGAGGATTGATGCGCTCCTATATGCCTAGATTGTCGACTTTCCGAGTACATAGGTCTTTGCATATGAGTTTATCTATTAGGTCTTCTTGTAGTTTTGACACCAGAACAATAAACACCAAATTTATCAACCAGGAGTGAATGGCTTAAAACATTATTCAAATGTGCTCCATCAGTGATAGAACAAAGTTTCTAACACAAATCTCATATGTAGAACCTAGAAATTTCTACGAAACGGAGAAAAAATTTTTGGTATAAACAACGAAGACACACGCAGTTGTTTGAGCTTAGTGTGAAACTCACCGCTCCTTCAGCGCATTAAAGAAGCCTTTTTGAAAACCAACTAAGGTATTGTAATCGCCGAGATTCAGTCTACCAAATATAATCGTTAACAGTCTGAAGAAAAGGCGAAGAGCCCTCGTCCTTGAAGGATTGAAACGTGTGTCTTTTTGACGGAATGCTATTGAGTTATCAAAGATCTGAAGGAGAACCGTTACCTGTTTGGTGCTGCTGAAGGTAAAATAGCCATCGTAGTTACACGCGAATTTTTCACTTCCAAAACAAATACTTCAAATAGTATTGTCAGACAATTTTCATCACTTATGGAGTAAACTTGGTGTTTATTGTTCTAGTGCCAAAACTTATGAGAAGACCTAATAGTTCATTCATAGATTTTAGTCTTTTTTGAATTTCATATTAATTGCGGTCTTTGCTATATCAATATCGTGAGTATCGTCCATTTCTATCTCACCAGTATTTCTCGTCGTTCGTCTCTGTAAAACTTAATCTTGGTGGTAGATTGAATTTCATCGTGTTTTTGATTTTTTTTTGCCGTATTAGATTAAATAATTAAGAATGAAGGTGGAGGTGTCTACGTGTTCAAATCGGAATTTTCCTCTGCTTTCTTTTGATAAAACAACTTATAGGCACTCAAAATTGGATACGTATAGTGTTTTGAGCAAACTTAATTCGAGAATGCTGAATGATATGTAAAACGTGAAACCTCAGCGGTAGTTGAACTCGTGTACACACATATCGAGGGCGCGTGCTACTAGTACACTACCTTTGCTCTGCTCTCATCCTCTTTCTACAACATAAAGCATTGGATTGAGTTTGAAACTACAATTTAATTACTTGTGACTTCATGATTATGAAAACTGTCACTCATGAAATATTAGTCATGGAGCTCCATGCGAGACTTTCTTTTCTTTTAGTTTTGCCCTCTTAAGATTATCACCATAGTGTTTTATAAGCGTCAGCAGATTATGTTTCTTTCTTTTTGTCCTAATCAAAAGATTTGAACTATTTGTGCAGAATATTATATTCTAGTTGTATTTTTATTTACTAACACTATCCTTTACTTTACCCTCTCACTTTATCACTTTATTTCATCACTATCACATTTTTTATACATACACCCACACGGTTTCTTTCTTCCAGTGATTTTATTCGTCCTTATCGGCGTTCAATATTTCCAATTCGATACAGATCACAAAAGTAAGTCTCGCTCAATTCGGTGACCGAAAGAATCTCGCTGACAAAGTTGAAAACTTTTTTTTTCAAAATGCTTTCCGGAACTTCCGCCTTTCATTATTTTTCCATTAGGTTTCAGTGTGTTATGGATTATCTTGTCAACCGCTTTTCACTTTTTTCCACTGCGATTCAGTGCGTTTCTTGTGTTGTGTTCTTGTCAACTAATCTTGACGTTGATGAGTACTTTCACTTAAAAAGCGGCTTCTTTTCTATTATTTGGGATGGATTTTTAAAGGAAAATTTTTCGCTAGACGAAGACTTTCCATCAAACTTTAAGCAGTCATTTGAAAGTTAAATCCCGGTGCACTCCCAAATGCACTTGCTTTCCAAAAAAGCCTCTTAACAGCCATGTGTCATTCAAAATAAAATTGTTCCTCACGCGCCGCATACTTTTATTATTATCGTGTTTATATTTCACTGGACAAAATTTTTCTGAAACCTACTATCAATCATAAAATATCATATTTCAGGGAATTCAGATATAGTAGTTTTATAGTAAAGTTTCTTACATTGTTGTAGTGAAAAAATTAATGTTTGTTTCACACGCGTCGCGCATTATCGTGCGGATTTTCGTCATATATTTGAAAATTTTTTCTTAACTTTGCGAATATTACTACTTTCTTCGTACTGGAATTGTAGAAAAAACTTTGTTGTATCGTTTTATGATTAGGCCTTTCATTTTAATTATGATAATGTCGTGTGAAATTGCGTTTGAGCCTAAGCCCAGAAAGTGCATGAACTTGTAAAGGAAATCTTCGGGTTTCACAGTCATATTTCATCTAGATTTTTTTATCGAAGTGCACAAAATCTTTCATTCAATAACAATCGCACTCCAAATGAAAATCGCGCCAGCACGATCTTTTGATCGCGCTATTGATCCGCATCTACCGCACACTCAAGCCGACAAGCAATGCATGACATGCTTGAAGCTCATTCTTATCTTTCCTCGTACAGTGCGATAGAACATTCTTTTGAGAAAACAAACGCACTTTCGAAACTGGCAAAACCTATTCTGTTGAATGATCCCTAATAGTTTGTCAAAAAAGCTCTGTCCAATGAATAGTAGGCGTGTGTGAAATGCAATTCCATTTTCTCGGCCACAGTGCTGTAAGGGTAGGTTTTGTGAAAACAAGTAAGCTATCGTAGTTGCCGAAATTTGCGCCATCCAGTTATTATTGATTGCTTTGAAAAAGACCTCTATCCAGCGAAATATAAACGTGATTTCACAAGTTACGTGTGAAACGTAATTTTATCTCTATTAGGTGTACAGAAAGGGCTCGGTCGTTCTTTCCTATTATAATGGTAAGGAAAAAGATAAGCAAATTCTTTTTTTAAGCACATGTCCCCGGACAGGATGAAACGCGGGTTCGATTCTCTCCTGATTCCATGCTTTCGCACACCATTCAGTTCTCTTAGGTGTATTGGCAACATCGCGCCGTTGCGAAAAAATGCAGTCAAAACATTAGAAATTTCGACTATTTTTTTCGTTTGAAAGTGCTTTAAAATGTAATTTATTTACATGTTTTCTTGGATATAAAAAATCTTACATGATGGTTTTCATTAGACCTTGTAGGTGACAACTTTTGTACCCGAAAAAACTTCGCGGAAATTTTACTTTGCTGATTTATGGACCAAAATTTAATGGAATTGCTTTGTTTTGCTCTTCAATTCAATTGCTCAATTGTGCTTTTCTTGCAGCATTTTAATCTACTTGCTGTAAGATGGAGCTTTTATCTACACTTACTCTAAGATGGAGCTGTCGTGGGAACGAATTCGCTTGCTCTCATGCAAGAATGGGGCGTAAGGGGAATACGCTAATGAAGCTTGCGCACAAGATTAATGGAGCCTAGAGCGTGCTCCATATCAAACCAAGTAGAGGCAAGTTTATACCAAAATTTTCTTAAAAAATTGCTCAGTTGAACGATCTCGAGGTCAGGCAGTTTATTTGAAAAAATTATCAAATAACCAAAACGGCCCAAACTTTGCAATTTCGCTGCATGAGAACGCTTCACTTCACGCTGCAAAACCGATCGAAAACGTCGTAAAAGAGCTGAGGTAGAAGATTTAGAAGACTTTACCTTATCCGCCTAACTCTGCTGACATTGCACCGTGAGATTGCCACGTGAAATTACCAAATTCAAATTACAAATCAACGAATAAAAATGGCGTTTTTCATGTACAAAAGTCATCATCTTCAAAATCATGTGAAAATTATCATATAGAATATTTTTACGTGAAAAATATATAGCGTTTTCAACGAACTCTCGAACAAAAGAAATAATTTACGTGCTTTTATGTTCACTATATTATAGCAGGAAAAAAAAGGTGAAGTCATTTGCCTGATGGTTGTTTTTAAAGCCATGAATGTGGTCTGTTATAAACAAACTCATACAGCTCCAAAATACGTCTTTAGCCAGTCCTGTTGGGGGATACCCAACCGGCTACATAGAGAAGGCGCAGTCGTACTATTTATACGTGCCGTCAGTTGGAAATACCACAGAATGGGAAGTGTTGTGCACTTGATTGTTATTGGCTGGTATCGTCAAATATGTCATACCTTTCATTTAGGATGTTTTTTAAGACCACGCTTATCAGGCATAATGAAATTTGGGCGGAGAGGATTGGTTAAAGACGAATAGTACTGCTCAACTGACGAGGCTGCCAACGCCGAAATACGTGTACTGGGCTGTTTTAAGTATGCCTATAACTGACCACATAACACATGCAAAACACATGCATGGCTCAAAAAATAAATATATGACATAGTTGAAATTTGAGCGTGATATAAAGAAAAGTTTGGAACGAAAGGTGGGGTCATTAATGTGCGCCTAATATTGCTACAGCGTTTTTAGGAACACTTTGAGAAGCACATGATAGTTTAAAAAAAAATCATTGTTCGGCGAAAAAAGTTCCTTCACAAAAACCCCATCCGATAACGGAATTGTACCCAAATCTTCTCTTCTTGCTATAAGAAAGGATAAAAAAGCCTGATCTAAATAAACAGTCTTGTCCTGCGGAAAATACGAGCGATAACGCGGGGAAAAAGCGAAAAGCGTACAACGCGTGTGAAACACGTTTTTATTTTTAGTCTACAGCAGTGTAAAAAGGTCTTTAAAAGAGTGCATATAGCAGTAGCCCGATATTTGAGCTTTCGAAATGAGCGTTTACTGAAAGTTAATAGAAAGTTTTTGTCTAGCAATAATCCTCCTTCAAAAATCTATGCCAAATAACAGAAAAGAGTTGAAGAAACTTTCATTACAAGTTTATCTTTTTTTTCTCAAAAGTTTTGTAATTTTCTGTGTGAAGATTCTCGGTCAGTCTACTACGAAGTGATGTAGGGCATTACGATTCTGACCTACAAGGACTTCTTAACCCTTCTACACACTTCTTAAATTGACGGGATATTGGATCGGAGAATCGGAGCACCGAAATCATTCTATATTTCCCGTGGGACCCAAGAAAGATGGGGGTCTATAGGGTTTTTTTGAGATGGTGGTTTTATGCTCAGATCCTCGAGAGAAAAGAATGGAAAAAATTACAGGGGAGAATAAGGCAGCTTTCAAAGGGCGAAATTTTGAGGATGGCTTGATCTAAGTAGGCCAAAATTGGTACGCATGCTCGTGAAAGCATTAAAATCAGACTGAACGCGACTCTTGTCTACTGAAGTGCTAATGGATGCAGCGTATAGTCTAAGAGCTAGTTTTTGGTGTGCGGAACTGCCTCATCCTATACGAATATAGGTTGTTTCATTCATGTATGAATCCCGGAAGTGATGTACTGTGTCATTATAGTCTATATGTGCTTTCTAATGGACCCGGCTGCGATCTATAGCGAAGTTTTATCATGTAGTTTTTCGGGTTGAAGATCAGTTCTGCAATTTCACCTGGAATTCCAGATAAGAACAGGCCAACCACGCTTTTGAGGTGAATGATTGCTTATGTAGGTCTACTCCACGGGTGATGCACTTTATTCACCCTCCTCGGCAAATTCGATACCAGTTTCTGCTACAATTAATGGACGGAAATTTTGTTTGAGTCTTCTGACTTCTCTCTTCCTTTTATCATGTTTCAAAGACTACATAATGTGAGATGCTTTAGTTAACGAACTTAACGAACTTTCAAACGTCTTTTCTGGTTATTTCGTAACGTTCAATTCCTCGAATGGTAAGGTGTCTTCAGATGGTTCCAGAACAGCTCAGAAGACATGGAAATTGAGTAATTCCGTAGAAACTACATATACCGTTATCATATCAGTTCCACTAGACGCGGCGTACCGTTAAAGGAACACCACATTACTGGTCCGAAATGGATTGAACCAGTCAGTGTTCCTCACTAACCTGATTATATCGTTTTCGAAACGACATTATGCTCTTATCAAACTCGAAATGACACTTGAATTAAGACGTTAATCACTCCATAGGAGGCGTTCACTACTGACATCATTTGCTAGAAGTATTGAAGAATAAGGACATATGGAACTATTTTTATTCAATCCGCTTTAGCAGTAGAAAGATTTCATAGGTACAACCAGTAATGTAGAGTGGTGTGCTAAATTTCCGTGTCAGGAGGTACTGGATCCCACACCTCGCTCTATCCGAGAGCGCGTGCTTTACTCCGTTAAACTACTGACGCCCATTTTACACACCACTCTTTCTACGATACAGCGCATCTATCACAGCACGCGCTCCCTGATAGAATGAGGTACGCGTTCTAGTCCCGCCTGACACGAAAATTTTACAAATCGCTCTACATTAGTGAATAAGGACATGGCGAAAAAATTGTGTACTTTAGCAAAAAAATGTCTACATTGCTGATTTGATGACTTGACGACATCAGTGAGATTGGAGAGGTCAAACGAAACAGTGAATAAACGATTGAGTATTGTTTTGGTCTTTCATTTCACTGTGAACAACACTGAAGACCGACAGCTAATAATAATACTGAGGTAACTAGCTGACTCATCTTCAAATATCATTCAGATTTTGGCACCTCTCGCTTCGTTGTCTTCTAGCCGTCCAAAGGGAAGTGAATGCATTGGTTTATTGGCACAGCTTCAGTTCCAGCTTGGGAGTCTGAAGTTTACTGCCACTTTTGATGCAGCTATCTTAAAAACCTTACAAAAGCAGCAAACCGCCCCATGTCTTAATGTTTTCTGTCGCGGCCGTTACGACTGTGTTGGAATCGGCTCTGAAGTTGATCTTGTTCATTTGTGGCCATTAGTTCTAATTCATTATATGACTGACCGATCAGTCTTTCGATATTTCCATTTTGAGGCGTTTTTAAGTAGGGTTCAATGACGAGAGCGATAATTTGGTCAGTGTTAACGCCGACAGCTCAAAGTTCGTCTCCCGAGGAACTTTGACAAGGCTGAAATACTTCCTACGTCGGATATTCAAAGTCTATACTTTGCTTCATATACTAGGTTGAGGAAAAAGTTGCTCAATACCCGCGAATAATTCAAATATCATGTTCGTTTCTCACAGTATCGGTTAATGTAAATTCATAGGAATACCTCAGAAATATTTACAGAAGATATTCCTACGACAACGCTAGTTATGGCGATGAAGGAAGAGTACCCGGCATTGATTCGTCGAAAGCGCGCGCTGTTTCAACTAAACAATGCCAAACCTTAGACCGACGAAAAAGTCTTGTAAATTGGAGGGAGTCGAGGTTTTGCCGCACCCAACCTACAGTCCAGGTGCTGCGCCGTCCGATTATGGTCCGATTTCCATTCGGTGAGACATTTCCTACATGAACGCCGATTCTATACATTTGATCAAATTGGGGAGGCATGTCAAGAGTTTTTTGATTCTAAGCTTAAGGAATAGTATTACGAGCGGATGTGGAAGTTTGCAGATCCGTGATTTTTTTTACTACAGCAAACACGAGTTTTTCGATACAAGTTCATTTTGTACAAAGTGATAAAATAGAGATCGCATGCGTGGCTAACGTTTCGGCACTCTTGCCTTCCTCAGAGCCCGACCGTTTTGTTGTTTTAATATCCTCTAAATATGCAGACCAGCCACACTGAGTCTTACATGGACCAGGTGTTTGGAGTTTGCAGATCGTTGACAGAAGATCGTGGACATCTATGGTCTCTATTCTGAAAAATGAATTATTGTTGCTCTTAATTGAATTTATGTATAAACTTTGAATTTTTAGCCGGTGTTAAGGAACTTTTTCCTCAACTTAATATATTACCTTCGATTATTTATTTCGCTCGCCAAATAGTAGGATTGAGTTCTGGAAAAGTTTTAAATGTTTCGTTTTTATGCGCAAATTAACAAAGAAAATAACAACACTATTCCTCAAAGTATAGATCGTCACTATGAGGTCATGCCGATCCTCGCCGGGCTTCTTATGGATAAAGTCAGACTGGTACAACTTGTTGACAACAGTCCGCCGCCAAACACCAAGCTCTTCATCCAAATCACGAGTGCTCGATAAATGCTCAGCATCCGAAGCGGCTTGCAAGCCACTTTCATCCAAAACAAATGGCCGACCGCTTCGAGATCAAAACTGCTTTTTTAAAATCGCTCAAACCAACTGCTCACAGTCGATTATGTTTCTGTATCGGCACCTTCACCCTCATTGATAGAATCGAAGGCTCTAAGAATCATTAAATGTTTTCTTCAACAATGGCAGACCAAGCAGAAGTAAATACACTGTTCAATAGACATTCCGTTAAAATTAATGAATTAGATAAGTATATACAAAACTAATAATAAAAAATGACACAAATATGTCAAAATATGATACTTTCAGAAATTTGCCAGATCTTTTTGCTCACCCTGATAATTGGACAGTAAACAAGTCAATAGTTGTAATTAGGAAATTATGAACACACTTGACGGTTTATTCGTCTGTTTACTTTTACATTCATCTCTTTATTCTCTCTCTCGGGATTTTTTTATTGATGTACGTAAACAGAAAATCAGTGATAGTAATAATTTTAAAAGTTTATTGTTTTTGCCCAATGTGAAAAATCTATTCCTATTGAATTCGAAAAATCCAGGAAGCCAACACGAAGCTGTTAGAGCTTGATAATCGGAAATTTTCTGCACCTTATTTCTTTACTCATTTTTTTCTCCTTGTTTCCAGAATAAATATTTGAGTTTTCTCTATTTATTTCATATTTCTGCAAATTCTCTTTATATGAGTCCTTCTATCACTATTGTTTTCGATTTTTATCGAAATTTATCAAAAGTGAATGGGTGGCGTGTAGCGTTTGTTTTCTTTTCCTCGTCCAGTGAGATCTTAACTCATATTCAAACTGATATGTAAAATAGTTTTTCTGTTCTTTCATCTATAAAAATCACTAGCACCAGCTAAGCTGAACGCTACGAGATGTCGTTGATGGCGTCGCTGTTCTAAAAGAATGTTGAGTTTACGTCGTCTCATTATCGTTCCCATTTATGATGTCAGTGTGATCGCAATCTCTAAGCTTAACAAGCCATTGATAAATGGGTAAACCACACAACGTTGTTGCAGTGGCTAAATATCCGTTAATTTATATCTACGATATTGAGTGAAGTCAAATGCAAGGTGCATCCATGAGAAACTGATCAGCGTCGAACGCTACAGGATTGATGTTTTATGAAGAGGCCTTGAGTCAGTGCGATTTTACACTTAGCTTGAGGTTAGACGGCTACGGAACGGAGCGAGAGATCGCTCTTTCCGATTTCGAGACCAACCAGTTGTCCGGCTGGCTGCTAATTGACTCACCATCTGGCGACGAGTGGACGTGGTTAGCTTATCTGCGTCCATCGAAGCAGTGATCAACTAGTGGATGCTTTTATGTGTCAACTGGCTTTTTCGTTGTTCCACCACTTCACTCTGTAAATTGGCCGCAGTTATTCTATCCAAAATTCGGAGGCTATCCACTTTTATCGAAAGAAAAAATTTCCGTTTATTTGAGCATAGACATGGCATCTAACATTGCATTGAATATCATGTCATATCTTAGAACCCGCCCATCCTGTTTTTCGTTCGGGAAATGTTTGTTGTCAATTGAGTGAATGGTTTTTTTTAAATTGTGTTCTACTTTTGAGTGATATCATTATCAAATATTGGCTACACTTTTTACATCCATCTTTTCTAAGTACTTCTTTTCTTCTCAAAATCAAGCAGTTCATTCATTGAAAGTTGTAGCTTGTGTACAGCTAGTGAAGTACAGACGATTATAAGCTGCCTCGTCCACATTTTTCTTGTTTGATGTAGCGTAGTGGTAGTGGTCCTTTCACTAACATCGGAGTGACATTATTCCGATCGTGTCTTATGATGCGACGGTCTTTTCCTCTATCCGCGCCCATAAGGAATCCGCGCCTCTATCCCATAAAGAAAACGTATTTTTTCTCTTTCTAGGCGATCTAATTGCTACTCGATAGCATAAGTTTCGAAAATCTGGACGGTGTTTTTTTTTTGACTGGCCCCTATATTTTATTGTAGTAGTAAAAATAAAATTCTAAAACATACTTGATAATTTTTCTCTGAGCAAAGCTTTTCCTTTAAAAAATTCAGCAATTATTCGATGGCACAACTTTCGGCGAATTCAGTAGTTTTTGGTTTTCCAAACATACTTTTTTATTGCTCTGCAACATTGAAATTCAGAGTGCATCTCAAATGCGGCGTGCATGCCTTGCACCGACATGTGGCTGGATTTTGCAAAATTGCCACCAAACCATCGCCATCCACTAATCAATCGATAACTTAAATCTCAAGCATTTTGATGGTGTGCTTGTTTTTCGAAAAGAATCTTCTTAGCGCGCTGTAGCATTGAAAATAATGTTATGTTGTATATTTTAGCACTTTTTGCGGGACACAGCTTTTCTTTCTGACTTTCAATAACCATTTTACGGCACAAATTTCAGCGGTTACTATAATTTGCTCGGTTTTGAAGAAAAACTTCTAGTCTCTTGTTACAGCAATAAGAATATTGAGTTTCCCACTCGGCGCCGCGTCGATCGTCGCAGCGCAGTTCTCATGTGGCGTGCGATGCGCGATCGACATGCCGCCAAGTACGAAAGTCAGTATTCTTCTAGCTACTAATACCTCATATTATTATTTGAGCCAACATGTCATGTGGTCTGTTATTGGGCTCTTGTACAGCCCAATACACGTGTTTCGGCATTGCAGCCTCGTCAGTTGGGCAGGCCCTTCGTCTTTAGCCAATCCTCTCGGGGGCCTCTACTCCCCTTATGTAATAGTAGCCGACGACTAACGATTAGCTATAACAGTACATTGCAAGTTTTACTCAAAAACCAAGCATCATTGAACTCGCTGAAATTTGTGCTAAGGAATGGTTTTTGGAAGTCTGAATGAAAGTTCTGTCCAGCGAAAGATGCTTGAATGTGAAAAAGTTTTAAGTTGAGTTTGTGTCTTAATAAAACACTCGGAACGAAAGATATGAAAAAATTTTCTTTTTTTCAAAATATGGATGGAGATAAGGGAAAAACTACCGGTTCAACAATTAGACAACTATGTTGTTGTAGGTTATCATATTATAAATAGCGAAGATACTTCAAAAGTGATGACGCTGTGTTCGAGCCAGTTCCTGAAAAAAAATTGAAAATGTAATAAAAAGTTTGCTTTAAGTTTGACGACTGAATCATTTTTTATTTAATGGTGGCCAACACTGAATGTTTGTTGAGATTTATTGTGAGAGAATGGTAGAAATCCCAGGACCGACTGTTTATTAACCCTGGCATGCTTCAGTATTTCATATTTTTTCTTTCTTCTTAAGCGGTTCACGAAGTGCTGAATCCAAATTCCATTCACACAATTGAACACCTGACGTTTCGGCAGATCGCCTTCGTCAGAGCCTCAAAAGGTCAAAGTTGTTTACAATCAATCAGTCAAACACTTCCATCACTTCTTTAGAATTGTCAGACCTAGATTTCGATCCCCTCAAGCACAAGGTCAACCTTTAACATACTCACCGCTTTTTATTATATGTCTTCCACTGAATGAACAGGTGAAGAACAACGGAAAAGTAATCACATAGACCAGTAATGCACTATACCCATCAAAACAACAATTTTATATGCTGACATATCACGGGTGATTACGAGGCATTCTTCCCTGCGGTTCATAGCTGGATTGGCCGTGTTTATCCAGAACGCCTCAAGTATCTTTTGTGTTGATGTTTTTTGTTCCTGCTCAAAGATGGTGACCTCTACATCAAACATTCTCGCATGCTTTCGGGCTCTTTGTATACCTAGCGGGGTGTTTTTTCTAGTATGGCGCATGTCAGCTAGGTGTTATTCTTTGCGAGTATAGAGCGGCCTACCCGTTTCGCCAATATATTTACCGTCGTATGCATTGCAGGAGATCAGGTACACTGTGCCTACGCTCATGCAATCACCGTCTCTGCCGTCAGGACATAATTCACAATCCTTCATTATACAGAGACGGTCATATAAGCGGTTACGGACTAGTTGGCGCCTTAGAGTATTCGGTGGTATTTCATTGATAACTACCGAATGCCCTAAACCTACTCTTTCCGACAACGTTTTGAAGCTGTACTAATCTCATTTGAAAAGAACGGTAGATATCGTGTTTGCTTTCATTCCAATTTTCGTTCGAAGACGTGTCGTTTCCTCTAAACCTAAACCTAAGCGGATGGGTTATAACTTCGTATTCATTAGAAATGGCTATTTCCCGAGCCACTTTCAGGGATTTCTAAACATGCTTTTTACTAACGCCTTTTTCGTGTGTGAGGGATGACAGAAGAGGTAGCGAACCAGGATATTCTTCTTACTTGGCTTTCGGTACCACTTCGTAATGTAACCTTTATCGCTAAATTTACTTGAGCGTTCAGAGAAGGAAGACAATTTTCTTTTGGTGTCTCACCACAAAAGGCTATATTACAAAGTGGTACCGAAAGCCAGGTAATAAAAAATTCGACGTTAAATATATTGGCGACGGGTAGGCTGCTCTGTGCTCGCATAGAAGAACACCGAGCTGACACGCACCATACTAGAAAAAAACCCCCCGCTAGGTTTACATAGAGTCCGAAAGCATACCGGAGGATTTGATATAGAGGTCACCATCCTTGAGCAGGAGCAAAAAACATCAGCGCGAAAGATACTTGAGGCGTTCTGGATAAACACGACCAATCCAGCTATGAGCTATGAACCGCAGGGAAGAGTGCGTCGTAATCGCCCCTGCAGTTTATTGAACTGTTGTTTTGATGGGTATAGTGCATTACTGGCCTATGTGATTACCGTTCCGTTGTTCACCGTTCAATCAGTGGAAGACATATAATAAAAAGCGGTGAGTTAGTTAAAGGTTGACTTGTGCTTGATGCGATCGAAATCTAGGGTCTGACATTTTTCTCTGAATAAGTTATGCAATTTGACTGATTGGATTATATACAACTTCGACCTTTCCAGGCTCTGACGAAGGCGACCTGCCGAAACGTTATCTGTTTGTGTGAATAAAGTTTAGATTGAATACCTCGCGCCCCGTTCAGAAAGAAAGAAAAAAAAATAAGAGAATGGTAGGTAAGATTTACAGCTTTATTGAATATTATCAACTTGTAGATAGTATTGCAGTTGTAGTAGAATCTTTTTTGTACCCAATCGAGTACGATTTTCTCCAACGTTATGTTATTAGAAGTAATTCACCTACTAATCATTCATCTCTCCGTGTTCTCTTTTTCTAAGTGGCCCCTTCCCCCCTTTGTTCTTTCTTTGCGGGTCTTTGTTTTTCCCCCTGCTAGAAGTTCTCGAACTCTTTTGTGTTCGATTCTCTTTATCTCTGTATCATTCTTCTAGTAGATTATTACACGATTCTTATACTCATTCTGTTTGCACTTCGATGTTTCCTCTCCCACTATGTATTTTAATATCTCTCTGTCCATTCCTTCTTCCTTACTTCCTCTCCATTTCCTTTTTTTCCGTCTCTCATACTTAACATTCATAAATTAATTTGTGGCGAAATATAAATTTCAGAACATTTAGTATTGTTTGTGCAAAAGCATCCTATTCGTGAAATTTGTGCTCTCTTTTTGTTTTATTTGTCTTTTTCTCATCTTTATCTTTTCTCCCACTCATGTCCTATCTCTCTCTCTCTCTTTTCTATCTTAGAATGATTTGAACATCTCGCTGTCATTGTATAACGTGAATCTTTTGATTGGTTTTTGCTGGCGATATGGCTCGCCAGGAACCCGTTCCTCTATTCAGACGCCAACCACGCTTCATCGTCCTCATCACCTCAACACCATCGCAGCGTCCGCCGCCATCATCTCCTCCTCCACCACCACCACCTCCATCGCCTCCGTCATTCAGCTCTGTTCGCTTCGCTTTTTACTCCTACTACTACCACATGCAGTCACCACCGTATCTTTCGCGGTAGTTGTTATATCATACTTTCTTCCAAACCTCTTATTCTTTCTACTACTTTCCGTTTCTAACAGATTTCTCTGCAATCTGAGAAAAGTATAGTGGTTTGGTCAGTTTGATCGTCATTTATTGAATATAGCTATAAGTGATCATTCCGATGTAAGCCATTATGAATCAAGTCACCTTCAATGTGTTGCGAACCCGATGTTGATCGTTTTTTAAAATTCTACGATTGTGTTCTGATTACAACAATATGCAATACACATATGATAACCACACAAAATGAAATTTATAGATATATACTAGATTTTGTGATAAGTGAACGGGGTGAACGATAACATGGGGCTAATCGGTTCGCTTAGCCCTGTTTATAATGACCGCTGGGAAGGTCACTGCCGTCGCTGCTCAATCCGATAATTACGGCAGGGAATAAGGAATTGAGAGTCTGACCCCGTTCGCAAACTGATTTCCCTAGTTGACGGAAGCTAAGCTATTTACCGGATATCGAAGGATTTCGTCAGTGATATCTAGTGTTCAGATTTTAGTGGCGTCATGAAGTGCCACTTAATCGGATTCCGATGTGATGGTTACGAGCATTCCATTCAATGTGTACGTGTATTTCAGCAATCAAGCGGTACGAACACCACTGACTCGTCGCCGGATCCTGGAACGCGGAAAGTTGCTAAACAGCTTTGATTTGCTGATTCGCCGAACGCGTATGTGTTGAAAACCATTAATTATTCTGTGTTCTTCTATGTTTTTCATTCGATTTATGATGGTAGTGTTGATAACGAATTGAAGAAATTTGAAGGAAAAGCAGTAAATCCCAGGATTAACTATCTATTAACCTCGACATAGTTCGATGACTAGATTCTTCTGCTAAGTCGTTTCGAGGCGCTAATGATATTATTTATTGAATATTGGTGAAGCAATACAACAATACTGCTAGTATAGGGCATGAATATTACAGTAATCGTAGTGGCTAACGTTTTTTAAAGAAAAGTTTCACTTCAGCATATGCTTCTGGTGACACTAGGGAGTTACTTTGGCTAAAGGCTAAATGTGTCTTTAACACATGAATTTTTTACTATCGTCTCTTTGTGAATGGAGGTATAGAACTGCCTTTGCATCAAATTGTGATATGCAACAAAGTTCTTCGCTTAACCAATACGATCTCACATTTTAAGAGGTACTATGGCATCTTCATCTGAAAGTCCAGTTATTGGTCAACCTATGAAATCACCTCCTTTCTCACCCGGGTAGAAGCTCATTCAGAAAGTAGTGAAGTTGTCCTACCAATTCAAAAAGTTAGCGATCACTTTGGTAAGGTCTATGAGTGCTCCGAAATGCTTGCTGGAATTCTTCCGGAGCGTGGCGATCCTTATGGCTCTAAGAGGTCCTATGAATAGTCAGTTGACCGTTTGACGCAGCCATATCACTGATCTTTTGATAATATAGCCGAGTGATTATTGGTGTAGAACGAATTTCGTCTTCAGAATGGTGCCGCACAATCCAATCTACAGGCACCTTTGGGAAGGTTAAATTGTTAAAAGACTCTTTAACATAGTTCTGTACATTTTCGTCAATAGAAAAGAACATTTTTGATTTGTGATAGTCTGCTAACCGGTCCATAGATTTTTCGAAGAAAAATACGATGTTCAGAGCGTGGTGTGATGCAAAAGACCGAATCATCAGGGCAAACCGAAGTTTCCACACTGAACATCATCAAGCCGTCATCGCGGTTTGTTGAATGGAATTATATTTTCTTGGTTATAAAAAACATGATTTGTATTTTTGTATAACCCGGTTGTTTTTTATGCAATTATGAATAATTTCTAACATTTAGCTCTGCGACGAAACCACGTCCCCCGTTGAAGCCTCGTGATTTGGCACTGCGTTCAGTGACATGGAGCCAAGCAAGCTCTGTAGAGCAATCATTAACCAACGAAACATCCGACGACGCCAAGTGCATCACCACTTCTACAGGGAGCGACGTTGAAACGGCAACAATGGCTTCCGTTTCAACAAATATTGAGTGTTCGGCGTCCGATCTCAGCACAAACGACACATCTTCTACGACAAATAAGGCAATCGTGCGGAGGAGGTGTTTTCTTTGGTGTCTGTCTATGTTAAACTTCAATGGTTCAGATTTTTTTGCGCGTAGAGTGAGCTCTATGGTCTTTACAGTAAAGAACTCGTTTGAGAAGCTCTTTCTAGTGCGGACACTTTGACATCATAACAATACAAGTGAGCACTATTGCGATAATGGGCACGTCCGCCGCCATATCTCTTGAGATCTTATGAAGCTCTTTTAGTTCTATTTCGATATTCACCTCTAACATTTCAATAAGTAACATATCAGTATGCATGATTTCTATCAGCTGTATGTACGCGCACATTAATTTTATTTCAAATTTCTTAAAGGTGTAGAAAGACTCGGCACTGACTAGTTATTGGAGGATGTCTCATGCATTCATCTCCGTTCATGATCGTCAAGATGGATGAATAAGATGCGTGTTTGAAGTGCACAGTGAGTTGTGCGAGCCTAATCGAATTATCGACACAGGAAGCGTCTAGAGCTAGGGTTTGGCTTGTGCGTGTGAACTAATGACCATGTGTGTACTATACGGCAAAACTAATCTCTGCCTAAACGCGATCTGTCGCATTCTGATACAAGTATTCTCACAGTTCAGAAATTTTGCTCGAATTTGCTGGTTTTGTTCGCGATTGAGGTCAGTGATCCAATTCCTGTCGACGGATGGCATTGCGGAGTGAAATACTTCACAATAACGAAAACAGGAAAAGTTGTTCTTACGGCTGGTATGGACTACTCCCCTAGGTACGATATATTGTTGAAACTATATAGAAGCGTATCTGAACAAGAACTGCGCACTTCTAGTTTTCTGACTAGTATGACCACGAAACGTCTACGACATTCAGCTGACTTATTGGATGGCATTCTGTACAAAATGATGGAGCGATGCTAACGATCGCATCGGGCGTGCCTATCTTTTCGGAGTTGCATAAGTAGACAGGTTTCTACTATATTTGAACACATTCTGCCTAAGTAATTCTGTCATCTGCGTGCATGCCTATCTTATTCGTTTTCGGTGTGAAAAACGTTGCTGCACTATAGCAAAGTGAAACCGCTTATTGTTAGGGATATGATAGGCTTGACCTAAATAAATAAATCGGAAGTTAATAATAGCTTGTGAGAATGTAAAGCCTTACCGAGGTCGATACGTCAGAGGCATACGTACATTTCGGAGGTGTCGCTTTGTTCATCAGTGGCCCACGCCACACACTGAAACCCACTTTATAACAATATTAATTTGGGTTATTGTCAGAAGGCTGTGAAATGTTTTAGAGTGTTCCAGTAGCTTTGGCCAGGGGACTTCATGATATAAAATTCATAAGCCGTTAAAGGTATTTAGGGGCATTGGACACTGATGTCTTGATGGACACATCATGCATTGACCCTCGACCGCGCTGCACGCATGAGCAGTTGCGAAATTCTTCTGTTGCGATCGCACAGTACGACGTATCAAGTCGATTATTAATGGAGATGAGTCCTGGGTTTATTATGAGCGCAGCACGCGCCACGCCTGTTGGCTGCCTCACGGCAAAGACGCCCCAGCTACAACTCAAACCCCAAATTTCAGGCTCAAGGAACTGTACCCTCGCTTTTCTACAACTGGCTAGGCATGGTCTTTTGGTAAGTGCTGGAAAACAAGTAGACAATCAGTGCCGACGTTTGGCGGACAACAGCTTCGACAGTTGACCGCAGCAGTGCGATGCGCTCGAGCTCGCACTGCAAAGTCGACTAGCCACATTTTGGTTAAACTGGTCTGAATCGCGGTACCACATCCACAGTATAACCCTGATATTGCTCCATCGAGTGCTATCTCTTTTGTGCTCTGAAGCAGCATCTGCAAGAAAAAATTTACAAACTACAATCAGCTCATAAGTGACCTCATCAACTTTTTGATCGTGAAAATGCCTCATTCCTTTCTGGGAAAAAGTCATTTGATTTCCGGTCAGGAAACGGTTGTATATTATACCCAATAATGTAGAGTATGTGCAAAAACATATGCGTCAAAAAAAGTGCAAAACGAGCATCGGTAGTGCAACGGTTCAGGACGCTCTCCCGGAAAGAGTGAATTTTGTGTTCGAATCCAGGCTGACGCAAATGTTTTGCACAACACTCTACATTATTGGGTTTATTATAAGATCATACCACCGTAAGAAGGAGGTCAATTAACTGAATTCTGGTTGCATATTATTGGTGATGATCGTGTTTACATTATTTGTTGGTCGATTTCTATAACAACTATTGAATTAACAGAAATGTCAAAGTGTTGAAAAAATTGTGTTACAACTCAATATGTACATACGTAACTGTCTTCACGTAGATGGGTACGTGTGTATGTAATTTTGATAGGAAAAAATGTGTATGTTCCAAAAAAGTTCTCAAGTTGTTGTAGAAGCAAAAGATCCTCATCGTATGCAGTCTGCTCTAATCCTTAGGCCTTTATATCTTACTAGTAAGGATGCGCCTGCATTTCAAACATGGTTGGCACGGTCGTACTTCTCAAGCGAATCAAATCCTCACTGATCTCGCGTGTGCCAATTAGCTGCCTGATATGTTTAGAAGAATAGAAATCACTGAGATTACACATTGATAGACTTTCCACAAGGTTGTTATCATGATCAAATCTGCATTCAATCACCTCTAATGTGCTATGAATGGAATTGAATGCATTGCGTATCTTAAGATATTTGTTAACTCGAATCCTTTTCTTCATTACAGTCTAAGCTTTTTCTTCAATCCATATAGAATTCAGTAAACGTGTGCGATTGCATCTTTCCGTTTTATCTTCGTTAGTTTCGAGACCTTTCAGGAGTGCACGACCTCGCTTAGCACCGCCACCACCGCCACCAAAGCCGACGACTAAATCCCAGCGTAATGGTCAATCAAGCGACATTCAATTGAAGTAAATAAGTTTTTTCTTGTTTCTTCTTTTCTTTTTCTTAATTCCTATTCTTTGTACTTCGACTACTATGAAGAGTTTTCAGCTGCATTTGGTTAAACTGTATTTTTCTGACTGCTTGGTTTTCTCTTCGAAGATAGATCTCGGACTCCATCTGTAATAGGAAAGGAGTACGGATATGCCTTCCGGTGGTTGCGCCTCGCTGAAGCTAAAATAATTTTTCGCACATCTTGTTTTGTGTATATTTTTTGTACGGTATAAATTTCTTCAGTAGTCAGTAAATAGGGACAGTGAGTTTTTCTTTTGCCACAGGTTCTTATAAATGATTTGACTTTCCATATAACGTGTCGTACGGGGTCACATAACGTATGATTGACCGGTTCCTCGAGCACATGAAGAGGTGAAGAGATCGCGTAGCGACTTAGAATACTTGAATTCAGGAGAAAGCGAAATCCGGTTTTTTTGTTCAAACGATCTTTGGATGCTAACCTTCATCAGTTTCGAATCATATTCTCAAATTAATCAATTCGTCAATGCTAAATAGTAGATGATTTCAAATAGGAATATTAAGGTGTTAATTGTAGGAAAAGTGGGGAAAATAAAAGGTGAAAAGGTGTAGCGTCCAATATCTTTACCTTTTTTCTTGGATATATGCCATATATTCGGCCCCATATTCAGTGTCGTAGAAGTGATCGAACATATATAGACCTACACATCGACTTTAAAGGCTCAACGATGTATCGGTCTTCTTTCCCCCTGGGCAATTCTGATACTAATTTGCAGACATCAAACGGTGAAGAGCAAGCCAGGCAATTATGTTTGAGCCATGCATGTGGTCTGTTATGTAGGGCTGACTTATAGAGCCTGATACACGTGTTTCGACCTTCACAGCCTCATCAGTCGGGCGGTACCCTTTCGTTTTTAGCCAGTCCTCTCGGGGCGCCCAGTCCCCTTACTCAGAGTAGGCGACGACAAACATTTTACACTGTAGTCAAATGAAATTACCACTGAATAGACAGTGTTGTGCACTCGATTGCTCTTGGCTGATATCGTTAATATTTCGGGCCCCGAGAGGATTGGCTGAAGACAAAAGGGTATCGCCCAACTGATGAGACTGTCAAGGTCGAAACACATGTATCGGGTTCTGTCAGTCAGCCCTATATAACCACACCACATGCCTGGCTTAAAATTAATTATCTAGCATATTGAAATTTGAGCGTGGTCTTAAGAAAGCACTCGAAACGGGCGAGATGAAGAACATGGTTTGCTCGAAGCACAAGATAGAATCGGTAAGCATGTAAATGACAAGGCGCCTCTAATCACACTATACTGTGGACACATTGGAAAACTTAAGCAATTAGAAGTAAAACAGATAACCTCTGTATTCTCATGGTAAATACCAGCGACGTATTTTAGAGCGACGACGGATCGACTGTCATGCATTGATGTACCTCATCAGCTGGCGCAATCCCAAGGTGATCCTCCCCATCTGCGTTCATCGTGGAACTGTGACCAAGGACCTATACCTAGGTAGATTACATTTGAAGTGTTTTTGTCACAGGTTTCTTTTGCTTAGTTCAAACTGGCTTGTGCTAAAGTACAAATGTAAAGCAGAAGGAGAAAGTTTTATGAATTTTTTCATACGACAGACTTGAAATTCTGTCGAAATTCATGGTGGTGGTCATTGTTCATTTAGTAAGTCAAGTTGTAAGATAAGTTGTCTGATCGTAGAGGGGTCGTATCAGTGTCTATGTGTATGAAAGTGACGCTTCATTGTATTGTACTACCACTGCATGCTGAAACTTTTTCATTATAAGTACATCTTAGTGAGAGTTCCCATCTTTGAAGACATTAATGTTTCCTCTTGTTACATTGGTTTGAAGAAATATCAATGAAAGGAAAGTATTGGAATCAATTCTGGGCTTTTTAATGGGACATGGAGAAAAAGCTATGGTCCAAGTACCTTTTCGAATATCTTTGCGTTCTCGTTAAAACAATATATAATCTGGACAACATATTTTACGCCATTAATGGGGTATGTGCTAGACACGTGTTTCACTCTTTGAACCTCGTCAGATGATGTACTGTTTTGAAGCGAGTTTTCGAAAAATAGCGTATATAAAGATATTATTCAATTTATCGCCCACGAGCAATCGACTATAAAAGAGTGCAAATCCGATGAATGATCTCTTCATCTGCGGACAGTGTAAATAAGTGATTCGGCGTCTCTTCCTCTAACCCTTAAAGGGCGCGTGTACCGACTGAGATACACGATTGTTGAAGCCCTTTCTCGCTAGAAAATTTTCTTCTAGTCACTTTAAAATCATTCGAAAGCTCAAATTTCTGCGATTTCAGCATTATATTTGATTTCTAAGAAAGCTTTTTTATTACATTGTAGCAGCAAACACAAAACTATGTTTCACATCTAATTTGCTTCGGCTGCCCGGCTGAGGCTTCAATATGGCTCTTCATCAAAATTTTACTAGTCATGCAATAGCCTAAATTTTGAGGATTTCGAAGCCATATTTGATTTCTTGAAAGGTCTCTATGAAATGCTCTAAGAGAGAATAGAAGATTGCATTTTGCGCCTAAAATGTTACCCGCCTCATGAATGTCCTAGCTGGTTTTTATCGATACTTAGTGGTCCAATTTCTACGTTGTTAAGTGTTTAACCTACAATTCTCGAAAATAATTGTTGTGATGACTTTTGGGTACCTATTATAGAAATTATTGAAGACTCGAAGATTTATATAGTAAAGTCCTTTTATAACGCATAACATTTGATTGAATGCCAAAAACAGTACGATTGCGTAATGAACTAGGGCTTTGCTTCATAAACAAGAGCTGTACATGCTCCAAAGGCATATGACTTGTAGAGCAAATTCTATGTATCAAAGTAGTAAAAGTAACCCAGAAATTTTAACAAGGCAGAGAAAAAACTCAATCAAATAACAAAAATCGCTCACCGCTGCTCAATTTACGCTGCACCGCATTGATTTATAGTCGTCGCTTGAGGTTTCAATGTGGGAAGTTCATTCCCTTATAAAAACTATCTAAATCAAGTGATAGTGTGCTACTGATGAGGCTGGAAGGCCGAGGCGTACGTCTAGCACAATAGAAGTGCCATGACAGACCTCATAAAAGGCATAAAAATATGTTATCAGATTATAAAGTCCAAGTATTTACTTGTATATTTTAGCACATACCACGTGGTGATATTTCAAATTTATTTGGTCAACGTTTCGACGCGTTTCATCCTCTTTAGAGCCTCTTGATTCGAGCATATGCTGCGCACTCGATCGTCCTTGTTGTGGTCTTTGTGCTCAAATGAGAATCAAATCCAGCAGTGCTCCTTTTATACAGAACGGTTGTTGATTTGGTAGTGTTTGCCCAATGATGACATTTGATTTCTGAAGACTGGAGAATCGGTTTCGGAAAAAGATGAAACGCGTGGAGAGGTTAACCTAATAAATTTTATATATCGATCACATGGTATATGCTAAATCCTACAAGAAACTATTCTCAATTGTTCATGATGAGGTTTGAAAAAGTTAGTTTTCTGAAATTCAAGTAATTCTCAAGATTGACTATCTATTTATCTCGGCATTCACTAGTTCATAGTTTTTTTCTTGATGAGCCAGTTTTCACTTGTCACCTATATCATCTCTCTCCTCATTGCTCGATGAATGACTAGAGCGATCATCAATCAGTCTTCCAGTTTTTCTTGTATCGTGCCATAGCAGCCCAGTCAATCCCCTTGATGTAAGAAATTGTTGAGCATCGCATCTTCCTTTAGAGGCTTTTCGTGAAGTTCTCGGACCCATTGCGTCGGTTGTCTTCCTGTTGTGTGTTTGACGTCCCGAGAAATCCAGTCTGTGACGGCTTTCCTCATCAACTGTTGAGACGAATTACGTATGTAGCCCACATCATCTTCTATAGCTTGGCTTGTAAATAGCGTCTTTGAATCCCCAATCATTGGCGTAGGTCGGAACTTCGGATAATTATCCCCATTTGCGCAATACGGAGCACTTACCAGCATCCACCTTTCGACTGCGCGTACATAGGGACCAGGTTTGTAATGCATGTATCGAGGCAAAGATAATTGCTGAGATGAAGTAATTGACCACGGAGTGCGGGCTGCTCTTTGTTGTCTTCACTACAGTCTCGATGCTCGTAACAACTCCCAAACCACTCGCATTCTCCTGCCAAACTCTGCAACTAAACGTTAATCATACTGACTTCCGATTTGAACAGGCGTAACTGGAGCATTTGGACATAATTATGTCAATGAGCCGTGAATGTCAACACCAGTCCGTTTCTCATGGACATCGTTTTTGTCACATTCGGTCGGAGACCAATCTTTCCCGACAAGCACTGTCGAAATCGGTCAACCTTCGTTCCGCATGGCTGGTGCTTGGTGTATAAGGACATGTCATCAGCGTACATGTATGATGTAGTAGTCGACCGTCGATTTCACTCCCAAATTGTCCTATTCTAATGTTCGCATGGCCTTCTGAGAGGGTGGCAGTAAATATTCTGGCTCAGTGATATTGCCCCTTGTCGAGTTCCTCTTACCTCAATGGCTAGAGAGGTCCTGGCCTGTTTATAGCGTCTGCCAATACTTGTGTTTCAGTTAAGTCAAAAGCTTTCTTCAAATCGATTAAGGTGTGACAGAACGATCTCTTGTACTCTTGCGAAATTTCCAGTGAGTTTTGTTATCGTGTGAGTGTTGCTTATAGTACAGAATCCTTTTTGAAACCCTTCTGTCTTCCAATACCACGTCATGCTGGTTTCTCTATTGACTAAGAACCTAGGCTGAGCTACTGTGTCCATGAGAAGTAGAGAAGAGGAAGAAATGTGAGAAAAGAAGAAAAACTGTGATAAGAGCCAAACAGTGTGACTAATCTACAAGAGATTCTTTTTATCGCGTCGCGGAAATGGCAAGTCGCGCATATCACTCTCGCCTGAGGTTCGAAGTTTTGCATATTACATAGCATTACTAGATATTTAATTGTGACATCAGTACATGCTATAAAAATCGGTACTATTAGACAAGGCAATTTTTACTGTGACTTATTGGGTTGTAACCTGATTTCAAGCTTCCTATATGTGACCTTAGCAGACACTCACACTCGTTTGAACCACGGGTTGGATTGATGACAGTAACGATACTTCTGTAGAGCAGGAAGATATCAGGGCAAGGTAATATGCATTGGTTAGCATGTGTCTCCGGAAAGCGTGGGATATGGGTTCAACTCCTCGCGCGAGATTCAACGTTTTTGCACATCACTCAACACTATCGGATATCTCTTACTCTCAACTGTTTATGCAAACCTTGCTCAAAACAATAGCAATCTGATAATCTGATGACATGATAACATGTTCTTAGTCTTGTATGAGATCCGGCACGGCACTTATACAGTACTAGACAGCTTCTATTTCACCGCTGGGAACTCATCAGTAGCACATGCCCTTCGGTTTCCCCGACCCCTTATAGGAGTACATACCCACACGTATAAAGGAAATCGACGCCGGATCATTAGATCACCACATGTCGAGTGACAAAATCTCCCGACATGGCAGTGATCACAGTCGAGCACTTATGGCTGGTAGAATGAATCACCACCTGTACACTCGAGTGTTTATGTAGACCGTATTCCACAAATCCTCACCTTTCAATTCCGTAATAAGTAGTGATATATCACCTCTGCAAAGAATTGACTGAATCGAAAGGCACTGTGCTACTTGATATGCCCGCTAAAGCGAAACAGCAGCTGGCTAGTATTGTATAAGTACGTACTAGACCTCATAAAAGGCTCAAGATATGTTATCATGTTATCAGGTTACCAGATTATTGGATATATTGTTTGATAGTGAATTGTTCATATATGGTTTTCTTTCCCGTTTTGCAACATTTTAGATATTACTAAGCTAAAAGACGGATCGCAATTTTTTTCTCTCCAAGTCTGAGTTTTTTCTTGCTAATGGCGGTAGGCACGCTTACCATCTGTTGGAAGTTACGAAAAATGTTTCTCATACAGGAATTCCTTACTTTTTATCGCTTTTAGCGGTGGTGTAATGTTACAGATATACCCATTATAGTGTGATGTGCAAAATATATGCGTCAGGCGGGACTTGAACCCGCATTTCACCCAATTCGCGGGCCATCTGACGCAAATGTTTTGCACATCGCTCTACATCAGTGTTCTTATGATTGGTGTGTATGCTAATCATATCATCGAATAAATCTTAGTAAAAAGATATTGGCGATCCCTATACTAGGGAATATGCGAAACTTTTGTTTGGACTGATGGATTATTGAGTTTCAGCGTTCATTTATATGTTCAATAGTATAACATGACTTGGTACTCGGTCGGTGTTTCTGTCAATATATAATAGCTGGAAACAAAGACATTGAGTGGAATCTTTGTTAATGTAATTGGAATTGTAATGAATTGAACTATGATTTTAGTGTTCCAACGATTCCTGTGCCTTGTATACCATCGTTGTCTGTCGAGGAAAACATCAGTGGTGAATATGCGTGTTATGAAAGAATCGACTACGAAGACATGAGCTCTGAGGTAAAAAACTAACAGAAATTTGATGAAGTTCGGAAGTTCTTCAAGAAGGGGCTTCGTAATCGCAAGGAGATGACGTTGGAAAGGCCGATGTTCTTTTATCGAGCAAAAAGAATTGTTAACTAGAAAAGGTGTAGAGATAAACCAAAAATATCCCCATTTGAAAAATGAGTGATTGGGTTTTTCATGGATAAAAATGTAAGGGTAGAAATAATATTCAGAGCTCAGCGAGGCAGTTTTGACTCGAAAGTAACAGTGACAATTCAGTAGAGTGTTTCAGAACAGCAACAATCAAAACGTCTTTGAATCTAAGGCATACGCTGAAAGGAAACGGATTTCAGATCAGTGAGTTTTTTTTTCTTAATGACATAGGGAATGAGAACGTTTCAGTCCGGCTAACCCAGGATTTCATGAAGAGTGCTCACAACCACCATTCAATGGCATCCATAGAGCTAAAGAGAAACGTCAAGCGGTGGCCGAACCTCACTCTCAATTTTCATAGACCTATATGGATGGTTGATTTGAGGAAACCAATCATGTCGGAGAATTGTCGAGGCCTACAGAATAGAACTAGAAACACGTTGTTTAAAGAATGACAAAGAAAGATACACAACTTAAATAAGATTGTTGTTTTTGTGGTTGAACAAAATATCCATATTGTCTTCACCTTTATCAATTGACGGCTTTTATGGATGGGAAGAGATTAACTAACATCGGATCAGTTTTTCTTCTGAAATAGCGGCGTCTGCTCGTTTGAACTTACTCTTAGGTAGACTTCTCAGCTTTTAATGTCTTCTTTAATGGGAACGTCTTTATTCTATATGTTCGTTATCGACTCCCCTCCCAAATAGTTTGCCGCCTCATTGTGACTGGGAGGTGATCTTGGGTGTTAGACTGCGAACCACAGCCGGGAGTTCAACCCCCAACAGAACCACCCAGGCTGATAAGGAGTTCGATGTTTCCGCTCGAAAAGTCCAGCTAAAGAGTAAATTGTGCCAGGGATGATCGCCGTCTTGGTAGCTAGCAATCGCAAGACCGTAATCTCAATGTGGTGACCACCTAACAAAACTGCTAAACAAGCACATCTTCATTTGCTGGGATCCGCATGATACGTGAAGACGGAGCGTCCTAATATCCATGTACAGGCATCCAGGAAAGTCTTGACACGGTGGAAAAATAAACAACTGAAGATTATCCATGGCTCCTGGAATTCATCCTCTGAATTTAGCGAGAAACACATACATTAACAGTACATTATGATGATAGTGTGATCCATTTGAGGCTTGCAAGTGTTTCTCTTCTCTTGTCTTTATACGATAATCAGAATAGTTGATGGTTGCAGCAGAACTTTAGTTGGCATAAGATGGGTTTATATTCATTTATGAGTAGATAATTTGAAAGAGACCACAAATACAAAACACAGTCCAAACAAATTTCGTTCTTATGATCTTCTGCCGATGTTTTCTTGAAGAATTCCTTCCTTTCGCTCTTTCCGCAAGCTCACGCAATGCTCATGTGGTCCTACGTTTGATTCGCACTTCAAATAAAAAATGTCCTTCATTCATCCGGGCGTGGAAAATTGGCACCAAATTTATTTGAAAGCATAAAAAATGTGATACATCGATAGGTCGAGGCAAGTCACTATGTTGGAATGATACGCATTCAGTCAACGCTTCAGTGCCATGTATGAAGCTGGATGCCTGGCGTACTTCAAGAGGATCATAACTTGCCGAACACATTGTCCTTTGTTGCAATCTCTATAAATCGATTCATGAAAGAAATATTATCTGAAATCCTTTGATACACACATTGTGGCATGAAAGGAGAATGAAGGCAAAGACAAGACGCAATAACAGCTGATAGTTACCGTGTCCATAAGCACTGAATTAATGCTGGTCGAATACTCGCAAGCCTAAAGAAGAACCCAATTTTTTGGTGCTTCTTTGGATACTTTGTCGAATCGTTGAGATTAAAATCGCCTAAAGTTTTTGGAGGAAACAGAAGGAACAAAGGAGGGAGTTATTTGGCACTGTTCTACACAGTTGAAGTGACCGAATGCTTGCGTGACTTTTCTTCAGGTCCACTCTGTTTATGTATCACAGTATTTTTGTGGTTCACTGTGTATATGTATTACAGTATTTTTGCGAGCTTCCTTTTACGGCGGTGAAATTTGCACATCAGTTAATCTGCCTTTTGGTGACTTTCTTTTTGATTGAATAAACTCGGTCAGCTGCGGACTGCCAACGCCTTTGGCTCGTCATTTACATAGATCGAATTCTTCCGATTGGCATATTAAGTTCGTTGTTTTTTCCTAATATTTAGCATAACGACAAATGGCTTTGTTCAGATCGGACACCAGTTTGATGCATTCCTCGTCCAGACACTCATTCTCACTTCCTGATTCAAATCTACTCTTCAGAGTTCCAGATCGACCTCAGACGGCTACTCTCAAAAGGTCGGAGTGCAACGCTTTTTTCTTCAGATTCAAAATTTTTGTACTAGAAAGCAATGTTTTTTAACCATGTACCCTAAACAAATCCATTTATCACGACCATTTGTTACGTTGTTCAACGGCACAAATTCCCAAGTCGTTATAATGTGCCCCACCTGGATTACATCTACTACCGATTTAACGATTAGTACGGCGGGAGTATAATGAGGTCACCCGAGCATTAGCCAGAAATGAATGGAAATGCAACGATCGTTATCCATGTTTTCATGTGTGAGTGATTATAGGGATCCCTCTATTTTTCAGGAAGAAGATCTCTACATATCATTCTGGTTCGATAGAATTGGACAAATTCCTACGGCTGAAAAGCAATTTGCAACAAAACATTTCTAGAAAGGTAGTATGGTACTCTTTTCTATTTAAACATCTTATACCACCAAACACCCACAGATTAATTCATAAAACAAATTTTCTTTTGATTTCTTCGCAGCTGCTAAATGTAAGCATTCATAAGGCATTTTAGTACTTTTCCGTCATCGAAAAGAATTCTTTTCTGAAGGGGACTTTTCTTTTGCTGGGCAAAGACTTTTCACGAGGTTACCAAAAAACATTCAATAGTTCAAAGTTCAGCGATTTCGAATTTGGTTTTTGGAAAACGCGATCATAGCGCTGTAGCACTAAAAAAGAGGGTTCTTTTCTGTTAGACGGCGACAAATGAAGAAACTACCCCTTTCGCTGGGCAAAAACTTTCATAAGAGTGTTATTGATTATTCGATAGCTTAAATCTCTGGTTACTGCGACACATGGCCGTTTTTTGAAAGCACCCTCTTGTAATACCGTAAAATTCAAAAAATTGTTAGTTACATCGACAACGATATTATATTAGTACTCCGCTGGATACACGAAAAGGATAATAAATGTAAAGAAAATCTCGTAGTATCAGGGTCTTACGTTTGATCTGGAGTTTCTTTCGGAACGAAAAAAAATCCCTAATACAATGACAGAAGCCTCACTATACATATGACGTGAAAACATACTTCGATACATCAATGGTAGGCCGGCGCATCGAATCTACGGTGTCCACACACACCGACCATAGACTAGCCGGTGAACAAGCTCGGCGAAAAGTGAAACTAAATTTTAATTCCCCTGTTACATTTCAGTGAAACGTTGAAATCGTGGAAACCTACGCTATCGAATGATTACTAAAAGTCTAAAGGAAGAGTTGTGTACTGCGAGAAAAACGCGTGTGTGAAACAAATGTTTTTTTCCGTATCAGCGTTAAAAATAGGCTTATCCCAAGAACGTAAACTTAATGCAGTATCTAGAGATTTGAGCTTTCAAATAATTACTAAATGTGCAGTGAAAAGTCTTTTTCCAGCGGGACGGATCTTTTTTTCATTTATCACTCTGACAGAAAATAATAAAATAAAATTATGTTTCACATGCGGTGTGCATAGTCAGGCGCTTTTTCGTTATTTGTTAGAAGACTTTTCCCCCATTTCCTCTAGATTTTTAGGATTTTTTGTGTTGTTTTTTTCGATAGTTCCATGGGCTTGAGATCTTGAATTTCATTTTATATTGCCATATAAACCCTTCAAATGCCTAAGCCTAAGCAGCTCAGCTTATACGCAAAAAGCCGCTTGAACGTGTAGAGGAATTCATAGAATATCAGAGTCATGTTTTTCATCTAGGTTGCGAAACGTTGCCTCGGTGATACAGTGGTAGCATACGCTCCTCTTGTGGGTGAAGCACGGAGTCAACTCCCGCCTGAGGTCGACTTTTTGCTCACCCTTCAATTCTCTTAGGTGTATTGGAAACAACATACCACCACAAAAAATGCAGTAAGAACCTTAGAAATCATGACTATTACATATCACAATTTCTCTCAGCGTAACTGGTCTTATAAAGCGATATTGCTCACACGACCAAACAGGCTGATAGCTTTATTAGAGACATTGAAGAATGAGTGATGGCCAAACGAAGCCCGGGTGGTGTAATGGTCGCATGAGCTCTCGATATGGGTGAAACGCGTGTTCAACTCCTGCCTAAGATTGAATTTTCGCCTATCATTCTATTCTCTTAGGTGTTTTATTCAGACTTAATTTTTCAAAGTAGGAAAAATTCTAAATTCAATAACAAAAATGACGTTTTACATGCGAATACGTGAAGAACCGCACTGCGCGATCCATCGATCCACGGCCACTCACACAGTCCAGCAGGCAAGCATTGTGCGGTGTATGTAAAACTCAATCATGTTGTCCTGCTGCAGTGCAGTAAAATGTCTTTTGAAAAGCAAGCATAATGTTGTAATTGTCGGGATTTACGCCATCGAATGATTACTGATAAATTAGGGGAAGAGCTCAGTTCAGCAGAAAATACGCCAAAACGCGCCTAATGTAAAACATAGATTTGTTTCTTACTACTACAGCGCTGTGTGAAGGCCTTTTCAAAAACGAACTAAACTTTTCAAATCGTGGAACTTCAAGCTTGTGGATGATTACTAAAAGTCTAGTGAAAATTTTCTTGTCTAGCAAAAGAAGTCCATTCAAAAAACCCTTCCGATGACGGAAATGTACCGTAATTTTAGTGGGTTCCATGCAGTATCTATACTTGTTCTGCCGCTGGTCGAATCTGAAATAAGAAACTGGTTGAAAATCTTGCGGTTTGAACTGAAAATTCCAAATCCTCTGTGTCGTCGTACTGCTTGAGCTACTTGCTCTCATCAAATTTACTATTGAGCATTTACTTCCTAATTATTCAGATCAAGCAAAACATTAGTGTAGAGATGACTATGTAGCAATAAGTATACTTAAATACATAATTTCGATATTAAAACATCTGCTCTCTACATTGTTTCAATCGATACCTTATTACGTTACTTTTTTCCTTTCATTTCATCCTCTGTTCTTGGTCTCTATTTCCAACATCTTCATTCTTTCTGCCTTCCGTTTTCTCACTGTTTTGCTTTCATTTCTTTCGCCTTTCTATCTTCAAACCCTTCCTTGAATCTTTCGGCTATTTTCCTTTCTTTCATCGTCTTTCTTCATGTCTCCTTTCTTGATTTTAGCCTTCTGTCTTATCTGCCATCAAAGCATAGCAGTCAGATGAAAATCTCCTGGGACCTGTCCTCCCTTCCTCCTCAAGAAGATAGGTCAATTTGAGTACTAAACGACTAAATATAATACTTAGTTTGAAAACAACACGTGACCATAAACTTCATAGCCACTGGGTCCGTAAATCGAGTGCACTTTTCACTAGCCTTGATCTCCATAGTTTCCATCGTCGTCACATCTCATGAATGAATTATGGTCTGGTCTCAAACTTGATCTTGTCTGTGTTGTCACGTTCCTGAAAATGAAAAAAAAAATCTGCACTAATGCGTGTTATCTTAAGATCCATGGAAAGCGATACCATACCATGCGTTTTATCTTCGATTCTAAACAATGACCATCGTTCAGATGGATCAGTTACGACAAAAAGTTGGCGATAAGCGGATTTGGACAGGCGCTCGATGCGAGTCATTGAAGGATATAACGTTTACGCGCCGATATGATGTGAGTGATGTTGGATCACAACGAAAATTGGTAACATCCCCAGTTGAAGACCTTTACATCTATGGTGACGAATGGAGCAGCGACGACGACAACGACGGTACGTCGGAACATGCCACTATTTTTTTCGCTCGTTTTCTCTCGAAATTTCTCTAGCGTAAAACAAATACAAATGAGAATATCACATTTTAGATTAAAAATATGTTTTTCAACTAGAATTGATCTATTATTTTAATAATAACTTCTCTCGAAATACCGTGTATTCTTTGCAGGATTCTATTGTGTTTCAATTATAGTGTTTGGCATTCTGTACAGGAAAAAGACGTTTGCCGCCACAAATTCGGATATTAGATCGCTCCGTAAATAGTGAAAAGTGAATGACTTTGGTGTCGTTCAATCGCGCATTTTGTTGCCAACATTTTGATATACAGGTTGGCTATACTTGTTAAAAGACGGAGAGATGGAGCTGTCGTGGAACCAAATTCTGCCAGATAATCTTTTTTGACCCACGCATTTGGCCTGTTATATAGGACTGACTTATTGAGCGCGATACACGTGTTTCAACTTTCACAGTCTCATCAATCAGGCGATGCCCTTTCGTCTTTAGCCAATCCTCTTGGGGCGCTCAGTCCTCTATACTAAGAGTAGCCGACGATGAACATTTTACACTGTAAGTCAAGTGAAATTATTCACTGAACAGACAGTGTTGTACACTCGATTGCTCCTGACTGGTATCGTCAGTGTATCATACCTTTCGATTCGAATGTATTCTTGAGACCACGCTCAAATTTTAATATGCCAGATAGTCAAACAAATTCTCCTATTACTCATACACGAATGACGTGTAGAGGAAAATGGTAGTGAAGAGGCGCGCAAGATTAATGAGGGTTCTTGTGGGCGGCTAGAGCGCCACTGGTCTCCAGACTGTTCTCTCCAGCTTTGAACTTCGCGAACCACTTCCTAACCCTCTGTTCTGCAGCCCCTATCATCGCCCCAATGTACATTAATCTTGAGCTTCATTTCACTAGCATTCTCTTCCACGCGACATTCGTGCATGAGTAGCAGAGCAATCTGTTCCCAACCCGTCTCCATCTCGAAAAATAAGGACAAGTTGTTACCAAAATGACTGTGAGAAAGTGCGCAGTTTGAACGATGCCAAAATATGCAATCTTGATTTCTTCTAGTCAATAAATCTAGTGTTTATTGCTCTAACGCCGAAACTTATGGAACATCCTAGTAGTACAAACCAAAATCCTCCATCTTACACCTTGAGAGTTCTAGTAACTCATCACATAGATGCTACAGAGATGATCCTGATTGTGAAACTGTGACGTTTTCGTCCTTACTACAACAAGACTTTTTGTGCTTAGAAGGGGTTCGGTATGTTAATCTGGGAGCATGGCCAATTGCAATTTGGTGCTATGAATCACGCTTAGCCACAACACAGCTATTACCTGGCAGGTGATGAACCTCGGTAACCACTGGTTTAGGGATTCCGGGGAAGGCAACTTTGCCCAGCTAGCAAACTATCGGCAAAACGAAAGATTTTCCATTTGAGTGATGAAGACAACGAGTCATTCAAGTAATAAATTTTCTAATAGTCGATAATCGGGTACACTTTGATAGTACGTTGAAGGTATTTTATGAGTCTGATCTGTCCGTAGAGCGGAATTATGTCTGGCAGGCTTCAATTGTCAACGTTTGACATGCTTCATCTGTGGTAATCTTGAGTATCAATTTTCTTCGCTTTCAATGTCTTTGTCTTCTAATAGTCGACTGATTTATTCATTGCTTCTTCAAACAATCCCCAAGACCGACTACCTAATAACCTCGGATCCTTCAATATTCCTGATTTTCTCTTTAAGCCAAACACAAGGTGTTACACTAACTTTATTTGACAGCTGACGTTTTGGCAGTTCGCCTTCTTCAGAGCCTGGAAAGGTCAAGTTGTCTACAGTCCAATTAGTCAAACACCTCTATTAATCTTTTAGAAAAAATCACCAGACCTAGATTTTAATCGCATCAAGCATAAAATCAACTCACAACATATTCACCGTTTTTTATGTGTTTCCGCTGAGTTGTTCAAGTGGAAATCACCTTAAAGATCACATAAGCTCGTAATGCACGCCAATCATCGAAACACTACAGTCTTATGTACTAACTCGTATTAGGAGTGATAACGAGACATTCTACTTTCCTGCGGTTTATAGCTGGATTGATAGTGTCAATCCAAAACGTTTCCAAAATCTTTCAAATTGATGTCTTATGTAGCTGAGCAAGGATGGTGACCTTTATATCTATATCTACTCTGTCAAGCTTCTGTGCTTTGTGTGTCTCTAGCGTGGTTTTTCGTCTGTTATGACCTAGTCAGCTAGATGTTCTTCTATGAGGTCATAGAGCCGCTTACCCGTCTCGCCAATATAGTTGTCGTTGCACGCTTGCAAACTGCCGTCAGGACATATTTTGCAATCTTTCATTATACAGAGACGGTCATATAAGCAGTTGCGAATTAATTGGCGCCTTAGAGTATTCGGGGGTATCTCAATGATAGTTACCGACTGCTCTATACCTGCTCTTTGGAAAAAACGTTTTGTAGCCGTACTAAAGCCAGTCTCATGGATTCTACTCTCTGCTCTCCTTCAGTACACACATCGGCGGCTGTTTGAAACATGTTTGTGACCAATGTCGATTTCGTGTGTGAGGGATGAGAGGAGAGTTAGTGAATCATGATATTCTTATTACTTGGTTTTCGGTACCATCTTCAATGTAGGCTAATTGCGAACCTGTGTGATCTCCTTGCGGTGATTTTCACTTGAAATATTATATGGAACGCACAAAAAATCGGTGAGTATGTTCACAGTTGATTTTGTACTTGATGCGGTTGAAATCTAGGTCTAGTAATTTGTTCCAAAGGAGTAATGGAGTTGTTTGACTGATTGTACTGTAGACAACTTGACCTTTTCAGGCTCTGGAGAAGGCGAACTGCCGAAACTTTGACTGTTGAACAAAGAATATCAAAACACCTCGTGATTGGCTTAAGAAGAAGGCAAGACATGTTCATTACTATTCATCGAAAGTCGATGCGCGCAGGCGACGATCAGTATTTGTTTTCACTTCTTTTGTTGTCGATCCTATTTTTGTCTCTTTTGATAATTTCGAAGTTTTCGGTCCATGAATCATGTAAAGAATAAGCTATCCGGTAGTGACCAATCTATCTGGAATGCGCCGTCCATTTGACGTCATTCGTAGCATCGCACTTGTGAATGCATACTGATACCATGTCAATGTTTTTTATTCTCCAGACACGTTTAATTCAAATTTTCCAACCTTTGAGAGATAAAGTACTTGGTTAACCCTGCTGCAAAGCCCAATCAATGATCATATGTGTAATCCAGCTCCCTTGAACCCCTTGGCAACCACCCGTTGTTACGTCGTACGGCGCATCGCGCTTGCGACGGCAGTTTGTACTATTTCGCGCTGCAATAGAAATGAAGAACTTTCTTTGAATACTTGAAGTTCTGTGGGAACATTGTCAGCATAAAATGATGGAATATCATAGGAGAGACTTATGCAATGGAGTTTTTTTCAGTAAATAGAACGTCTATCCATCGAAAATTTCTCTGTGATTCGACGAGAAAGCCACATCCTTGTGAAAGGGAACATATTTACAGCAGTTAAATAACATTTGTTGCTTTCTTTTTGAATCTGCTTTTGTAATCATTTGTTGCCTAGAGAAATGCCAACTTTCATACTAGGTTTGGTTTATTTATAGACCTTATTACGTTTTATTGAAAAAGGAAAAATGACGTACTTCAGTCGCAGTTCATTTTTCCAACTTCACCGAGGATTTTTTATCGTTATGTAGTAAACTTCTGACTCAAAAGATATGTTGTCGCTATGAAATGATTTAATGTTATTGGAGAGACTTCTATAAACTCATTTATAGTAGAAGGAAAGCCTGTTCTTCTGAAAATCTCCACTTTTATTACGACTTATGTGGTTTGCAATCGCATCTAGTAGAATGTACTCTCGTTTTCCTACCTTTTTTACCCCTTAACGGAGTACTTTCACTGGACTATTTATAATCATTCACTAGCTTGAGAAATGATGATTGTAATATTGAGCTTGGTTTATGAAAAAGACCTCCATAGTGAGCTTTAATGAATGAAAAGAGGGCTAAGTTTTATTTTGGACTGGATAGACCGTTTTTTGAATATTACATTGGTTATGTGGTACTTAGGCAGTATAATTTTGATTTCTGAATATCATTACGAAAGAGTAGATTATTCATCTAAGGAAAGGAATTCCAGCATAAGGATACCCAAGTTTTCCGGAAACCTCATTTTTGATTGCTAATCATATCACTACGCCACAATTGGTATTTAGCTCGTAATAAAGTTGCACACACTTTATAGTTCGGTGCGTAAGTTGATCCGTCTACTTCAGTTAAACACTGGCACGTTAATAGATACGTATGGAATTTAAGAGCTGTAACTCAAAATAATCGGATTTGAGCGATGAAATCCGATCAAATCCGTTGCGATCCGACAGTATTGAGAGGCGTTGACTTGGCAATTAAGTCCTGCTGTCGTATTCCTTCATGGGGATTTTTATCCTAATTTTCTTTCGCTTGAAAGTGCCCGAAGCGTGAATTTGCGATGTTATAATGGGAATTTGATATATTTATTCCGCATTCTTGATCAGTGGAATAAAAGGCAGTAACAGTTCACAGTTTTTCTTGATAAGCCAAAACACGAGTTTTTACGTAAAGTTTATTTGAACAGCTAATGTAACTACGGATTTCGTCTTCTTGAGAGCTTGGAAAGATCACGTTACGTACAACCTAATTAGTCAAAAACCTCGATAACTCCACCAGCAAATGCCACCAGGTCAGGATTTCAGTCATATGAAAAGCAGAAACAAATTTCTTATGCACACATTACGTTCTATTAGTCTTCCATTAAGTTTCCCATGTGGAGAACAAGCTTTTAAGTTCACGTAGATTGCGAATGCTTCTCTCGCATCAATATATCACTCTTATGTGCTATGTTGAATCACGCGTAATAGCAAAGCATTCCCTCCTACATTTCATGTTTAGAGTCATGGATTTCACTAAAATAATATACTGGTTCTCAGCTCTAATCACAGGGATGATAAAGCATCAGTGCGTAAGTAATCTTCTCTAGGCATTCTGGACAAACTCATGAGGTTGAGCATGAAGCAGGGACAAGTGTCTCGTGATCACACGCGATTTCACAGATTACATAGCAGTAATAATAGGTGTACAAATATGACTCCTCTTTTTTTTGCTGTAATAATAGTAAAAGTAAAGATAAACAAGTTATTTTTTCGTTTCAAAATGCGTTAAAAGCGCTATTTCTTTGCATGTTCTTTTATACGCAATTTTTTATGTGATGGTTTTTATAGGACTTTTGAGATGACGCCTTTTGTACCGGAAAAAACGCCATTTTCGAGAACTTTATTCTGCAGTTATTAACCAGAGGTGTTCTAAATTGCTCGATTTTTATATCAATCTGTTGAGCATTTTCGTGCGAACATTTTGCTATGCAACTTACCCAAACTTGCTTTAAGATGGAGCTGTCGTGGGAGCAAATTCTCTTATACTCATGCACGCATAGTGCATAAGGGAAGATGGCTTGTGAAGCGGCGCACAAGATTGATGAAGCTTGGAGCGAGTTCCATCTCAAAGCAAGTACAGGAATGCTGTATACGAAAATGTTTGCAAGGAAATGCGCAATTGAACTATGCCAAAATTATGCAGTTTCGTTGCAAAATTCATATAAGAAAACCAAAACGACACAAACTTTGCGTTTTTGCTGCATGGTAACGCGCGACTTCATGTTGCAAAAGCCATCAAAAACGTCGTGAAAGAACTGAGATAGAAGGATTTGAGAAAGTTTTAGCTTACCTGTCTTACCCTCCCAACATTACACCGTCAGATTACCACTTGAAATTACCCAATTCAAATTACAATTTAGCAAAGAAAGGCGTTTTTGGATGCAAAAGTTGCCCTTCAAAATCAAACAAAAATCAATACAAAAAGCAACGAAGTCTTGTTTTTACACCTAATATTTCGAAAACAGGTGCATTCGCAATCTATGTTATTTCTGAACATTTGGTCTTCGTGAAATATTCAACGGGAGACTCATGGAAGCGGTGAGTGTGTAGAAAAGTTGTTTGTTTCTAATGTGATTGAAGTCCATTCCTCAAAGAAAGCAATATCCACCAAAACGCTAGCTATTCAAGTGAATTTTATTGTAACATTATCGTGTTTTAGCTTTTCGAAAAAAAACTGAACCACTGGACAGTGGCGCGGTTAATGAGTATTCGCTCTCGAGAATCATGATAAGTCTTCATTATACATCACAGTTTACCAAATCCTCTACGAATTTTTAGTACTTCCAATCGGTTCATCCTGTTTTTTGCGATAGTACCCTCCTAATATCCAATGAGTTTCTCTTCTTCATGAATGCCGCTGAACGCCTGTTTAGCGTGCCTATCCCTAAAATCCAAGAATAGCCGTTATTCAACGTTCCCATCACCACAGATAATATCGATGTAAGCTTTTCTTCAGGCAGAACGGGTGCCTTTGCGACTCTGGAAGTATGAGGAGTTCGTTTAACTGGGTTGCAGTCAAAGCAATGACCTAAGTATTGCAAATTATCCCTAACCACTTTGTAAGCCTTAAAACGACGGTAAATACCCACTTGCTTGTATAGTTATACAGTTTAACTAGTTATCTTTTGTATAAGTAATATCTCTGTTTTGTTTTCCTAAGAGTTGAGAGAGAACAGTGTTGTGATTTGTCAGATCTTTTGTATATGGGTGGAAAATCGTGCACATTCTATGAAAAATCACATTCTCTGCGTTTCACGCGGCTTTTATGTGCATATATTCCAGAAAACTTCTCTATTTCCGCGTGCTTTCGCCTCTCCTAGTGGAATAAAGCCTTTTTGGCTTCCAGATAAACAAAATGAAAAAAGTGCAACGAAACAAAAGGATTTCAAGCGTACTCTAATTCGTGTCGTAGAGTAGGGTATAAGAATTTTCAAAAGATTGACAACACTAGCAAAGACACCGAGTAAGTGATTGCAGCGTATTGGTCAGAAGCAACCTGAAGCACGTATTGGTCATTCGTTCGACCCTCTCGATTCTGAGCTCTCTCAGTAATCCCGCATCTGCTACGCTATGCAGTTTGGTTCCAGATAAGTTTAAGGGGATAAAAATACTGATAAATCAATGTTTCCGTCAGCTCATTATAAGAGGCCCGGCCAAAAATGCATTTAGCCTCCACAACGTTACGAATAGAGTCCAGAGCGTGGCCATTTTCATAGAATTGATTATGCCCAAACATTCTATATCTTAAAGTATAATTTTTCACTACTCATTAACTACGACTAGCATCTTACTATTTTCGATGACATCATACCATAAGTGAACATCATCACAAACATTATGAAAACATCATGGTCGCTAACGGATCAGCGCTTTTTATTTCGACGGGCAGACTGCACTTTTTGACGTTTCCCCAACAGAGATATTAGATAAACGCGTCTTTGGAAACAACTTACTTCTTAGATTTTCGGCCTATCCTATCTTTCCGTCTCAACTATGTTCTCCATCACACCTTGTTTGTAACAAATCACTCTCTGCTCCACTCTTTCTCTTCCTTCAAATAATATTCGTCTACATTGTGTCCTACTGATACTACCACACAATAGTGTTCTCCGAATACGATAGCGATGAACCGTCTGTTGACTATTGTTGCTACACGACGACGTCACATCGATTGTTTTGTTTCTGATTTCTAGCCGTAATGTGTCGTCGTCGTCGTCGTCGTCGTCGCGCGATAAGTTCTTGATGAAAGTGTTTCTTGATATCTTCTGTCTCTTCTCCTTTAATTTTGCTGTCTGCCTTCATTTCTCACCCCATGACCGCGTAGATAAACATTCACCTATCCTTGCATCTCAAATGTCGGCAGAATCGTATTTTCCATTCCTACTAATGGTCGTGTATAAAGCATTTGTTACGTGCGAGATGCTTCGCGGCTCTGAATCAGCTCAAAAACGGCGTCATATGCTGGTTGCCGCTATACAAAACGGCAAATGAACTTATCATTTTCATTCTTGTCCCTATCATTCCGCTTTTAGCTCATCATCTAAACTTATTTTTCAGCTTCTAAAGCTAAAAGTATTCATTAGTGTTTATATCTTTCGTTTTTAGTGTTTTTTAGACCACGCTCAAATTTCAACATATCTCGTAATTATTATTTGAGCCAACATGTCCGTTATAAGGTTGACTTATAGAGCCCCATACACATGTTTCGGCCTTGACAGTCTCATCACGATACTAGCCAAGAGCAGTCGAGTGTGCAACACTGTCCATCCAGTGATAACTTCACTTGGTGGACGGTTGTAAAACGTTCGTCGTCGCCTACTCGTAGTATAGGGGACAGAGAGCCCCTAGAGGATTGGTTAAAGACGAAAGGTACCGCCCGACTGATAAGACCGTCAAGGTCCAAAAACATCGGACTCTATAAGTCAGCCTATTTGATAGATTACATGACATGTTGGCTCAAATAGTAATTACGAGAGTGTTTATATCCTCCAACGTACGCCAACCACAACACGTTTTGGAAATTTTCCAGTGGCAAACATGATTCACTATCCTTATACGGAACCATCGGCATTACCATCAGCTGCTTAACGTTGCTGATTTATTTCATCGTTCATCTACTTCATAAATAGTTATTTTTTTAGTCAATTTAGTTTTTCTGAGTTAATTATGTGACCCGGAGAACGTAATCTTTTGTGCCAAGGTTTTTGGGTTATGCATGGTTACTGTGGAAATTCTACGAAGAAGGCTGCACTTTCTGCTCGCGCATCATCATCATGGATATCTTTTCTTTAACTCGGGCGAAGGGTATCTCACTTCTACTAAATATTGTGGGGAACTTTGTTATGATGTAGGTTTACTTCAATCTGGGGCTAGCACATAAAGTGGTCGGACTCCTTCACAATCTGAGTGACTCTGTTAAGAGGTTAGTCCTCTGCTTTATACCACGAAAGCGAATTGATTTAGCATTCTTAAAGGGATGAGGCGGGCCCAATTATTCTACGGCCGGAAGTCATAACAGAGATCAAATGTTTGTTGTGAAGGGGAAAACCCTCATTTCCGCCTTGTGTGCTCCACATAATTGTGTATGTGCAGTAAATCAATTGTTCAGTGACATAGTAGATTGGGTTTGTTCGTATACGTATTGGACTAATTGCTTGAGTATATTGGTAATATTTGATTTCTTTTGTCATTTAACTTCCATGTCCCTCTTCGGAATGCTTTGGTGGCATACTGAAGCAAATAGACACCATTTTTTGGTAGTTTTTTCTTTGTAGAATGTTTTCCATTCATAGGGAATTGCCTTCAGATCAAAATGCATACGATGATCGTCGTTCTTCTATGTACAAAGAACTCGAGCAATATTTGAAGAGAACTTTTCCGCTATCACAAATGGAATCCGGTAAGTGATCAATGACAGATAACGTCATCAGGCGAAAACTCTCTCTCTCTTTTGAAATGCTTTATAACTACGTGAGGATCATTTACAAGAATAGAAACAGTTCACTTTTTGTGCATATTTTTTTCCATTGCTGAGTCATATAATGCTGGTGATAACTGTCGCCTCAAAATCGACACTAATAATTTCTACAAAAGTTTTCTTGTAAGGAACGAAAGAATAGGTTCTATATAGAAATTGAAACATTGTAATTTCGACTTCAGGTTCAGCTTAACGATTTCTATACTGAGTTGTTTTATCAGATCATTCTCGTTGAGAGTGATTGTTGATAGCAGCAATAAGGTCAAAGATAGGTAAGATAAAAGCAAGGCAAAAGTCTCGTTGGTGTAGTGGACAGCACGTGAGCCTTGGGGAAAATCAAATCGCAGTTTCGAAGCCCATTTGAGGTTTCGGGTGATACTTTCATCTCGGTATCGTTGCGATTGTTATATCTCACATGCTATAAAAAAACAGTAAATGAAGAATTGAAGCACTGGTTGTTAGAGAAGTTCTTTCGCGAAGCTAAATTAAGTTCTGATTTGAAGAAAAGCATTCGCGACTTTGCAATTTGACTGTAGTGGAACAATATCAGTTATGGTAAATTTGACCTGCATCCTTGAAGGAATTTTCATTATCATCTGTATCACTTGGAATCATTTTAATCGTCGAATAACTCAATTGATATCTGAAAAGCACTACTTCATCTGGTCTCATACAATTGGTGCTTTTTTAAGGGACAAAAGTAAGACTGGTTTCTGGGTTTTTGAAAAATTGACCCACTTTTAGCCCTTCGGGCTTCCTCATTAGGGCGGTATTGTGTGATAGGTAACATTTTGAGTTTTCTTCATATAAATATGGAACCTAGTAATTGAATGCGATATCAAACCACTATCCATCCATAATAACCCCCTGCCACCTGAATAATATAGGCTGTATATGGAGACTATAAGTCAATATGTCGCAGCTCAGACAACGAGCCCTCCCTAAGTACATCTCAAGGCATGTAGACAGCCACTTCAGGCTCACATTTAACCCTTATCCGTATAACAGGATCATGTAACAACGTGGCTGATCAGCTCGAGGCTCGTACGAAAAACAACCGTACTGCGAACTCATTGGGTCATGACCATTGTGGCATTATAATCTCATCCATGTTGAGGAGCTCATTTTGAAAGTACCGCTCAAATTAAACCAAATGAGATTAGAAGTTAAATTTTCTTATTCTTCAGAATATGAATACGACTCGGCCGACGGTCCATCGGAAGACTATTTGCGCTGCCCTTCTACACTTCCATTTGCTGAGTTATCGATAACCTCATCTGTCGTTGTATGTGATGACATCATAACGAGCTGTTGTACTTTTGCTTTCAGTCTTTCTGTTTCTTGTCATTGGTTTGCACTAAGGCTTCAAAAAAGAGAACGGAGAACTACTTGATTTGTAACATTTTCTACTCAGGATGAACAATCTCCTGAGGAAGAAGACTACGCTCATCAGTACACAAGTAGATTACCAATGGACCAACCGCTCTATCAAATATACATGTTAGCTGAGAACAATAAGCTATTCGATGGAGTACTTTTGAGGGCCAGTGACTCAACAAAGCGAATTGGCTCTTTCTCAGAAGAGCAGGGAAAACCAAATAATATGAGCTGCACCTCAATTGATCTGGTAAGTGTTATTTCGTGATTTCGTCTTTATCAAACACAGTCATAATTTCATTCCCCACTAAGTGTTTTACAAATATTTCAAAGAATCTTTTTCAATGGCTTGAGTTGTTCAATGTTGATGAAATCAAAAAAATCAATCTCGATTCGTGTGAGGTCGTCACTTCACCTGTGAAGGTTCCCATCATCAATAAATGGTTTTGGTACATAAAAGCAGTGATGTAATGGTATAATAGTAATAATACGTGCACACAGATGTACTTAAGTATGATATACAGTTTCGTCGCGAGTCGTGTACCTCTTCGGATTCGGGTCGTGGAGCAGACTGTTCGACTTCTGCGTCAGCGTTGACGTCGACTACGTCGATGAAAAGAGAGCGTCTAATTGCATCGTCGCATTTTGGAAGTCAAAGAAGTCTATGGTGTGAGCTCGAAGAGGTTAACACCATGTTTTTGCACGAATATTTGAAATGTTTCTAGAAACGTTATCAAGGGTTCTATAGATAAAGATTTTGGTACTTTTCCGTTTTCTCGACCGTGTTTGAGCTCCTCTTTTGCTCCTGTGAAACATTATAGTAGTCGTTGGTTAGCTTAATTCAAATCTGAGAATTTGAGCGGTATTTCTTATTTATCAAATGGCTTGTTTCCTCGCCGGTCAGAAGTTTTCCCATGGTTAAATTTAAATCATTAGATAGAGCAAATCTTGATGATCTCAGCGGTATGTCGGGCTTTCAAAATGAACTTTGCTGAGCTCTGTTACAGTCGAAAGAAAATTACTTTTCGCACGCGGTGAGCACTTCTGGTCTTCTAAGGTGTGTGTACTAAATGTAATATCAATCTGTGACATAAATAACGTGTGAATTTTGACGAATATCAAGATTGTCTCTGATACTTCGAAATTTTCTCTACACGTCGATGGGCTTTCTTGCAAAATAAGTTAATGTCTTTCAAAGATTGACAGGCTCGAACTGAAATGAAGATTACTTTCAGAAGGCCAGAAAACTTCGATTGCGTTCGAGAGTGATTTGAAGAAGTAGTTCTTTAGTCCACGACTGTGTTCTACGTCGCTTTTGAGCTACGGTTTAAGTCGAGATTTTTCTTGCACTATTCAATCGACGTTGACTTTTCATTCTGACTGGGGAAGAAACGAGGAGCAGGAACGAAGGAAAGATGAGTATTCTCGAACCAATTTCCGACTTTCATATTGACCCTATCACGACACCTATGCTTGTAACATCGCCTACCAATTTGTGAACAGAACTGAAGCTTCATTCGATGTCCTTTCTTGCACAGACGTTTACACGTCATGTTTTTGTGAGAGCACGACGGCCTTTTTTTTTGCTGGCTGGCGAACAAAAGTGCTCATGATTAAGTGAGCTCTATGGAAAGCAGAAGACAGTTGACAGACAGATGACCTGCAATGACTTACTCGATGTTGCGCGTGTTGAGATGGCTCGTTGGCCTGGTGCCATTGTTGCAGTGCGGGACACCTAATTTTCCTTTGGCTGCTACAGCTAGCTCACTGAGAAGTCTCTTTGTAAAACCAAATACTTAACTGGAATTGGGAGAATTCAGACTATCGAAAGGTTACTAAAATCCAAGGGAATTGCTCCGCCCAGCAAAAGATACGCCGAAACGCTACAAGTGTGAAACGTTTTTATTTTGTATAAATATCCTTCATTTCGAGTGTTTTCTTAAGACCACAGCTCAAATTACAATATGCCTGATAATCATTATTTGAGCCACGCATGTCAGTGGTCTGTTAATGAGGGCTGACTTATAGAGCCCGATACACGTGTTTCGATCTTGCGATCTCGTCAGTCGGGCAGTTACCCGTTCTCGTCTTTTGCTAATCTCTGTGGGTGCTCCAGTCCCCACAATAAGAGTTAGCGACGACGTACGTTTTACACTCTGTGTTCAGTGAAGAACTCACCAAACACAGAGTTTTTTACACTCGAATGCTCGTGGCTAGTATATTTAATATAACATATCCTTCATTTTTTATTTTGGCTGTTACAGCGCAATAAAAGGTTTTCTCCACAACGCAAGTGTATTTATGGAATCCTTTAGATCTGAGCTATCGATTAAGCTACAGAGCTTTTTGAATTATTTGAGTAAATGCCTTGCTTTCAAATGTGTGCAGATAACAGCAATAATTCGGATGTATGAAATCCAATTTTTTTATGAACGTTACAGAGCTATAAAAAAATCCTTTTAGAAACAAAATATATAATTGGAATTGGTAAGATTTGCTCTATTTAATGATTAAAAGCAAATTATTAGAAAGTTCTATCTGGCGAGAAATGTTTGAATGCGAAACAAAATTTTATTTCGGCTGTTACAGATCCAAAAACAAGCCATTTGAGAAATAAAATTTGTCATTCAAATCGCTTGATTTGGGCTGTCGTACGACTATTAGAACGTTTCACCTAAACAAGAAATGCTTTACAGGGTCGAGGTAATGATAAATTGTAAAATTTTCTAGTACACTAGTTTCTATCATGTGAAATGAACAACACTAACGCATTGACAGCGAATCATACCGTGTTTCAAAAACATTGTTTTTTTTTATCTATTTGTATTCACATTACGTGAAATTTGTAAAAAAGGCTTGTTTATCTTCATGGATTTTGTAAGTCCATTTGAAATTTGGATCAGGGATCCTCCTCCAAACACAAAGTATGCGCATTTTCTGGAAAGTGTAGTACTGCGAATTAGAGCTTTCCTGATGAGGGAGATTGTCGAAACCAACAAGCATTTGAACTCGCTTCTCTGAAGACGGCGACTGATACTTACTCTGTAGAAAAAACCACAAAGTGGCGGTGTAAACACTCTTCGTTAACTGTCCAACTTGACGAACAGTTTGCAATAAATCCCAGGACCGACTATCTATCAACCTCGGCATAGTTTGAATAAATGAGTATCTTCTTCTGTTTTGCCGCTTCGAGGTGTTATTGATATTATTTATTGAATATCAGCGAAGCATATAACAATACAATTAGTAATGCAGCACGAATATTACAACAGTCTGGTGGCTTACGTTTCGGCAAGGTTCATCATCTTCAGAGCCTGGAAAGGTCAAATTGATTCGCAAATTTTTAAATCAAAGCCTTCATAACCCCAGCAGAAAACGTAAGAAATAAATTTTTGGGTCGCTAAGAAAGGCTTCATTTCAAAAACACTCACCGCTTAAATGTTTTAGGTCTTTCAATTAATCATTGAAGACCGCGTGACCTAGCACCATACCTCAGGCTAATATTCCCGGCCTGAGCCAGACACAGTCTCACATTAGCACAGACTCTAAGTGGCAGGTCTCCAATGATTAATTGAAAGACCTAAAACATCTAAACGGTGAGTGTTTTTGAAACGGAGTTTTTCTTAGCGACCCAAAAATTTATTTTCTACGTTTTCTGCTGGGGTTATGAAGGCCTTTGATCTAATAATTTGCGAATCAATTTGACCTTTCCAGGCTCTGAAAATGGCGAACCTTGCCGTAACGTAAGCCACCACGACTGTTCTAATAATTATGCTGCATTATTAACTGTACTGTTATATGCTTTGCTGATATTCAATAAATAATATCAATAACACCTCGGAGCGGCTAAACAGAAGAAGATACTCATGTCTAACTTGAGTGATGTGCAATTCTGCTATAACTCCTTCTGCGGGACGGTATCGATCCTGTCAGCAACAAATTGTAGACGGTATGGCCTAGTAAGCACATGTCGGTTTTCAGCCCAGTTAAGCCGATAGCTGTTGGACATATGTAATCGAGAAGATTTCTTTTTAACCGCCTTTCTATAAGTTATAATAACAACATGTTAAAAGGATAAAACTCTCGGCGTTGATCAATCACTGGGGGATGCGCCATTCATTCGCCTTCAATTTTTAACTTCGTTTAAGGTGATTGAATGCTTATCTGGTCTTTACAATGACTCGCGGTGGCCCCCTGCTCTACCGTGTCAGTGTTGCTTATGCTCCCAGACAAGTTTGAAACATATCTGGTACCATTTTACCGACCCCGGAGGGATGGATGGCTTAGTGAGCCATGAGCGCGAGATCGAATCATTGACCTCGTGTGCGATGCAGAGCACATCTAACCACTGCGCAAAAACATGTTAATACTAAAAAAAGCGACCAAAAGAAGAGCGCTAGTGATTATTTATCTAATATATTTGTCATTCAAAAATAATAGAAAAGTGGAAAGTGCTTATTACATAGTAGAACACCCACTGAGTTGTGAATAGAGAAGTCATTGTGAATTCTGCGCTGCATTTCTTTTAGTACATTGGCGACCTATAGAGCCTATAGATCTCCTAGGTATGGTGAACATGGCTTATTAAAACCATTATTCGAAACCTTTGAGCTTTTTCAAGCTACAACGATATCTCAAAAGAATAGATCACCTCACTAAGACCGATAATCTAATACTAGATCAGTAGCGAATTCATTGCGCCGGCTCGCCACGCTGTGATTTGTGTTGACTACAAGTGTGTCAAGAAGAAGTTATGGCGTTCTCGATGCGTTTGACATTCAAGAGAAGGGAATCCTGTATGAGGCAACTAATGATGGTTAATGTAGCGAGTGGACCGTTAAGGTTGTCCTAAGAACCTCCCGTGGCGAAACTCTCAACAAAAAATCTCGAGATGACTTTTTGAATGCTCAAAATGAATTAATCATTACAGCTTATTTAAATTCTGTAACATTTGGTTTACTCACTGTTTGCACAGCTATCATTACAGAGATTGAACGAGTTGATCTCGGAACCCTTCACCGTCCACCATCCACCATGACATCCCTATAGGAGATCCCATTGACGAAATACATTTTTTGCCACATCAACATCTATTTCAAAGAGAAATCTTGAGTGAACGAAGTAGTGTTGAAAATCATCCCGAAGATTTTTGCCTTCCGAAGCTCCAAAGCTTTATGCTATTGAAATAAAGTATTTCATTATGTGTACATTCAAATAATCATCGCACAACTGTTTGGGCTTCATTTGAGCTGAAATATGACCATTCAAAATTGCTGTTCAAAATAGGCTAGTATTGTTTCTACTAATATCATTTATCCAATGAAACACTTTATATTATTGACTATCTATACAAGTTTCAAAATCATATTTGAATTCTACGGTAAAGAAATGCTTTTTATAATATAATACTTACACTTTGGATATTTTAGTGAATTGATATATTTACTCCAATTATTAATTTCACGCGACTCGTCATTGTAATTTTTTGTGCGGATCCCAGCACCTCTTTCGTTCTGATCACTTCTTTTCATTCAACCTCTACATTTGTCTTCTAACATTTCACGCGTTGCTTTGATTGTTACCTGATTATTTCTTCTTTATGAACGTTGTAGAATGCAGGTCAGGGCGATTCTGTAATAATTATGGAGGTAACCGAACTATGGCAATTCCCAAGACGTTCGTTGACTGATTGCAATAGAGTGTTGTTTGGGGATCGAACCAGCACCTTACCTATTTTCTTGCTTCTCCATACATCGCACCACTAACCGCTGCGTAACCCCATCCCCGGTCATATGTCATAAATCATAATTTATATTAAGTCAATTGGTGTTTCTAAATTTTCGGACAAAGATCACCTTGAAATGAGATTTTGTTTTTATTAGGTGAAAGCTGCTGGTCTATTAGACACATTGGACGAGGAGACAAAAATTCGACAGGAAGCATATTTCGAAGTAAGACATATCACAGTGATTTAGTAGATCGGCACATTCGTGCAGTTTTCTCGTCTTTGTTTACTTAACAACTTGTTCACTTGAATTCCGTCTTATCACTAATTTCTCGAATAAGTTAGTTAACATGGTCTTATCAGAATGAGAAAAAAGCAACAGATCGTTGAAGTTCAAAAAAGCAAAGAACCCCTCCTTTATTCGTATAGATGATGCGATAACAGAAAATAATACTGTGTAAAGAATCAATAAGGAAGGTTGTTCTCTGTTTTTGAAGTTTCGCATTAATCGAATGGAGCAAGCAACACAAGGCTGCAGCTTCGCAGATCCCAGAATTTGAAAAATATTTCAAGCGATTTTAACCAATGATCACGAAAAATCGCTGCTTCTTCACTGTAGTATTCTTCATCATAAACAAACGCTTTTGGTCATGGTTCGCAATAAAGTTTGCCATACTTTGACCACGTCCTTTCAAAAAAATACAGCTATTCAGGGTTCTAACCTCTCTGAAGTTTACCTAAAATGTTTTGCGGGAATGTTGAACACGTCCTCAGCTTGAGTGATCACGAAGAGGGGATCGCTGCTTAGTGCGCTTTTGTTTCTCCAGAAAAAGCGAGAAACATTTATCCTATTTTACATTTTATTTCTTCTGTAAGCTTTTTTACCTTTTTACATAGCGCAAAAGAGGCCAAAAAATAGTATTAGTAACCTTGCAAATTTTGGCCTATAAGTAATAATTTGTTCCAGGTTATCACAAGTGAGGCCTCCTATCTACGTTCGTTGAACATTCTCATTACTCATTTCATGGCTAGTCAGGAATTGATGGGTGAATAGCTTTTTCTTCTCGTATACGTCAAAATCTTAAACATAATTTTCTTTCCGTCAAGACTCGAATTTAGAAGGTGTTCAAATGACATTGGGAATTGACATTCACCACTTTGTTTTGTAAGAACCTATTAATATTCGCCGCGTTGTTTTTTTGGATATAATTGTTGTTAACGATGAGAATCCAATTTAGGCTTCTCCTTATTAGATTTCTTTGCTGTCATACCAAATCAATAACATAAAGCCTGTAGTCATCACCATAACCTGTAGTGATCACCATAAAGTAGTCTTCTTTAGCACTAAAATTATAGACGAATGTATTCTACACGCAGCGCTATAGAATACGGTAAATCGTAGCTAAAATATTCTATGTTCGTTTTACCATCACTAGCAGAGTCTTATGAATTTAATTTTATGAATTGATTCATTTCAGGTTCGAAGAGTTCATTTTCGGTGATTAGTAACTCTGAGCGAAAGCATTTATTTAGTAATATTTTTGCTGTACGGGATTGCAGTGAACGGTGAGTTATTGTTGTTGAAACTATTCACCACTAAGCATTCACAAGTAGCTGGTCATCAATTCCTTCCGTGGGAAAACTGCTGACATTTCATCTCCACCGTTCATCACTATTGATAATGACAAAACATCTGCCGATAGCTATGCACGAGCTCGCACTATCGATGGAAAAACAAAACGTCTCAGAAGAAACAAAGTTGGAAACGAAAATGGAAATCAAGAAAATCTAGTGAACACTATCTATATGGTTTTTCAGAGACGAGTTCTATTATTCAGAAATGTTCTTGACATTGTCGAAGTGGAATGAAGTCCTTATCTATTTCCTCTTCGTTTGCTCCTTATGAAGCATACCATAGTACTAGAGTGAATCGCATAGCGACGTTCGTTGATTTGTTGCTGTCTTTTAGACTTCTGTCGGATTTGGAAACACGACTAGAGCAGAATCTAATGTTGGACGATTTGTGCAGTATTCTCGTTCATCACTTTGAAACCAACTTTGACGTCTACGTGAAGTACTGCTCGAATCAGGTACATAACCTACTAACGTTGACTACTGTCACTGAGTGTTTGTCGTATTTATTCTTGCCAGCTAGTGACCATTTCACACATTGACGATGATGAGAGGGGTGTGTAAAAAAGTTTGCGTCAGCTGGGAATTGAACCCTGATACGACGCCTGTTTCGACACCACTCTTCCTACGCCACAACGCGTTATATGTCAACAGGCAACCGTTTACGGTATGGCGTGGGCAGTCACTATCGACATTGGACCACATTTATTCTGACAGATATTGGGTTTCAATGATCAATCAGAATTCATTTATTTGACCGCCTATTGAAACACAATATCTCTAAGCATAAGTGGGATTGACTGTCGATAGTGACTGCCCACGCCAGACCGTAGACGGTTGGCTGGAGTGAAATCTGGGTTCGAATCCCAGCTGACGCAAACGTTTTTTGCACACCACTCTACATTATTGGGTTCCATTGTAACATCATACCACCGCAATAGGCGGTCAATTAATTGAATTCTGATAATGAGAGGAATAGAGGAACATGCGTAATTGTCTTTGCCATAAATGGATTCAGCTTTTGCTTCTCCTACCAAATCAGTACACACTATTCAATCTAATTAATGTTTACTTGTCTGTTGAACTTCTACTATTTGGATGCTTTTTACGTAAAATAGAAAGCTACAGTGCCCAAATCGCCAATTACCAAAACATTAGATCAAAATGAAGAAAACCCAAGAATAAACTTCTAAATGAATTATAGGAGTGTTTGATAGAGAATTTGAAAATTTTTTTTTGTGTAGAAATGTGTGTAGAAAAAAAAGAAAAAAAAGAATTTTCTAATCAGTCGTGATGAGTTCCCTTTCTGGTCATCTTTCCCACTTTATCAAACTGATTCTGTAATTATTTTCTGTATTATTTTTCATAATGGAGTTTGAACTAATAGACCATATTCAAATGAATACTGCTGTAGGAATAAAGTGTACTGTGATAGGTGGTGCGCACTTCAAAAGTAAATACTTTTGTGCATCGTCATGTTGCTTCGCGCAATTTCCACGACTTTCTTTAGGTTAATTTGTATTAGAATTTCTAAGATTAATAAACTATCGTGACCCCTTGGAAAACTGTGTTAAATTTCCGTTATCCTGGCTAATCTCAATGGTGCTCTCACTATTTTGTTGAATGTACAAGAGCGCCAAAAGATGGTGTTAAAACAAGAAAAAAAAAGTGAGATTTCAGGTGTACCAGGAGCGGACACTACGCCGACTGAAGGCCGAGAACCCTGCATTTTTGGAGCCGTTTCGAAAATGGAAGCTGATAAGCAATGCCAGGGACTTGATATGAGATCTTTTCTCATGCTGCCAATGCAACGGGTGACAAGGTGCCACATAAAGCCATTTTTTCCTTACTATTTTTTTACGCAGTGTAGATGGAGTCATCGTATCACTATCGTTAGACAGAGATAATCACGTTGTTTTTCACTGTGAAAAACATTTTGGTGTCTTTCTTTTTCTTCACCACCTTATTCGGCCGTCTCACAGTTTATACACTGTGCGCATTCCAGTACTTCTAAAATTCAAATCCTTTTTCGCCTTCTTCTCAAACATCTCAGAGTATGTCTCCTTGCAATCTCAAACATAGCTTGGCTGCGGTGTTTCATAGAGCGTTCGTTGCCGGAATGTCGAGGGGCGGGGATTAGCCTCGTGCCACATCATAACGAGCATCACAACCACTCGGCCAAAGATCCCCAACATTTCGATATACTGTGGCATACTTCACCTAGCGCCTAAATCATTTGTACTCATGTTTATACTCGAGTGACTCGACCTAACGCCGATAATGTCTCCCAAACCCTTCTTCTCGAATCAGAACTGCCCCGCTCTGCTTATTCGAGAGGCGAAAATGCATAATTTCGGTTATGCGGTTTGTCGTTACTGTTCTTGTTGTGACGGAATCGACAATGAGTATGCGGACTTTGCAGTTGGCACACATTTCACATTTTCAAGAATTTCATAAAAATTAGCAAGTTTTCATTCTGATAAAATTCTTTCAAAATTTATTATTTTCGGTGAACTTCTTTACCAGGTATTTTAATGACTCTGTTTAATAGATGTTTCATATGATATTTTCTCGTTGAAAATAATCTGTCTGGTTCAGGTATCCTCTTCTTGTCTACGCAATATTGGATCGTCTACAAAGGGAAGGTAACGAGTATGAAGTGACCACACGAGCTCTAAACGCCGCCAATAAGGTAGATATTTTGCATCGTCTTTTCTAATTCTAACTGTTCATGAATCTTTTTCGTCTTTCTGTTTTCAAACCTATGGTTTTGGACAGTTTTTGAGATATACTGTTATAATAGTATCTTCTAATGAAGAAGAAGCGCAAATTTTCGTTTCTAGATGCTTTTTGAGTAAAGTGATGTATTAAGGGCGCGGTCACCTTTTTATATAATGGCCATGAACCTCTCCTATCACAAATAGTATCTGGAACAATAACAAAACGTTACTGAACTATGAATGAGAGCGCACACGCAATTGTGAGCTCGCCCAGTGACTTATCATTGCACTGCCGTTTAAAATTAGAGGACGTTTCTATTGCATTTCTCATTTGATATTTTTTTCCCAGCAGTCAAAAATTTTATACCATCATAATTCCTGGTTATATGAGCACTCAAAGCAATATTTTTATATGCTTTTCACATTTCCACCTCACCATATGTTATGTTATTATCGCTCATCGTTATTACTATTTACTGTTTTTACTGTTATTATTATTGCTGTGACAACATGCCTTCAGTTTTTTTTTTGGTATGTTACGGCTTTTCAAATTGTATGGATCCATCACTTGGTTTATTATTCTATTGCATAGCATTCTAATCACTGCGCTCTCCCACAATTACAGTAGGAGTTGATTCGACTACTATTTATCGATATTCATGAGAAAGACCAAAAATCTCCGAACTACCCTCAAATCGGAATATCCGTAGATTCATGATAAATGCAGAGAAACGAGGCGCACATGAGAAATTCTGGGATTTTTGATAAGTGATATCGGTTCGTAAAAAGTAAGACTATGATTAACTAAGCAGTACGGTATTCTAATAGAACATCTAAAGGTCAAGAAGATGAATCGTAGTTGACTTTAATGCTCTTGTTGAGTTTTACTTCAGGTAGTCGGTGAGTGCAACGAAGGAGCACGACGAATGGAACGAACTGAGCAGTTGCTCGACATTGACAGCCGACTAATCTACAAGGATCCAGACCTCAAGTAACAGCACTATCCATATATCTTCTATTTTATTTTGCATAAAACCAGCAATTTCGTCAGAGATGCTTTACTACGTTCCTGAAACTAGTAATGCTCATAATATTCGGTCACCGTTAGCAATTGCGGTTTTCAAAAGTAAAAAGGATGTTCGATAAACTATAGAATGTTTTAGCTGTTTTGAGGTGCTATTGAATGTAAGGACTGAGAAAATGTTAGTGATATGAACATGCTTTGATTTTCAATCCATTTACAACCTACAATTTTGAGAAGTTGGAAAGTTGCTGGAGGATTTCGCGACCTCCGACATTATCAAATGAAGAATCACAAAAAATAGTACAGAACGTCGGTCTTTTTTGTGATGTTAACTACGAAAATCACTTTTGAATACTGGCTCAGTTGAAAATTCAAAACCGAATTCAAAGCACTACCCAGGTTTTTTGGGTAGATTTCGATCATTTTCCGAAACCTTTCAAAGCTCTTTTAAAACTTATTCTGCATCTTTTCCAGTTAAATACGTATTTTTGGAACTATGGAACAGTTGCAAAGCAGTTTATCAGTACATATGCATCTTTGGTTAAAAGTACAAAGGGAATAAAATTAATTTATGAGGAAAATATTGATTCGTACTGATTCATATGAACTTTGGTTTCGTCCAGTGATTTCAATAGCCCTTCTTGATAAGTTTCAATCATTTCCGTCAAACAATATTTATTCCGAACAGTCTAATTTTGAAAATCTACGCGAGGCTGGTAAATCTTCTTCATTATTGAAAGGTGACATTTCGGTGGGAGAAAATCACTTCAAATGTCTACTTATTATATGGGACCTATCGTTTAACTACTTATATGGGAAAGATCATCGCTGTGTTGTCACATACTATGATAATGAATCTTGCTCAAACTATAAAACAATCTGAGATAAGGTGGCATACCATCTGTGATATTCAGAACTCTGCCCATTTCCTGAACTTTTGAAGTTTTTCCAAAAACGTCAAAGGTTTTTCGCGCCGACACTTTAGACTCAGGCTGTAAAGAATTTTGCTCTCTCTTCAAACTCGTCATAGTTAAGCTTTTATGTCCTATGTGAACCTAAAAGAGTTTTTACTCAACTTTTCGGCTTTGGATTTTCACCAGATAAATGTGGTATGCTACAATAAGCCTTAGCTACGAGGCAGGCGAACCGCAGAAACGTCATCCATTATTATTGTACCACATTGTACTCAATGATCTTTTTCCTATGACGATGTGTCTGCTTATCAAGAAAACATGGATTCATTCAATCAGTGCTGAGCTTGATCCATGTTTGATTTTGGGAATAAATCGATCTATACTTTCGAAACAATCGATACAAGACGAAAAAGAAATCAGTGGTGGCTTGAATGTGAAGTTCTTGGTCGATTTTAACGGTTCTTATCATTTCAGAAAGATTGCTCTCGTCTCCAATTCGCGATATTTGGTGAAACGTGGCTCGTTAGTTCAGTTATTGGAACGCAAGAATCGAAATATTCTGCAGGTCAGTGCGGTAGTACGTTACCGTATACCCGCCCCACTTACCTATTAATTCAAAAACGTGATGTTTCATAATAATAATAATACTAATATGTTAATGGAGGGGGTGGAGGGAAGCGTATTCAAGTGGTATAATGCTTGTGGCAACGCGGAGATGACCTTCACCTCTCAACTCTCTCCGCCGTCAACAACGGACGCTTTTTGTAATGCTACAACTATACAATCTTCGAGGTATCATGAAAACGTGCTTAACCAGAGTTCTACGACTTTCAAAAGGAAGACGAAGAATGAACTGAACTCTAGAAGTACTAGGATCTGCGCAGTGAGTGAGATAACGAATCGTTAAAAATAAAGATATGAGGAGTAAATAGGAACAGATGATTATAAAGGGAGTAATAATGAAACAAAGTATTGGGCACTAATCAATTTACCGAGATGTGTCATGCATTTGATTCCATTGGTAGCATTCTATACGTAGTTAAATGTGTATTTCGTCTCTAAAATGACCTGCGAATAATTATTTATGTATCGAATAAATAGGAGCGCATGTGATGCAGTTGTTGGAGATGTTCTTGTCACACAGAAAGTCGATGGTTCAATCTCGCACTTTTGTCTCACCAAATCTCCCGTCGCCCCGGGGCCGGTAAATCGGTACCAGACTTGTCCGAGGGGGTAAGCTATGACTGACTCGAAACAGCGGTAGGCCACCGCGAGACATTGTAAAGTCAACTCAAACGAAGTTAAAAATTGAAGGCAAATGCATGGCGCATCCCTCAGGGATTGATCAAAGCCAAGAGTTTATACTTTATCCTTTATCGAATCAGTATTTATCCTATTAGAGAAATCCGGTACATACATATATACATATATATATATATATATATATATGTATATAAATATAAATATATATATATATGTATATATGTTAAGAAAATCCCATGAATCCCATGAAGAAAAGGAAGCCTATCTTGCCAGGACTCAAGATCGAATCGGTGGCAAACACCTTCTACACCGCTCCTCTAAGCACTTCGCTAAATTTACACTCATGCTATGGCACTCATGATTAATAACAAAATTCATTTCTCAAAAGCGTGAAGCTAATATAATTATCGTACTGCTAATGTTTCGAGAAATTTTCTACTTCTTGCACATTAGATTCCTTTTTTTTTCTTCAATAATTTTGCTCTAGAATTCTGACGAACAACACTATTCCCGATTACTAAATAGACTCAAATGGATATTTTTGCTGAGGTTTCCTCTTGTTCTCAGTTTCACTTTTTAGGGGAAGCAGAAAACCCGTAACATCTATATATTTCTCTTTTCGGATATTATACTGGTTACGAAGAAAAAATTGTAAGTTTTTTATTGACTATGTCTTGGCCAGCTCAACTTGCAAATTTCGATAATGATTTAGGAATGGGACGTACGAATGTAAAGACTATGCGGGTCGACGTTATGTGGACGTGCAACCATTAGAATGTGATGTTGATCGGGTACGCACATCTATCAATAAGTGTTCCAAAAGATATTCACTTTGGAAAAAGACGGTAAATCTGGAAATTTAGAATATTTAACCAGAAGAATAATGTAGAAGTAGAAAACACTACCACGATTCTCGTGAATCCCACGACTTACGTCAATTCCACGATTTATCTATAAAAAGTTACTATTCACAGTCATCAGTAGACCAAAAAATTGTGGGAAAAGTGCCATTAAATCCTATAATGTAAGAATTCTTTCCAACTAGTGTTGATGTGACGCCCTCTCGCTGTCGAATTAGTTGTCCCATTCATACTACGGTCTCTCCCCAAAAATTTTCACGGTCAAAGGCACAAGGGGGATAGCCGTGCTATGCTCAGTCAGTGACTATCAGTGAACAGGTAATCAGTATGTAATTCATTTGTCAAAAAATCAGAATGATGTGAAAGTCACTGAAGAAGAACATTTCTTCTGAGTATTATCAAAATTAGATACATTCATAGTCATTCCGACGGGAATTTACGCATACGAGTTCCGTTACGCGTGCTTTTCTCAAGAGTCCTATGCAGAATTTTTTGAATTATAAAAAGCACAGTAAACTTGATTCCAGTAAGAGAGTGGAATGGTTACAATTCCAGATGTCAACGACTTCGTTGAATATCCGTCCACATTTATTCCTCTGCGTGTTCATGCGTAATGCGCACGGAAGGCAAGTTGAATTTTTGCTGAACGCCGAGTCCGAAACGGACAGAGAAAGATGGCTAAGCGCTCTCAGACCTCCTACAGTAAGTCAATTACATGAATCTTGAAGCGCAGAACTCATCACGAGGCAGCGAAGCGCTACTAATTTCTTTCCTCCACTTTATACTTCCAGCAAAAAAAAATTCGTCTCCTCGCATTCATCACTTGATTGAGAATCTATCGTGTTCATGAACGTCGTGGAATACTGGCACATCTTTTTAAAATCTCCAGGACAGCCAGGCTGGGGCGTTTCGTAGGACGTTCGTTATTGATTGTCGCACTGTTGGGGGGAAGGGGAATCAACCCGCGACGGACAATGCGACGAGCATCACCAGCCACTCGGCCGCAAACCCCACCCCAGTTTATTTTTTGAGCGTCATAAAGCTAACAAACACATTCAGTGAGTCGCTGGTAGTCCTTATTTATTACACTTACGTTTACTCAAATTACCCGTTGTACTACAATGAAAAAATTTACCTCACATAGACGACAGTGATATATTTTTGTAACCTACTTTATCAGTCTTTCCATATATAAACGACTCTCCATCATTCCTTGGTGTACGGACGTTTTACTACACTACCACATAATGAAAACGAAATAATCGCTAGTCTGAACAAGAATATCAACTCTGTGTTATGTTAGTCGGTTTTATTCTCAAAAGACAGTATTCGAACTTATGTGAGAGAGATAAACAACCATAACAATTTTTATCAAATTGAGGTGTTAGACGAGGGTTCAATTCAGAATTCTTCCCTAATACTGTTGGCTCTGACCGATAAATAGAGGTAGGTCGTATGTAAGCCCAATAAGGGAAGATTTGCCCATCTGGGATGTTCTTTCATCACAGCGAGATATACTGGAAGGCTTCTAATTTCCGCTTCATCTGTATCACCTGTTATCGCGTAAATCGTCAACTGACTCGAAAGACACCAGCAAGATTTCCGTTTTTCCCTATTGCGCGCAAGAGTGGCCCAGTGGGTCCTCCTTGCTTTGAAAATTTGTTGAGCATCATATCTTACTTCTAAGCTTTCGTGAAAAAATCGGACCATCGGGTCGGTGATCTTCTTGTGAAGCGCTTGACATCCTAAGGAATTCAGTCGGTAACGTTTTTGCCCATCGGTTATCGTTAAAGCGCACTGTGTGTCCAGCCCACCTTATTTTAGATATCCTGGCGTATAGAACGGCATATCTTGTCTTCAATCGTTGATGCAAATTATACCTCGAATCTTTTTCTCTCATTCGCGAGATACGGGATACTCCCAGCATCGACCTTTCGACTGCGCATCCTTGCGTCAAGTGATCTTTCATCCTGCTTACGTAGCGACTAGGTTTCCGCTACATACGCTAGAGCAGGGATAACGGTTGAGACGAAAAGCTAAGCACGGAGTCGGATGTTCTTCGTCTTTTCACTACGTCCTTGATGTTCTTAACGCTCCCTAAGCCACTCGTTTCCTCCGCTCAGTTGTGGAGTTAGAACTTCATCATGTTGACTTCACGACCTAAATAAACGTAACTGGAACATTTGGAGATATTTATTTCGTTGAGGTTAAATAGGGTATTTGAAACCCATCCGTTCCTCATGAACATCGTTTTGGTTAGATCTAGTCGGGGACCAATCCTTACACTACAAACATTGTCAAAATCGGTCTGTATTCGTCATTTTGGTCATTTTGGTTATGAAATCTTCATATAGCTCACGAAGCATCGTTATAAACTGAGTAAGGACACCCTGGCTATCGAGAACCTCTCTGATTGCTTCTGTTTCCACTGAATCAAAGGCTTCTTTAAAATTCTGTATTGAGACAGAGCGGTCTCTTGTACTCTTGTGAAACTTCCATGAACCTTATGATCGTGCTTCGTCTGCAGTCCTACCAAACTAATTGTCCCATTGAGTTTCCTTAGAAATCATCACGTCGTTTGGAGTTTTCGGAAAGATTGTTCCACCGATATCTAGAGATTAAAACGATTTTATTATTAACATATATGCCTATCATCTTAGTCGAACCCTATTTATCTGGGACAAAGCGGCGAATAGATTTGACTGACGGTGTCGTCTGAATCCTCTTCACTTTAGTGAAAAAGTAATTAATAAAGAGTTTATAGTGTAGCCAACTTATTATAGGATTAGTAGGGCTACTAATATGTAATATGAGACCATTTTTCTGCTCAAAGTGTTGAGTGAAAATGGTTCGTATTGACATTACACTTTTCGAGCTCGGATTTTATCAGAACGGGAGCCAGTGGTGAATTCTGTGACTCTTGTTGCCGTTCTAACGTAGGCCGTACAATCGAGTCCTTGTTGAAGTCCGCTCTGTGCATCGACGGGGTTCAAAAGCTTGTAGAGTAGCGTTCCACGTTGATAAATCCTTTAAAGGAGCACGATGTATTCGATTATATTCGCTACATCGTAGAGCTGATTCAATACATGTTTGGTTTCTGTTGGGACATATAAGGAGTGGGGTTAACCATGTGTCATATGAGTGCTCTCATCCTCTAAGAGACGTTTGCTATCAATTTTCCAATCCCAAAAGGATGGAAGGCTTAGTTTTCTGGGAAACATGAATAAACCAGCGATTGCGTGTGTATTGTACACCATTCTAGCGACTGTGCTATATACTTTTAGTAAAACAGCAACTACTGTTATTCCTTCTACTGCTTCCCAAATATAGGATTATTATCTCATTACAATCGTTTCAAGTGTTTTCTTAAGACCACGCTCAAATTTCAGTTGGTCTGTTGTGGCAACTGACGAAGCTGCAAGGCTGAAGCACGTGTACTCCACTGTATGAGTGCCCATAACAGACCACATGCATGACTCAAAAATAATTACCTGGCACATGTCATTACATGTTTTTTTTTTGAAATTCTAGTACGGCAAACACTACATGAATTATGACCAATTGACTCTCGAATTCAAATTCCAGTCTGCAAATCCTCTGGAGAAGATTTATGCTGAATGGGACTGTCCACAAGCAGTAGCGGTGCACAGCTATAACAAAAATCAAGATGACGAATTGTCATTAGAAGTAGGAGATATGGTGAACATACTGAGGAAAATGCCTGACGGTGAGTTCAAGAATGGTCAATTCATTTTTAGGAAACAACTCATTTTAGGAAGCATAGGCTGTGCTTCTTTAGGTTGGTTTTATGGTCATAAGGAAGCTGACGGTTTATCAGGATGGTTTCCTTCATCGTATGTACAACAAATTCTTAATGATCATGTTAGAGGCCAATAATTATCGTAAACGACTTCGACTCATGCAGGTGAATATCCTAAGCTCTTTTTCATGCATTCTTCCGTCATCCTCGTGGACGAGTTTTCCTGTTCAGTTCTTAAGTAAACGATTTTTCCATGAAATATTGGTGCCTATTCATGCGACTCGGGGCGCTGTAAGCGCTTTAGTTTATGTTGCTTATTCAGTATCAAGTTGTAAGCGTTATTTTGTACCTATTCTTGAGTACTGTACCGTGCCACCGCTAATTGTAGCGACAATGAATTAAAGAACTAAGCATGATCGTCCAGTTTAAGAAAAGAGCAATTCTAGTGGCCTTGTTATACTATTTGTTTTTATGAACCCTGGGCGCGTTTAGCGCAGCAGCTAGAGGTGTCCTGCAATATACACGCAGTCGTTGGTTCACTCCTGCGTAGCAGGTTCACCAAGCCTTCCATCCCTCCGTGGTCGACGATTTGGTATCGGATTTGTAATGAGATTAGCAGCATCGATTTAATGCATCGTTTGGCCTCTACATGTCATTGCTTGGGCTAGATATGCTTTAGATCACTTCTAACTATGCTTGATGAAGGCGAGTGCAAGGCAAATTTCTCAAGGATCGACCAACCTAAAAGATTTACCCTTTTCCATGACCCATCTGAGCATGCTGTGCGATTCGCCGCACTTCTAGAATGCAATTTATCTCCCTTCATACACTTTTCATGATGGTCTCGGGATTCTTGCGTTGAGTTTAGCTGCATTCGAGAACTTCTCCTCTTCATAAATGACGTTGAATACTAAAAGAAGCGATCTTTCCTGTCACTTTGTAGTAGCTCTGCTAAACTGTACCCAGGTCTTCATTGTGGACACTCACCAGTCTCTGTGGACGAATAAGGCGATTTGGGGCCCAATATATCCCTACTTATGAAAAACATTAAACATAGGAAAATATTGGTCATTTAGGCAGCAGCTTCAGTGGCGACACGTGATGCTCCTATACATAGTGCTTCAACACCACTCGTGGATAGATTGAGAAGAATGAGCAATCCTCGCCTAACATTACATACACATTTGATTGGACATTAACTCTTCTCAAATCTATTACCAAATATCTGATTTCTTTGTTTCGTGTTTGGATCTTCGATGACATGTCAAAATGTCCACAATTCTTCTGTGGTCTAGAGTACTCACAAATCATATGCGCAACTAATTTTTATGAGTTATAGATGGGTGATATTTGTCAACTAAGTAATGATTTGCAAAGTCTCAAAATTCCTCGTGAATATTGAACAACACGAAAAAATTTGGCAGTTTCTGCGAAAACTGGTATTATACCGATAAAGTAGAGATTTCCTCATTCAATGTTACACTAATGATAACGGCTCTTTCCATTGTCTTCACAGAAAACCCGGAATGTTTTATCACTTTCAGTTGTAACGGTTATATGAAGTGGTTTGTTTAACGATAGCTAATTTCACTTTATTCGTAATCTAGTCGTTTACATACTCAATGGTGGAGAAAATGACTATATTATATAAAATTGTATGAGTAATTGGTTACGGAGATGAAGGATCCATAAATGTATTCCATGTGCTTGTTTCTGATATCTTTGAAATACAAGTTTTCATATTCATGGCATGCTTTTTTTAGCTAAAATGCTATGTACACAAATCAAATTATGAGGTCTTCTCACAAGTGTTGGCATTAGAGCAATAAACAGCAAACTTATCAACCAGAAGTAAAAAAAAATTGCCTATTAGCACTGTTCAAAGTATGCGCCATCACCCTGAACATATTTCTGCTATCTCTCATGCAACAAATCAAAATTGCTTTGCGTAAAATTCTCTGATTTCTTTTGGCACTAAATTTGTCCATACCTGCAGCAACTTGGCCGCTCAACGAAGCCTCTATCGCAATTTGCTGCTTTCGAGCACGAAATGAGACTCGATGCATAGATCGCCTTCGAGACCATTAACATGCACACAGGCTCAAGGATTTCTGTCCAGTCGAACAGCGTTTTGGTGTTTTGCTGAGTTTCGCGCTGGCAACACCATTTTGAAGCACCAGCTGTACTCCGGACGTTCACGTGAAGTTGATCGAGAGGATCGAGAGAACGTCTTCGGAGCATTTGAAGAGGATCCGACTTTGATTGCTGAGGTACAGATACGAGACTACAGGCCGATGTCCCATACTTTGTACAGTGTTGTTCAGCAATTTAGATACTTTCTGATTCAATAAAAATTGGGTGTTTATTGCTTTAGTGCCAGAACTTACAAAAAGACCTGCCTTTATGGAGATTAAAAACTTAGTCACTTTGAAGAACTCTAACACTAAATATTAGGTAATTGAGACGTCCAACTTACTAAGCGTAAAGCAGCAATAAACTCGAGTTTTACGCACGTTCGACCACAAAAATTTAATAGTTTGTGCCAAATCTTCGTGCGATTCCGGTTTTCTGATAATTTTGAAATGAAGTTGCATCATTTTTGTGTCGTTCAAGTGCGCATATTCTTGCGAACTTGGAGCTCTATAATGAAGCTATCTTGGGGAACCACTTCGCTTGCTATTCATGTACGATTCACCTAGGCGAAAATGCTAGTGAAGCGGCGGCGCAGAAGATTAATGGAGCCTGGGGCAATGATATGATTCCAAAAATGACGACTAGGAAGTGGTTTGCGAAGTTCAGAGCTGAGGAGAACAATCTGGAGCACCAGTCGCGCTTAGGGCGTTCACAAGAAGTTGATCATCAAGCTGTCCTTGGAATGGTGAAGAGAATCTCTCAATACTGAGCTTGACAGTCAGTCGAGGTATCAATCCCCTACCTGAAAAGTGGCAGGACGTTATCGAGGTTGATGGAGAACACTTTGATTATCAATTCTGTCTTTTGTTCGGAACGAGATGTTGCAAAAATCATTGAAAAAACGACGCGAACATTATAAAAAGCTATTGCATGTCGATGATAGCTATTTATTAAAGATCATAGTGACCTTCACAGAGTAGAAAAAGCTGCAGATTGACCACATGTGGATGCGGATTACAAAAATTCATTTGCAGAAGAACACTTCGACTAGGCAAATCATGATAACGTCTCATCATAAGAAGGTCACAAGGATATTCGTAAACCATAGAAATTCACTCGGAGAGCAACTGTATCTGTGAGCCATAGGAACTCACTTCAACGGCAAACACTTTGTCCTTAGTTACAGATTTACTACTTGTATCTTTATCAATACTAGTGTTGACCTTTCGCCTTAGCGTTCATGGCAGTGCTATTTCGAATTGCTTTTATGCTCTGCTCCGAGTGAATCCGGATTGCGACTGACCAGTCTCAGTCGGACACCAGTCGGTTTTGTCCACACACTCTTCTCGCACACTCTACATCTTTTCAAGTTTGGCGACATTCTGTGTGAATAAGCCTGTCAATAAATGTACTAATTTGCGCGTTTGCAAAGAATACACATTTTCAAGCAACATTGTCAACAATCCGGGCGTGGCACCTGACAACGCGCCTATAAAACTAATGCTCAAATGGGTCCCGTCAAATATGAAGCTCATACTCCTCCCGATCTTCTACTCATTATTCCTGTCAACATGCTCCGTATCGCCATATAATGAAAACGCCATGTTCGAAGAGATACACGAACAAAGTTCTCCATTTCTTGAAACGTCCGTAGACGAAACCACATCTACAGTTTCACCAGCGGCAGTAGATTCCGATGATCGTTTGAACATTACCGAACAGTCCGACAACAAAAATACTGTGTCTACGAATGCGCAAAGTAATAACGCTATCTCTGGATTAGAACCGAATGAAGACTCTTATGTGGAAATCGTAATTACATCTTCTGGACCACAGTTAGTCGCAAGCACTACCCTATCTTTCGTGGAAAATGCTCAAAATGCAATCCGAGGTGAGAAATAACAGAATATTGAAAAGTTTCCAGCGTTATTACACACGACTACCGTAATAGTCTCATTAAGCACTGAAATAATTGAGCTGGTAACAATAGTCCCAAGTTAGAATTCTTTCACTTCATCACTTCACTTCATGTGATCCGTCATCACAGTATTCTTCTTTTTTTTCATATGAGGATCCTAGTGTTTCTAGCATTCAATTGTTTCTTCGTCTTCTTCTTGAACGGCTAGAATACTGTTTGAGCGAGTCTCCTTGCAATTTCGAGGATGGCCTTGCTGTGGCGTTCTCTAAGGATTAATTAGAATTAGAATGAAACCCGTAAAACGTCAAAGCTAATTCAGTGTAGATCGTTTGCTCAAAAGGCCTGAAGATCGTGACGCTTTTGGTATGGGGCTACTAATTCTAATACATTTGGTGAGGATGAAGTGAAGTTCCGCTCATGGAGGCTTGATGTAGCATAGGCTTCTGGGGGGTTTGGGATAGGTTGTTAAACTCGTTATTAAACTTTGGTGGGTGGATGAATTATCTTCGATAGGGTGTCAGTGTTGGCCACACAGGAAAAATTTCCCGCTATATTTTTTCTAATACGATCGAGAGTCCGCAAATCTTCATACTAACATTCATTCAGAATCGTCTATCATATCTCAGAGCACAACAACTATCGATAGAATAAAGGAGGAAACAGCGCCAGCCAAGGTATGACAAATTATGAACACATACGTGAGTGTGCCTAATCTTATGGGGCTAGACCAAGCTCTGAGGGTAATTTTTGGCCACTGGCAATGTACACTATAAGATGCTCTCGAGAAAATCTTCCTCGTGAATATCGTGTAGAGCACAACTTTTCAGGAACTTCGTCTGACAACATGTACTTTGCATAAGTTATGTCAATTGCATACAATAATGTAATAACCTTATCAGACAAAACAAACCGCCGATTATGCAGTGAAAGCAGTGTTAGTGAATCAGTACGTCTAATGCCGTACGTACTAACACAAAAGCATGCACAGCTCATATATGTAAAGTTGGTGCAAAAGCAACTGCGGCTCCAGATTTCAGGTCTCGCCGTAATTTGGGTTTTTGATCCATTTCACTATCAAATGAGAAATTTTAATTTTGAATAAACTACAACTGAGTACTGCTTGATTATGAGAGGACAAATGAATATTCAACCTCATTTCCTGCACAAAGATTTTCCACAGGAGTGTAGTAATAATTTGGAAGCTAAAATTTCTGGCTAGAATTCCAACGTGGCCGGTTTTTCAAAACTCCCTTTTGTAACGCTGTAACTTCAACAAAATGTTCAACCCACGCGCTCATTTTTATCACGCGTATTCACGAAATGAAGAAGAATTCAGCGGAGAAAAATTCCTAGTTGATCATCCACATTTCCACTTTCGGCCATTGACCAATCGGCCTTGCCCCCATCCTCTCCGATAGATTAGCCGGTAAGCTTGCCCGAAAATGTAAAAACTCAATCTCATTTTCCCTGTTAGATATTATTTACAGAAAATAAGCACAGCGTTGCAATCACTGATACTTATGGTATCGAATGATTACTAATAGTCTAAAGAAAGAGCTCTGTATGACGAGATGTAAAGCACAAATGTTTTCTTTCTTCTACAGCGTTAGCAAAAGAGATTTTTCAAAAAACAAAACACATTTTTGAATTCTTCGAAGACATGTACCATCGAAGGAGTACTAGCATTCTAGAGAAGGAGTTTTGTCAAGCGAAATATAAGCGAGATAAGGTTTAAGAAAAGCACTTGGTCGTGCAAAACTAATTTTATCTTGAATGTTACAGCGTTATAAAAGGATGTTTCAAAAAAGCGGCCACGTAGAGCTATAGCCAGAAACCTAAGCTTTCGAATGAACACTAACACCCCTATCAAAAGTACCTGTCTAGCGAATGAGGTCGAGTATTCACTTGTTTCTTATAACCGAAAGGTACACACAATTACTTTTTGTGCCAGATATTAATCATTTCGGGACGGCAGTTGATGCTCAAATCTCAAGAAGCGTGTGATTTCTATTATTCAGTGAAAAGTTTTTTCTTCCTAACAAAACAAAACTTAGGTTTCTGTAGTACTCTATCATTACATAATATTCTCTACACGCTCATATACTTTTCGTGCGTATACAACCACTATTTGCGAAGAAAACTCTGTGTGGATTTGAATCTTCTTTTTGTGCTTACAACGCACTATGAAGGTCTTAAAAACCAAATTCAATTTCGGAGTCATCGAAATCTGTGCTATCGAATGAGTATTGGTGTAATCCGAAGGAAAACCATCCACAGACCCTAGCCGTGCAAGCAAAGCACTCCAAGTTTGAATAATTTTACTTTTGCAACTAAGGCGTAAAAAAAACCTTCTTAGAAATCAAGCACAGTGTTGAATTCACGAAATTCGAGCCTTTGAATGACTACTGAATTATGGTGAAGTTTTGTCCAGCGAAAAAGATCTCGGATTGTTAAAAGTTGACCTTCACCGTCTGGAAAGAATTGGCTCAGTCTGCCACATTATGACACTAAAGTGTCCATGAAATTCTGGACCTTCGACAGCTACGTGTACAGATTTCCATGCATGCGCTAAATGCGTAGGCGAACTGGTTTTTGAGATCATTGTAATTTAATGTTTGATTCGACTTCCTTTCCTTGTTTAAAACAAAAGGATCTTTAGACAAAAAAAAAAACAGATTTTGAAGGGCACTCAGCCATCCATCTCTTCAAGGTCGGTAAATTGGCACTAGACTTGTCTGGAGATATAGGAGCACTGGCTTACATACATCGGTAGGTCAGCGCAAGTCATTGTAAAAGCAGATATTAGCACATCCCTCAGAAAGGAGCGAGGAAGGGAGGGACATGTACCGACTGACCTTCCAAAGCCACCTACACGTGGTCTCATTGAAGTTATATTAGAGAGAAATAGACCAAATACAGGAAATCATCGCGAGAGCATAGTGGACTACAATGTCATGGTTAAGATCGATCGAAAAACCCTATTGTATTGCAATCTGCAAAATCATTTTTACCAAACAAGCCTTGTTTTGAAATTGTTTCCCCAAAATTTTGTCATTTCCTTTGAATTACAACTTCTGGCTGCTTCCCAGGAACTGGTTGTCCGTACCCAGAGCGTACTCCCCCTTTTTTCTCACTCTCAATATTTTCACGGTCTCAACCAGCTACTGTAACGGCGGCGTCTCGTATCGTTTGAATGAAGGCGCTTGAAGGAACGCAGACGCAGGCGGCGCGAGATTGTCGCACAGAGACGCAGATGCCGCCCTCAAGGACTGCCGCGCAAGCGACGGCACGACGCCGCCTGCCTATGAACGTTGGTCGTCAAAGGGATATGGGTGAGACGCTGGAGACTCCCGTCTAAAATTTGAAGCTTTGCATATCATTCAGCATCCTTGTATATGCAATTGTAATATTATGACACTGTATAGAGGGGTGAGGGGCAAAATAAAAAATTCTTAGGGATTGAGCAGGTAGGTAGTCAGCACGGACCTTAGCGATAGTTAAAGAGCTCAAAATGAATGCATCATGATTCGTGAATATAATAGATCAAATGCTTGACTAGTTTAATGGTCATATTTGACTTATCACATTGTACAGTTCAATCTCATTGTTTCTGAATCTCAATATAACAATGACAATTGCAAGTGTCTTGCAGTGATTGTGATTGTTGTAATTTTGTTCTTAAGCAACCAAGTGATATGAAAAATATTAAGTAATCGTCGTTAAAATAAGAGCTTTCAGATTCCGATAACATTTGACTCATCCACACATTCCAAACCTGACGATCATAATGCACCCGCCATCAGTGTTGACGAGAAACTCAATCGTTCACAAGTATATCGGAGATTTTTTCCATATAGACGGAAGATGCTCAAAAGCACTTCAGCTGCGGATAACTAATTGTATGTATTACGTTACTGCTAACGTTGTTAATACAGGAATTATGTGTATTGAAAATGAATATTAATTACTGAATAAAAATAAATAAACCGATGGGTGAAATGTGGGTTCGAATTCTGTCCGACGTTCAAATTTTTCCAATATTATTCAACATTACTGGATCCAAACTGTAACATCATACCGCCTCTAAAAGCGATTAAATAAGAAGATTCCTGACTAGTATCACTTTCAGCAAGAATAATGATAACTATCTCATGAAACGCTTTTTTTCCTAAAAATTTGTGCGATATCGGTAAATTTCCTTCAAAATAGATGCATAATGCCTCGGCGACTTCGCCACCTTCCTCATAACCGTTCAACTACTCATATGAGAAAGGTCATCAGTGTGCTGTAACATACTATAATCCTTTAAGGACCAAGTGATCCTTCCGCATCAAACCGTACGATGGCGAACCTCTCTCAGGTACTGTAATGGCGGCGTCACGTTTCGTGGGAAAGCATGCAGGCGGCCAGACAAGCATGCACAGACGTGCGATGCCGCCCGCCGACCAAGAGATGGTGCTACGTCGCCTGTCTATCAACGCTAATTATCAAAGGGGTAATTGATTAATTGAATAATAAAAATGGTACTCTAACGAAATTACACTATACATTAAGAAAATATGCTGAATATGATGGACGATTATTTACAGTGTATGACAATGGGGGCAGGTTAGCGTAGTGGATATTGATGCAATGTACCAGAAAACAAGGTGATAAGGAAGGTGTTGGTTTGCTGCTCTCGCAGACACTCTTGTAATCAATCAGCGAACGCCATAGGATACGCCTTCGCCCGGTTGTCTACGTGAATGCTAGAGGAATAGTTTCGACCACCATTCTACGATCTTCATAAAGAAGATGGAATCCTCAACAAAGCAACACGTGTTATGTTGCAGACCATTGTAGAGGATCAATGCGGGGAAAGCAATCGAATGAGAGAAGTCCTGGAATGCCGCAGAGTGATCTAATAACGGATCGTGTAGAAAAATGGAAAAGTGTATGACTACAAAGCGGTGACCGTAATGATTTAATCACTCTGAGGATGGTGAAGTCGCCGACAAACGTCAACCATTAATTTCGGAAAATATGTACCTACGTTCCTCGCGCGAGCTTAGATCGAAGGCCAGTTTATAATCTTATAACAAATTCTGAGCCTTTCATAAGGTCTGTTATGGCACTTATAAAGTTCTACACACATGTTTCGAACTGTCATCCTCATAAGCAGCACGGTGCCTTTTCGTTCACTCAGTTTCTCATGAATTACCATCTGTATTGAGGAATCGACGACGAACTTATTACACTCGACTTACAGTGAAAGGATCATTATTTTCAGAGTGATTAATTGCCGATTTCATGGCTTACGACTGTTACAGAGCTGTCCTCTCGGGACGTATATCCTGAGGAACTGGCTGAACAAAAAGGCGCCGCTCCACTCATGAGGCTGGAAAGCCGAAACACATGTCTAGCAATTTATGAGTGCCATAATAGACCTTAAGAAAGACTCAAAATATGTTACCAGATTGTATTGTTCATGAGCGAGGTCTTGAAATAGTCGATTGGAAGGTATTGTTACATATGCTTTGCAACAGTTGTGAACAGTTTCCTGAAAACAGTTTCATAACTATATCAAAAGATCGACTGTTTTTGAAACCCCCAAAAAACATTCAATATAATTCCAAAAAAAAAAAAAAGAATGATTTAGCTCAAAAGTTTCATAACTACTATCCAAGCCAACATGTCATGTGGTCCGTTAATGGGCTCCTTGAAAACCCGATACACGTGTTTCGCCTTGAGAAGCATCGTCAGTCGTGCAGGTCCTTCGTCTCTAGCCAATACTTTCGGGGTGCTCCAGTCCCCACACTAATAGTCGACGACGAACGACGTATCGGAAGTACAAGAGCCCATTAACAGCCACATGACATGTTGGCTCAAATAATAATTGCGAGATATACTGAAATTTGAGCGAAGTCTTAAGAAAGCACTCAAAACAAACGCTTGTGAGATAGATCCTTTCATTATTATTTGAGCCAACATGTCAGGTTTGGTAAGGGCTCTTGTACAGCCCGATATACGTGTTTCGTCCTTACAGATTCGTCAGTCGGGCAGAATCCGTTGTCTTTCGATCTTTTTTAGTCAGTTCTCTCGGGAGCCCTACTCCCCTACAGAGGGGTATCGAGGACGAACGTTTTACACTCTATGTCAAGTGAAATTTTCACGTAACACAGAGCGTTATACACTCGACTGCTCTATGGCTGGCTTTTTTATCGTATTATACCTTTATTTCGAGTGTTTATCAAGACCACGCTCAAATTTCAATAGAATTTTCCATTATTATTTGAGCCAACATGTCATGTGGTCTGGTTAAGGCTCTTGTACACCCTGATACACGTGTTTCGTCCTTACAGGCTTGTGAAATAATTCTGCACTTTGTAACATTAGCCATTATTTACTAGAAACATAATCGATTAAGCGTTAGGCGCTAGATAGATATCATTTACGATGCACTATGGATTGGATTCAACGACTGAATTCCTCGAAATATCAAGCGCCATACAGGAAGACCACCTAACCGATGGTCCGATTTCTTCACAAAAAGCCTACAAGATATGATGCGCAAGGAATCCTTAGAGAGGAGGACTTACTGGCTACGCTTGCACGCGATAGCAAAAAATGGAAATGTTGCTGGTGCCTACTCGAGTCACTCGACGATCAACGGGACGACAGGTGATACGGGTGATGACTCCGACCCTTTCATAGAATCATGGTGGCGACTAAAACCATATCTAGCCTACAGAACTGTCCATGCTGCCCTACTGCTGCATAAACTCAGTATTTCTATCGCATGTGAACAAGTCTCCCCGACTAATTTGCTATCTCATAGAGATGGAGGGCTTGTTTTGCCCAGAATTACATCAATGACACTTGTCTCTCTAACAACAATAGCAAGTCGACACATGGTCGATCGACATTTTTCTCCAGCACTGTGAGTCTCTCTAATTCCATTAGCTTCTGATGACCTTACGAGAGTTACGTTCACTGTGTTGGAGCTATTGACTACTTCTCCGCAATAAGGAATTGCACCTCTACAAGTAACTGCTACTATCAGTTATTACAAAACTCCTCACATCTTCTTTCTTAAACAAACTTTGTAGCCTTAGTAGGCAGAACAGCCAACATTGTGCAGCTCATTTCTCAATGTTGATCACCTCGAGCCATCCATTTTTCTGAGGGCAAATACAACCACACACTCCGCAATGAATAAGTGATAGCCAGATGTCTTTATTAGTTTACTGAACGTTTTAGCTCACCAATATCGACAAGGCGAGCCAGTTCTCACTACAACACGTTAAGTTTTACGTCGCTGTTAGGTGAAGTGCGACAATGAGCAAAAGACTGGCAACGTGTTCTATCTTCTCAACATCTAACAGCCTTTGGCTGCAATGTAGGAAATAACCGGCTTGTCAAGATATGTATATTCTGCTTTTTCTTTGCTCTCTCTCTCTCTCTCAGAACCTCTTGTCGGACTACGCATTCTGCGAAAACCTAGTGAGATATTTTACCGTGTCCTCGAAAAGAGGCCTCTTCAACCCTTTAAGGACCAACGATAAAAGCAGGCAGCGTCGCGCCGTTGCTTCCCCACGAGACGCGCCTTTCCCAGAAAATGCGCCTGCTTTCCCCACGTGACGCGATTCCGCCGTCACAGTAGCTGAGTGAGATTTGACAGCATGGTACGAAAGGCACTGTTTGGTCTTCAATGGGTTGAGAGCCATTTAGAATAACAAAGGAATTCTTCAAAGTTATCCTATAGATTTTCTGACAACTCAGCACAGTTTAAAATTAGAACAGTTCAAAACCATGAGTGTCACAAATAATTTACCTCTTTCTAATAAAAAAAAACTTGCAAACTAGCGAAAAAAAATTAGCACCGCGATCACATTTTCGACAATATTTTAGTGTGATGCTTGAAAATATGACAAGATCAAATGAAACAGTAGTATTTTGGTGATATAGAAATTACAATAATTGCGGAGCAGATCACCGGCTATTTGAAACGTGAACAATGGCTATTAAGGCTTTAGAAAAACAATGCTCCCCAACAAACATCAAATGATCACATTATTCAAGATGGTCCAATATTTCAAATTCTTTTATGATAAAATTTGGAACCAGAACTATCACATAGTTTCACCACAGATTGTCTATAATTTGTAAAAATCTATATAGGATTACTCACTGAAATCACTGCAAGCACAAATACTGATAGACGGGGAAAACTTCACTGGCCCATGTGAGTACAGTCATGCATGAAGACAAGAAATAATTCTGACTAGTTGTGAGGTGCAAGCATATCAAAGCTTTAGATAGGGAGTGTTGAGTGAGATAAAACGAAAGGCGGCCATTTATGTACAGCGAGGTAGGCAAATAAGAAAAGAACTCAAGTAAAAACCGCATTTGGGACAAGACCTTCCTTTGAAATAATTCCGGGAGTAAGATTCGACTTGCACAAGAAATTGAGCGGAAACTCCACCAAGCTGCCTGGAAAGAGAAGATTTAGGAGCTTAAAATCTTGCGAAGAGAAGTCGCCACTTACCATTCAAATCCCTCAGCTTTTCTTGAGCTTGCTGAGGAGAATACTCAGCGAGTGGCATTTGTCCAGTCCACTTTTCAAATTCTTCAAATGTTTCCACATTATCTGTAGGATACGCACGGAATACCTTAAGAAGCACAATGACTTTAACACTTAAATATGATACATTCAAAAAAAATAGCGATATCTGAGTCTTACTAAGAAAACAAACGGACGTACTTCTTCATAAATCAGCATGTTTGATCGTGCCGTATTCTGCCAGATATCCACGAAAAAGCTTTCGGCTACAGGATCATCGCAAGAAACATCGTACTTGAAGTTTGAGGGAGGGTCTAGAGTCAGGAAGAAGACCCAAATGTTCCTAAACAGAAAATTAGAGCTTGCAACAATAGCGAAAAATTTCTCCGCACATGGCAAGGGGCGAACTCTTCAAAACTACTTGATCTGGCCGCCCTCGGAAATTTCTAGTCCATAGAAAAAAAAGAGCTCGGATTTTTGTAGTGATAAGTTTTTGCTTATTGAAATCTCATTTGTGCTCATTAAGACGACTAATATCGACCCATGTAATTTTTCTACTGGCACAGAAAGAAAGGGAATGGCGAATGATTGCGATTTATGACTTAGCTTAAAAGAAAAACATATTTTGGTTACAAAGATGTCAATCAACTAGTGGAAAATGGATAAGGATCTCCACTTGCTTCGGCACGCACTGCAAAGTTCTACCTACTAAGTAGGTAAGGGATCAGTTTTCGGCAAGCAAAACACGAATGTAGCTAACCAAGACGAATAACTGGTCGTGGTTTAGACACCCGCATGCTACCAAGTTCAGTATGAAACATCAGACACGACGAACTTCAGAACAATTATCGGACAATACCTTTATAATCGGGGTTTTTTGTGAGATCTCGTTTTAGAACAACATAATTGACAACATAGTTTATGCTTTCATGAGGTCTGTGTTATGGGACTTAAAGAATGCTATACGCGTGTTTCGACCTTTCAGCCTCTTCAGCAGCACGGTGTCTTTGATTTCGGTACAGTTCCTTATGAGGTGACTCTATACCATACTACATTATAAAAAAAGAAGATGTTTAACACTGCTCACACTCGGTGAAAAAAATCACTTCATACCTAAAGCGAGAGTCTTAAAAAACTACTCGGAGTAGAAGAGTGTTAATCATTTTACACGAGGACCATAATCCGAACACGAACTGGGAACCACTACAATGTCGGGATAAGTCTTATCCACACATGTAAGCGGACAACTGCCCTTACTTCTGTTATTGTGAAAGTGCAGCTTTCTCCACTTCTGCGACGCGAGCACCCCTGTAACATCTTTGGCCAGTTGATTTCCTTTATAGGCAGAGAGATATATACGTTTTTTTACATAGGGTTTTGTGACATTAAACGAACCACGCCACCC